>OY804593.1:31728132-32328132 GCA_963680895.1 Fragum sueziense
AGTGTATACGAATTGCAGCAAATGCAATTGAGAAAAAATGTGCACTTGTAAAGACTAAAACTGTCTTTCCAGGTCAGGAAACTCTGAAAAAACTTGTTTCTTTCTTTTAACAGTGAGTATAGAATTGTTTCTTTTATTTTACAGAGAACTCAGAAGAATTGGTTGCTTACTTTTGACAGTGAGTGTAGAAATGATTAATTTCATGTATTTATCCCATTCATCAAGCCAGAGCTGTCTGAATTTTAGGTAGGTAGGTGTCTTTTTATCATGAACTTCGGGGCATTATCATTATAACACAATTATTATGATCATATTTATACTTCTCTGCTCAGTGCCTTTTCAAGTGGCTCAAATTTAGGGAATTATACTTTTTGATAAATTTGATTTTTGAAATGGTAACCCTTTCATTGGGAAATATGTTGAGAGGAAGCAAGGAGTATTCTTTTAACGTATCTAACAGGATTTTCTCTTTTCCCTTCATGTTTTCTGACTTTCTAACCAAAATTTTTGTTATTTCATTATCAATTTTGTGATGGCCAATTCCTTTTAGTTTGGACCAATCCAGAACGGAGGTATAAATTGATCAGTTTTGACAAATATGGGGCCGCGGCCTTAGCGCAGTTGGTAGCGCATCTGACCCTCATACAAGAGGTCCCGGGTTCGATACCCGGCCGCGGCTAATACCCTTTCTGACAAAATTGTCACCCACCAATGGGTTTGAAATCGTTAACCTAAGTGGGCGAGCAGCTGGAGGCTCGGTAAGGGTGTTGTGGTAGTATTGGTTTGAGAAACAACAGGAATCCATGGGTAGGTGCTCCAGCCGCCGCGATATGACCCTGGTAGTTGAAAAGGGCGTAAAACACCAATAAACTCAATTGACAAATATGGAGAATTCCTCAGATGATTTTGTTTCGTTTGCCAAATGGTATGGACAAAGAAAGGGTGTCCAGTAATCCATGAATAAAGAAAGAATCTTATTTTCTCATTATGGTAACGTTTGTGTGAAAATGGCTTCAAGTATTTCATCAATGGGCGGTATTAGTCCGTTTTCAGTCGGAATAGAAATTACAGATTTATCACCATAACAGTGAAGTGGTGGCCCGTAAAAATTCCTCGATTTGTCAAAAGGTGCGCGACTGCCAGTCTCAAGCCATTATGTCAGAAAATCCATGTATGGATTACATGAAGTGTCAAATATTTTGATTAGCACGTTAAGATTTGGACATTTTTGTTCCAAAAGATATCGAAAGCCTATCAGTGCAATATTGTCATTGTCATATTGATGCTTTTCAATGAAAACCTCGTAACTGCTGCTTGTATTAAGCGCCAGTTACAAGGTTTTGGATGAAAAGTTACAATATATTAGCTTTTGGGCCTGTCTTTTTGAATAAATAAGTGTCATTACTTTTGCAAAGAGACCCAACATTTTCATAGCATTAATTGTAAGCATACAAGACGGATGCTCTTGACATTGTAGTCATTGCTCAGCTATTGTTGTCATTGGTTTTGTATATCTCCATAATTTGCATCAAACTAAAATATTCAATTGTATCTTTGCTGATTGTCTCAATATCTAGGAGGGGTAGAAAGAAACTTAAGGTTTCACAACTGTAATCTAGCTCTTTTGAACCATGTTCCATCAGATGATGGTTAAAATGAAATGCATGATGGATGCTTGCATTTACTCTGAAATTTCAATAACAATCTGATCAGCAATGAACCAAAAATGACAAAAGATGTGTACTAGCGTAAACCTATCCTGTCCTAATCATTACCTATTCAGTATTGATGTGTTTATGTTGCAGAAAAAAAAGTTGATTCTATTATTAAGCTATTAAGTGTGCAAATGACTTCCTGTACATAAAACTGTCAAAATCAGGAGGCAGGCATGATTACCCCTGCTATGTTAGTTCTTGTGCACACATGTACACACGCTGGGCCATGTATATACCATATCGTTGGTGGGGAGTCAAAACCTCATAACTACAGCTTGAAAAAGCTGGAGTTACGAGGTTTTGACTTCCCACTGACAATATAGATCTATTATTATAATGCATGTAGAAATTTCTGTGAAAAGGAAGCTTAATGAATTTCTTTAAAAACAAGGGGTGTTTGTGAAACACTAAATGCCCCTGACATGGCTATTTTTCTTGAGAAAATGCCAATGTAAAGTTTTCATGTTAAGTTTTCATGTTAAGGCTTGATAAGGGTTAACAGATGACCTTGAGGAAGGTCATATCACATCGAACAGATAGATATCATTGAAAGAAGGTTGTATACCAAATTTGAGCTTTGTATGTCCAATACTTTTGGAGAAAAGACCAATGTTAAGTTTTCGGACAGGCAGACTGACAGACAGACAGATGGACACAAGTAAAACAATATGCCCCCGATATCTGGATACGGGGCATAAAAATGTACCAATAGCTACAACACTTAAATTTTGCACATACATTTTGTAAGATAAATTGTAATTGTATGGAATGTGATTTAGGCAAATGATTGTAATAAACATTGAGATATATGATGGTAGTGAAGGTTGCCAAATTTCTTCCATATTTTCCCAATGCTTCTTTTTATTCATCACTGCCCATTACAATTTCACAAAGTTAACATTTTGTCACTTTCAAGAGGACCAGACTCATCATTCATTTAAAACTGTTGACATGTTAATGCCTTGATAAGATTCTTATAATGCAGATAAGACAACTATTGAAGGTTCATTAATTAATAGCAAGATTCCTATCTTTTGCATAAAAGTAGCACACTACTATTTGCTTATGATTTCTGTAAAAGAAATTAATTTAGCACCAATATGTTTGCAAGAGCATTGGGATCTAAAAGTATAATCATGGGGTACAAGGTTTTCTAGGGTTAATAACTTTAGAATTTAGTTAAGTGGAATTCACATCTGCATGTAAATTGAAACAAAAAACTGAATTCCAAAAATACTTGGAAAAATAAACAATTTATTTCTTAAGAGAATTTTCAAGAGCATTTTTTTGCAATTTCACATTTTCAAATTCCAAAGGATTTTAGGCTTGGAAATTGTGTCTTTGTTCATTCTTTAAACTGAACGATACAAAGTAAATGAATGCATTAGTTTGAGTACTAGTAGTGTCGGAAAGATCAGACTGATCAGACTTGTCAATGAAGACCAATCTTTGTCAATGCAGCAGATTGCATATACCTTCAATCGAAGCTTGAGACAAGCTGCAGTTAAGAGGTTTTTGTTGAAAAGTAGCAATATATATAGAGGATTTTACATGTCAATTCCAAAACAATGCTGTCTGTTTTATTGAACTCCGTTTGCCTCTATACTTTCTGATATACATGTACAAACATCAACAACATGTAAATGCATATTACACAAAGTCTTAAAGTAACATTCAAAAATTCCGTCTTCCTCACTTTTCAAATTCAAGGATTCTTTATCAAAAGTTTTGCCGCAGAGAAAAGATTATAAACAGGCGGATGATGGAAAGTGTTTTTTGTGCTATTTTATTAAATTTCCTATACATTATCGCAGTGGGGGTCCCCATATGATTAAATTGGTAAGGATCTATCCATTTATATGGTAGTTTTCATGCTCATCATTTACTTTTAATCAGCAGTCATTTTCACTAACCCTTTCACATGGTGATTTGCATATGGTTGTTATCCTACATGAATAGCATACTGCATGGAGTCTGGATCAAGAAAAAGATCTGCAAAAAGGGCCTTAGCCTCGCCATAACTTTGGGTATTTGACAATACTTTAAGGTAGACCACTCCTAATGATATTTGCGCGACGTCAGAATTATTCAGGCGACGTCGAAAACATTTGGCGATGGAACTTTCCACTGCCAAATGTTTACGACGACGCCCGAATATGTTCTGATATGTTACGATGAAAAAGTCCAATGTTTTATCATTCTCAAAATGGCCAGCCACATTACAGTTATTCTACCTTAAGCTGCGGGAATATATATTATATAGCATAGTTAGTATCAGTCAGACTTTATCATGGGGCCACAGTGACGTTCGATCCTTGTCACTGCGGCAGCAGCCAATATCCTTCAGGTAGTTGTCTTCCCACCATTACATGGATATTCTTAAACCTAAGTGAGTTGGGCAGCTTCAGACTCAGAAAGGTGTTGTGGTAGTTCTAGTGAGTGAAATGCCAGGAAATCTTGGTTAGGTGCAACAACTGCTTGATAAGATTGAAATACTATTTAAAGTAGTCTTGACTAATTGGAGTTCTTTTGAATGGAATTCATAGGATATTATAAGATTTTAATGATCATTTTTGTACAGCTATGAGTTAAGGGTCTTCATTGTAAAAATAAAATAAATTCAATTGAAATTTGGAAAAGAGCGAAAGTGAAATATAATGGGCTGAAAAAATGTTTAATGAAAAATCTCCTCCCACTTGTAAATAATCTCTTAAAATGCTGAATTAGTTCAACAGAATGGAGCACCTTATCCTTCTAACTCCTTAACTTACAATTTTGATTTAGTAAATCCCATACCAAATGAGAAATTATTGGTAACTACCGTTAGTCCAAATTAAAGCATTTTGTTGTCTGTTAACCCTTTCCCAAATGACAAAATTTTAGGGTCATCCACTTCAAAAACTGTCACAAAAACAAAAAGAATGTTATTTAAGGTAGGATTTGTGTAAATATGGCACAGAAAATATTGAGACAAAAGGAGAAACTACTGGTTATCAGCAGTTTCTTCTTTTGTCTCGCATTTTTCCCAATCCATTTCTATTTGGGACATCAAAACAGGTCTTGCTAGGGAAAGGATTAAAATGATAACACTGATTTAGATGTTTGCAAGGCAATGCTACTTCAATGTTCTATATAGTTTGTCAAAAAGTACAATCTTATCAATCCAATATGTTTTGCAAACTTATTCAGTTGAAAAAACTCCATGCCAAATGCTTTCATATGAGGTTTTGGGGACAGGCTTATCTCGGAAATTGTTCAGTAATCATAGGCCTATCTCGCTTTACTGGCGGAATTAAAATCCTAAGAGATTTTTTTCGTTCCCATCTAGTGTTGCTAGGAGTTTGGTTTTGATTCATATTCCCGTATCATTGTGCAAATTTTTACTGAAGTTATTCCACAAGAGGGACTCGTATATCCCGGCATTATGGGTATGTTTGCTCATTGATAACGACGCAGCCGTAAGCTGTTCAATTCAGTCGGAAATAAATTTGGTCAATATTCACTGTTGCACAAGAAATCCTCAAGTATGGAGATATTTTATCTTCCCTTCTAACACTTTTTTCTTTCAATTTCTTTTCCTGAATGGAACATTTTGCAGATAAATTGTTAAGGAAATATTTATCTATTTGCAAATTGTTAGCATCTGGTGTATCTTGTGAGTTTCAAACTAAATATTGTAGTTTGCTAATTAACCCATTCCCACATAATAACATCTTGTGATGCCCTATACAAGGTGTATTTTATCTCTTTTTTAGTGATTGAATGAAAGAAGTTTTCATCAACAGATGATGTAATGTTGCAACAAGATTATAAGAGGGACTGGACCTATCATCACAGATAAAGTTTTTGTTTTCTTTAAGTAAGTATATTTCATCTTTGCCCTCATCTAAATGATATGATCGCTTACCACAAAATCTGATCTAAGATGGACATGAAGCATAGTGCCCATTTATATGTAATGGCCTAGTTGAAACTAGTGCAAGTGTGTGTAAATAAGCCAGATCTAGAAAACGAGCTGTTGCAGACAGATCCAGGTCAGCCTGCATACGCACATACACTGTTGTATACACAGACTGATCATGACCCAAGTTATATCTAATAACTTCTTTTATACCCTAGAACTTTGTGAGAGAGCAACGCCGAATGATTCTTCAGGCCCGTAGGAAGCAATTTCATATTGGGTGGGACACAAAATTTATGCACTAGCTTGCAAAATTGTGCTAAGTCTTGTGTTTTATCAAGATTTCTTTCAGAACATTAATATCATCAAGAGTACAAAGGGTACATTGACCATGAGATACCATTCTGACTATGTAACACTGTGGACATTCTGTATTGACATCTAAAGGTGTGGTTAGGCCTACAGATAGGTAGATAACCTGTCTGTATTATTGGCTTGCATTCAACTGATGTGTTTGTTTGCACAGATTAAGTCATTTGTTAAAGACTCCCCCTGACCAAAGTTATGTGCTAGGTGTCCACTAATGTAAACAAGGCCTGACCTAAATTGACCCACTTTTGACAACCACAATCTAAATAGACAGTTATCAATAAAGTTAGATAGTATCGGAAACCTGTATAAATTTTGGAAGTAACCAGTTGGGTCTTTAAGTTGTCTCCATGTACTAGCAGTTGACAAAATATGAAGACCTATGTCAGTCTTATATTAAAAGGTGCAATGCTCCTTTCTTATTTGAGGACATATAATTGGTGATGTTACATATAAGAAGGTCAAGGTTATAAGTCAAATAGTCTAATAATCAGAAAAAAACATGTACTTTCCAACTGCTGTGTGCTGTCACATAAAAGTCAATCATGTTGCTTTATGTACATGAAGATGTGCAGTACTTTATTTTTGCACTTGATTGAACTACTAAATGGCTGCATAAAACTCAAATTGAGTTATGTGCAATTTATTTAAATCTTGTTACAGTGAATTGCAAATCCATCATTTACTTAAGAGGAGAATTGAAATTTGTTCAAAACTTTTCTACTTGGGTGGTGAAAGAGCACTTTCTTCAGATAATAACATTGTAATAAAGGATTGGGTAATTTTCTAATGGAATCTGTGCAGTCTGAACTGGATCAATGTTGGATTCACTTGCAATAAGTTCCTCTTTACCAAATACCCAATTTATTTCAAAGATTTATCTATCAAAGATGTAACTCATTAATTTACCATACAGTGAAACCTTTCGATGCCCCACAAGACAGGCTTTGGAAATTTCTTCATTTCCCACAATGTTTTCTACCATTAAAGTGTAAAAAAAGGTAAAATTTCCTTCACTTGAAATTGTCATCTTCAGTTGTTGTCTTTGAATTTGGATAAGTTTACAATTTTGCCATCTGATAATGGGTTAACCTATTGTACATAGAACCAGTGTAGATTATTTTGTATTGTATTTTCATCAGACAGGGTAGACAGGGACCCATAATGACCCATTCAAATGAGCGGAACTCTAATTGACACAAAATTACGTCAAATTGATATAATAATGGTTTCGATAGAAATTTTAAATTATATCTGATTTAAACTCTGGTCGTCAGCTGGCACTCAAAATTGTTCTCTATATTGACAATTGTCTGAATTAAATATTTTATGATATCTAGCCCCTATCCTTATATGACTTGCAGTTTTATTCTTTGTCATTGACTTTGCTGAAAATTTTAATGTAGTTGTGAATTGTGACAGTTTATTCATTCCAGTGGCGGATCCAGAGGGAGTGTGTGTGTGTGTGTGTGTGTGTGGGGGGGGGGGGGGGGGTTGAAACAAACCCGCCTCTGTAGCATGATTATTTCATTTTCATGCAGAAATCTGTTCAAAATTCTGTAATACTAGAAAAACAAACCCCCTTATTTGGATGTTTGAACCCCCTTCACAGAAATCCTAGATTTGCGGCAACACTTTGTTTCAAAGCCTGTGACTTCTATCTGACCGACCCTCATTTGGGTGGCATCTAGCTACTTCTTAAGAATAGCAAACCGTCATGGAAAATAAGCTATATAATTTCTGATCATTTTTATGTGGTCATTCTTTTTTCAAAACAAGGGTTCATGAATTTACATTAGCTTCTACCAAAATAGTTATCATTCTATGTTTGAATGAACCTTTAAGTATGACAAGCAATTTCATAAATCCCCCATTTTCTCACTTTCTATCAATTTTTCTAAAAGCAATAAATGCATGAGGCCATTAAAGTGTCTAGATTGGGAAAAAAAATTGCACAACTTGTTCTCAGAGAGATGCTAAAAACAAAAGCAGAAATTTATCGTTGTTCTGCCAATCAGTCTGTATGTCTATTTCACTTCCTTGATGAACTATTTACAGTAGACAATACGGAAATATGGCTCCCCGATCATTTTACCAAACTATTCACCCTAATTAGTCAGGCAATTTAACTTGTTTGTCTACCTGTGTCTCTCGGAGAATTGCTTTCTCCGAGAATGAAAATGTATTTCATGAGTTATTTCCATGTCTGCCTTATGTTATTTTAAATACTGGTTATGTAATATTTTGTTGCTTTTTATTGCTGTTTTTCAACAAAGACCTTGTAACTGCAGCTTAACATTATAAGCTGCAGTTACAAGGTTTTTGTTGAAAAGCGATGTTATGTTGAATATGATTGAATAAGTGAATGCAATATTATTACACTACCAGAAATATGTATATACAAATTCTGGGGTGAAGAAAATATTTTTTTATCAATTCTATAGCATTTCTCTATTTCTCAGATTTTTTAAGGCAATGTTAATATTGAATGTTAATTTTTCTGCTTTACCCTTTGTTTCTCCTATTATGACATTTCTGTTTTCAGGGTCTGTTTTTAGCGGTCTGAGAAGAACCAATTTTTGGATTTGGGCTAAAACATGGACATATCAAAATAAGATGAAATTTGCTACTCACCGGCTTCACTATTATTATCAGCATTTTGGGAAGAGTTTGTATTAGATTGACTAGTAACAGGAGTATCGTTGGACCGCGTCGACTGGTTGTCGTCTGGCGAACTAAATGGAGGTAACGTCTGGGGTGGGGAACGCTGCAAATAGAAGAAATGATAAACATAAATGGTGTGTTGGCAGAAATCGATTCATGACCTGTGAGAGACTACTAATGCTGGAAGAGGAAAGACTTATGTAGTCGTAATCATAGGGGTCCTTAGTTTGACTCCTAGCACATTATAGACCAATATTAAATATTGGTCTATAAGGTGCTAGGAGTCAAATTAAGAATCCCTACAGTTGTAATCATGGACAGAGAGTGATAAATATATACCATGTAAAAAAAGTTTAGCAACACTGACTTTGTTAATTGAAAAAATGTATTTTCTGTGATATTTATTTCACAACCGTTATATATATTTTAGCATATGCATTTACGCAGAACATTCAAAGGTCGCTTTGTGGTAACGTTAAATATTGTGTTAGAAACATTGTCTTGACGTAGGTGAGGGGTCAAAATAAAAAGTTACAATAGAATTCGGTATCGACTGTGCGGCCATTTTCAAGCAAGAACAACCGTGAAAAGTTTTCTAATCCACTTAAATTGTTTGTACACAGTATCAACATTCACTACTTTATCAAGAGATTGAACGTCATTCGCGTCAGTACGATCATGCACACGTCTTTCGTAAATGCACCATATGTGCTCTATGGGTGACAAATCAGAAAGAAATGGATGATAATGGGAGTCCATCAGTGTTGTATACGCTTAATTTGGCTTAAAGCATTTAGGACTCTATACCAGTCAAGTCTGCTGCGTTCATGGTGTAACGTCAGGGAAATTACAACGTATGGTCAACGTCTAGTAACCATTCATCTGTGGAGACGATCACGGATGGTAAGTGTGGATACTCTATATTGAAATTCTTGTGGAAGCCACTCGTAAGTTTTGGTCTTGATAAGGAACATCTTTGCTGTGACGTAACGAAATTATGACGGTCATCTTCTTGTGGCCTTTTTCTACGACGTCCTTGACCGGGACTATCTCAAACCACACATATTGGCTCACATAGCATCCTCAAATTGTTACTTATGCTTTGAGATGCGCAAAATTCAAAAAGGCATCTTATTCGCCGGTTCTGCCACGTAGAAACACATTAGCGATATAACGTCCTTCTAACGTAAGTCCATGGCGTAGTCCCACAGCGTTGCAGAAAATTCTTTTTAGTGGCCTTTTTTATGCTGGGCAAAGACAATTACGTTCACACCTAAATATTTTCTAGAACTATGCTCCATACACATGAATACCATGGCAGACATGAAAACCGGAAATGCGCACCTGGAGTGCAAGACGCACACGATTGTGGTATAAAATTCGTCTGTTTGTGTTCTCTAGCTACAATCTATTGTGTAAACGTTTGATTTTATGTTAAGGTATGAAGTGCCTAATTAAAAACACCACTTTCTAGCCATACGAAATGCATCAAATTACACACACTTGTAAATACACTTCACATAAGTTGATTCACCGTGCCGGATTTCAAGATAATGCTTCAAGGAGAAAGTAATTTACAAATATTATTTTACTCTATATTCATATAAAAGGGAGGTAATTTGGAACATTTTTGTCTAATATTTCCATAAATATGCATTAATTCAAAATTCTAAACCGTACAAAATGCTTATGTTTATAATTGGAATAGAAATGTAACACACTTTAGGAATTACTAGCACTTTTCAAATTTCGCCGCGGGCTCTTTGGTGCTAATTAGGCCTTTTTTACCTTAAAACAAAACTATTTTGGTTACTACAGATATTTACATTTTGTTGCAAAACTTCTTTTATTATGTATATATACACAATAGATACACAGCAAGATGACTATATGGTTAGTTACATCAGAAAATGTCATGACTACAGCTTGAATAAGCTATTACAGCGTTTTTGAATTATGTAGTATGTATGTTTTATGTAGTATTATGGTAATATGTATTTTTTAATTGCATAACATTATGACAATCTAAAAATCGATTATACGCAAAAATATCCCTGTCAGACCTTTTTTGAAAATGTAGGAATGGTTGATTTTTTGGCTTTTCCAAGAAGTCCCTTTCTTGTATGTCTCAGCAATCATATTGGATGTCCTTGTTTTGTTATGAGTTAAGGTGCTAAGTGAACCTAGACAGTTTTTGCATGTTTAAAAGATGTAACACTACAGATAGGACTATATAGATTTCAACTACCCCTTTCCCAAACGACAAAATTTTAGGGTGATCCACTTCACAAACTGCTACAAATGACAAAATGGATGTTATTAAAGATTAGATTTATGTAAAATATGACACAGAAAATATTGAGACAAAGGAGAAACTGCTGGTTATCAGCAGTTTCTTATTTTGTGTCAATATTTTCCCAAGCCTTTTCCATTAGGGACGTCAAAACCAGTTTTGTTTGGGAAAGGACTACATGTCTAATTATGGCTAAAAGGTTGATTTCATTTACGCTACATGTAATTTAGTAACCTTGAGCACACTTGACAAGTAGAAAGCTGATGCTGCTGTTTTTTGGTGCATTTTATATAATAGTTTACCAGAATAGAAAATTCAACACCAATCAAAATTGAAAACCAAGATTCAGTAAATAGCAAAAGGTGGTATATTTATTAGAACAATATACAATAAACATTCTGATTAGAAAGAATTTGTACATTTACTTATTTTCTTTGACTGTATTGAAAATTTATTACATAGGTATGACCGTATGTACTAGATTTTGTATGAAAAAAATTGTTTGATTGAACCACTGTAAGATTATTAACTAGTGGAGGCATTTGCCATTTCATCAAGTCAGAGATCCAGAGAAAGAGCTTCATTATGAAGCAAAATCCAAAGGGATTAATCTAAGTTGTTAGAACTTGTTTCCCAATCAATTACCAAATAAATAAATATGTTGAAAGCAAATGAGTCAGTCGTGCTATCTGGGAGGCCGTTGTATTACCATATAACACTTGTAGTTCGTCATAAAATTGTATATAATTACTTGGATAAGCATTAAACTTCATCTTGCATGCCGGTTTCTATACCCCAAGCAAGATTAGATTTCAGCGCAGGCTCACAAAATTAATAAAATCAAATGAAACTGTTATTTAATGTGTATTTCTTTGGCAGTTAGTTTTATCCCTAATTACAGCTTCTATTTAGATCTTTACCTTGGTTTATTTAGTATATATTAACCCTTTACCAACCAGCATAAAATTGGATTGTTCACATTTGAAAGCTGCTGCAGACGACAAAATAGGTGTTGCAACTTGGTTTGTGTCATTTGCAAAAGCAGATATTAAGATCAAGTTGGTCCAAATGATTGCAAAGATCTTTATATGTTTCTTACCATAGTACTTTGCAATAAATTTGAAATTGATCCATCATCTAATTATTAATTTGATGTATTAGGTAAAGGGTGAATTTATGCCATCATTTGAGAGTAATTAATGATTAATATCTCAGAATTTGAGAGGTAAGAGATAGCTTCATGATAGCATTGGCACATCAAATAAAACATAAGCTTGCTAAGTAGTATGTGGAATTTGTGATTTTTATACAGCGATATAAAATCCATCAAACATATTAAACGAGTAAAACGTGCGTATACGAAATAACATGAAATTACACGTAAATTCTTTTGTGAGCCAACCCCACACAGTTTTGCCTATGATATGTGATAAAAGGGATTTGGTGGAATATTAGCTTTGTAAAGTAGATAGATCCTTCTAAATACCATGAGATAGTTTTCATATAGTGTCCCTGCATTTATAAGTTTCTGAACCCTTTTGTCTAGGAGTGAGCTGTTAAGATTTCAATGAGAAATGTGTATTTGGAAAAACATCATGGGAAAAGAAGAAAATGTTGTTGAACAACATTTTCTTCTTTTCCCATTATGTTTTTTTTTTGTTTAATTCCTTCTTTATTTAAGTAGTTTGCTGTGAGAGATGATGCTGTGTTTGTACTTCTGTGTAATACAAGGAACACATTGCTAGGTGCACCTCTCTCTAATATGCCATGAAATAGATTGCACTACAGTAACTGATTTGTCATCTTAAGTGTTACATTCACATTAGCACAAAAGTCATGGTCAACAATTCTGATATTTGGTAAAGGGTTAAAGAAATTTCTGCTTCATTTAGCCCCTCAATAAATGTTAGGGAAAACATAAATTAATATGAAAATTAACTCCCAAACTCCGTGAATGAAAGTCTTTATGTGTAAATAACTGACCATAGGGCCATATACACAAGTTTATCCTAGAAAATAAAAATCGCCCATAAAACTTAATCGAGCATTTCAATAATTGGAAGGCTGGGGCATTAAACGTGCTACTAATGTCAAATAATTTCCACCTGTGAGAATAGGTAATTATGAGTACAGCCCCCTTATTTTAGTTTGTGCCCTTATTTGCTTTTTGTGTCCCCTTTGCCGCATCACAAAATGGGAGGTATATTTGGTTTATGATGTCTATGTCTGTCTGTCTTTCCGTCTGAATGTTTGTTCATAAAAGGTAAATGTATAAGCCAGTTTGTTTACAAAAGGTTTTTAGCAATAACGTTCGGACATTGTCATCATTGGGGTTGTGGTACTGTTCAAATCTCACCAGACTGATTTATCCTTAAACAAGGCATTTTTTAGCCAGACTTATGAAAAGCTACTTATAGGAAGGGTTAAATTAGGTATACTAACTTTGTTACTACAAATCTAAAATCTATGTTGTGCTACTCATTTGAATCATCTCGATGGGACAATTCTAATGAGTACCCACAATGTTATGTATGAAATGTTGCAATTTGAAAAACCAGTCCCCTCTCCTGTAGCTTTGTTATACCCATCAATTTCTCATATAAGGTATATTACAATTGACATAGTAAATAGAATCAAACAAACAACATAGAGTAAGACCATGACATATCACTGATATGTAAACTAGACAAAAAGTAAGTCTTGTTGTTAATATTTACGTTTTTCAACTAGTGAAGGGATTGTGATGTAGGTCTATTGGTATGTGATGACTTCAAAAGGTAAAAAGTCCCTACGGCTTGACGGAGCGAGAAAAAAGGGAGAAAAAGATGTCTATCTTAATGAGGCCTGCTACTTGTACCTTGCCATGATTGATGGGAAATATTTGGGATATAATAATTCATCATCGGCCGCAACATCGATTTATATGGATTATTTTCTGGCCTAGTTAGGACAGTTTTGAACTCATGTTGTTATACTAATCGATATGTAATATTGAGTTCTTGAGGTATAAAATAAGACAGTTTTCATTTTTTGCTTGTAAATTGTAAGTTTGTATATTATGTTTGTAATTAAGCTATATTTATGTAAAATAACCCTTATCCTGATGGAAATGCCAAGTGGTTAGCGCAAAATATTCCAAGGCATATCATGATATACTCAGGGTGTTTGATTTATTTGAAAAACATATATAAATAAATGATAGTTCTTATAATTGCCTAACTATTCAAAGATAAAGTAGGGCCTACCCATATTGCTTTCTTTCTGCTATACTTCACTTTTTCGCATCTTCTAAACTTGTGCAGTCTGCTGACCAGTAGCTGCCTAGCATGTTCAAATCTAGAGCATTCTATTGAAAGAATAGATCTAGATGTTTTACCATGAAGATTGTTAACTTATTTGTCAGTCCCTAGGTATGGTACATGTATGCTTACCATTTAAAGTACATTGGTGTTTCATGAGCTGAACTGTATGTAAGTCATTCTGCTCTAATTATCACAATTTCTTGCTTACTGTCACTTGAAATTTGTGCATAGAACTTTGTTGTAATTTTCGAGTCAACATACTCAAATAACAAATTTTACTCTTAACCCTCTCCCAAACAAGACCTTGTTTTGACATCCCTAATGGAAAAGGCTTGGGAAAACATTGAAACAAAAGAAGAAACTGCTGATAACCAGCAGTTTCTCCTTTTGTCTCAATATTTTCTGAGCTGTATCATACACAAATCTTATCTTTATCAACATTTATTTTGTTGTCTGCAGCAGCTTTAAAATTAGATCACCCTAAAATTTTGTCATTTGGGAAAGGGTTAAATCAAGTCCCTTTTGTCATGGAGTCCTCGCAAAATCCTGTGGAGCCCAATTTCTCTCCTTCAAGTGTACATCAAACTTCTCCTTTTTCATAATATTAGCCCAGGCTTTGTTGAGTTTGTGTACATTTGAGCCGAGATCTGGAAAAACGTCCCTTAAAGCATTTTGAAGAATTGAGTTTCAAGATCAGCCTGTTATCAAATGCAGTCCAATGTACATCCATACTGCTCTCTTTAAGTCACTACAGGTCACGAAGAAGCTATTAGAGGACAATGTGGATCCTGATCAGACTGTGCGTATGCACAGGCTGATCTGGATCTATGTTGGGCTCAAAAGCCTTAAGGGACGTTTTTCCAGATCCTGACTCATTTTCAATTATCTGTATGATACTCTGGTCTCTGTGTGTACATAGAAAAATAGCTGTAATTCTAAATCAAATAAATTTGGGTATTATTTGTGCACCGTACAAAAGGAGGCATGTCTGGTCTGAGTGCAGCTTTTTGGCTAGACGGGAAAGCATTGAATAAATGGCAATGGTAACATTTTAGATTAATATGTCCTTTACTTGATACAATCATATGTTGTGGGTACAAATTGATTTCAAAGTGTGGCTATTTTGAGGTATCTAAAGCAGGTTTAATTATAGAAACAGTACATCTTTTAACTCGTTATAAAATAAACTGACTTGCATGATTGAAGTTGTTGTGGGTGTGCAAGAATATTTCTTTGAATGTGGCCATTGAAATAGCTAATGTTTGAAATATCATCTGATGACCATGTTCTGCCCTTCAAATTGTATTCCCTAATGACAATAGCAGAAATATTTTGCATACATATACTTAAATTAATGTGTCCAGATTATGATTTAACAATGTGTCTGTCCTTTTCTGTTTATGCATTTTTACCTCCCAAAAATTAGCAGCAGGATATTATGAAAGACCAATTGATATTTGTATGGTTTTATTTGTCCCAAACCCAAAGATGAAAGGATTTCAATGCAAACATTTGAGGACTCTTTAAAAGGGAGCGATAAGTTGAGGGAATTATCAGGGATTTGATAAGAAGTAATCACCATTGAAGCTAATAGAATATGTAATTTTGAAATAGAAACACTGACTTAAGTTAAAGTATCAACAAAAACAAGTTAACATATACATATTTTCTTCAAACACACGTAATCATATAGTTCTTTTATGGGTTTCAGAAAGTAAGACTCAGAGCACAATAAATCCAAATACACATTAGAATGACACCAACTTATGCTTTATGGTGAGAATAAAGAAGTTCAGCTAACCCATGATATTTGTCTTTGGCTTGAGACTAGCGCTACTCAATACACAGTATCCTTATTGCAAAGGGTAAGGACAAGAATATGATATTTATTATATTTAGAATTGAATTGACATGTTTGTCAAAAAAATTGGACAGGATTGACAATTATGTGATTATCAATAATAGCCAAAAAATAATTCACAAATATTCGATATGCCTTTTTGTGACGGATTATCCCTATCTGATCTGTACATTGTACTCAAATATTGCCTGTCTGGTAGTTTGAACCAAATCTATATTGTTTAAGAGAAGCTAGTGCTTTGTTGTCCGTCCCTGTTCACTTGTCTGTCCGTCTATTTAGTTTTATTCTTGATTACATTTTGGCAAAAATAACAACAGTCAGTCACTATAATGTTGGGAAAATTGTAAAAAATGAATATACATATTTTTGATAAAGCCATTAACTTGATAATATTATACTTTAGAATCTATAGATGTACATAGAGACATAGAGAATTGAGCCAGGATTGGGAAAAAAGAACTTTTGTGATCTTTATAGAACCATAACAATATATGCCTAAATGCACTCTTAACAACACCCAATATATTATTTTATGGTTTTTATGGAGAAAAAAAGATTCTCCAAAAGAACAAAATGGATGACACAGGTTGAAGATGTTCCAACTTTGTCTAACTGCCAAAAAGGGCACTTCAAGATTCCAGGTCCATTTATCGACACTTTTCAACGAAAACCTCGTAACTGCAGCTTGTTTTAAGCTGCAGTTACGAGGTTTTTGTTGAAAAGCAGCGATATATTCTTTTATTGAAAGCGTAAGCGAAGCTGGTATCTATCCCCAGTTTAAAACACCTTATTTCCCATATCTGTCAGTTTTACCCCGGGGAGAAGATGCGAGGTCTGATTGTGTCAGGCTTGTCAATTTTATTTCAGTAATATATGTATTATATTACACTGATTCTCTTTTATTTTAGATGGATGTCTCTTATGATTACCAAAGTGTGTGTGCTTTAATTGCCATTTAATTATAGAACGGCTTAACATGGGTAACCTGTTTTAATCCTTTCCAAAATGACATAATATCAAGCTTCTACAGTATGAAAGCTGTTGCAGACTGCGGGATTGGTGTTGCTTAAGATGATATTGTACTTTGTGCAATTAGACATGGCATGGAAAAGTCTTGCACAACAATGCTGGTAATCAGTACTTTCTTCTTACTTCAATGTCTTCACAAATCTTTAATTATAGTAATGGTGACAAAACCGGGTCTTGTTTTGGAAAGGGTTTAAGAAGAAATCGTATAAATCTAGATATGAAAACTATTAAACATATCAGCGTGTATTTACTGTATCACATATGAAAAATGCATTTTTGGTAAATGAATTATTGTGATTTATGTTTGTCAACTTTGGTGTTCCTTGAATATGATAGATGTGTTACATATAAAACTTATCATATCGTCGCTTTTTAACGAAAACCTCGTAACTGCATCTTGTTTTAAGCTGCAGTGACAGGGTTTTCGTTGAAAAGCAGCGATATGTGATACATGTAGCGGCTTTTTTATTCAATGAGGTATATTAGCTAGTGCATAATGCATCTTTAAAGAACAAGAACAAGAGTTTATTATAAATCCGGTTAGTACACATCGGTCCATCACCGTAAAACAAGATTACAAAATTTAATACGAGTACATGCGAAAAAGCATGTCATATTGAATACAAATATTTACAAAATGTTCTATAAATGCGGAAGGAAAAGAGCCCTTATGGCTTTTGAGATCAACATGGATCCAGATCAGCCTGTGCATTCGCAGAGTCTGATCAAGATCCATGCTTTTCTCGTATTATTTCTGTAGGTCTATATAGTCTGAAGCAAGAGGTCACTAGGGAATCTTGACAGTGTACATAAGGACACAGGCTGATCTTGAATGCCATAAGACCCGCTCCCTTTTCTGATGTTGGTTTATATTTTTGTTTGACTTGCTGATCATAAGAATGCTTTTCTTAGAATGTTATGAAACTTGTGTTTTGTTGGTGATGATAATGTTAACCCATTACCAAACATCAAAATTTTAGACTGGTCTAAAGTCAAAGATGTTGCAGACAACAATTTCAAATCAATGATTTCAAACTTTTATGGTCATTTTGTATTGAAAACATTGTGGAAAATGAAGAAATTGCTTGTCAAAAGCAATTTCTTCATTTTCCACAATGTTTTCCAAATCCATTATCTTTTAGGGAGTCAAAAAGAGTCATTGTGTGGTAATGAGTTAAAGCTTGAACATATTTCTCTTTAAAGAATATGTTGAGAATTTTTTTGTTGGTGGATACCTTTTCTATATTGGTCTTCGAATTTTAAACATTTTGGCTAAATATACATACACATGTACTAAGTAAATGGATCCTTCTTATAATTGTTTTCTAAATATACCGGTAACATGCTTGTGGTTCGCAGAAAGAAATAGCGCCAACTTAACAAGAATATTTCACGAATATTTTAAGTTGAATGGCGTAAGGGTTAATGAAATGTTGAAACACCGTTCGCTATCTCTTGTTTTGGTCTTCCCCATGCTAGAACTATTTGTCATCTCAAAAATCCATTGCAAATGAAAACAATGAAGTGTGATAAGATCTGAGAATTGATCTCATTTAAATATATGCAAATGAGATATTGTAGTAGTGGGGTGAGATTCGAGGATATAACATCGACTACGTCATCGACAAAGGAACTTCAAGCCATTGTATCTGCTGGGGTTTTCCCACACGAAAAAGAATAATTATTTCGTATTTAATAATTGCTTTACGACATGATTTCATACATATAGTATCAGGGAGTATTGAATAATATATTGACAAGGTGTTCACATGGATGCAAGCATATGGACTGAAAACTTTAAAACCTCTGATAAATGACTTCGTCCTAAATCTAATTGTAAGTCTTGAATTATTTCCCAGTTGTAAAACTTTAAAACTGCAATGTAGTTACAAAGTCATAATAAACTTTGAAGATTGTGCACGCTTATTTCTGCCAAAGAGTGCTATCTCTGCATAATATGTTGTTTTTGTTGCTACAGTTGCTGTAAGTGTACAAAAGTGATTAAATAATGGTGCCATATTTTCCAACATGTTTTCTCGGCTATAGATATTCCAAGGTCATTTCCCCAAAAGACTTGCAATACCACAATATTAAGCCACACCATTGGTGTCAAAAAGCATGTTGCACTCTTAGAAATGTAGGAAAGATTTCAATTGCTGACAGCTTCATAAACGATCCAGAAGAGTTTTAAAAGCATTTTAATGGTAGTTTGAAATTACTGGAATAAATTTATCTTTAATGAAATCGTAAAATTATCCTAGAAAATAATCTAGGAGCATGGTTAAACGAAAATAAATTTACAAGTTTTTGTAAGAAAGTTTTAGGACAGTAATGTCAGATTAGTTATTAGAAAGTTATTTATATGTATGGTAGTACTGGTACACTTTCAAAGTTTTTTTTTACATTTTAGTTAATGAGCCAATATTTTATTTCGTGGAAATCGCTGTCCTGGCTCATTTTCTCAGAAATGGCTTTTCATAAACATGTCATTTTAGTTACACCGTGTAACGACCATCACTACCAACAATAGAGACAGTTTATTTGGCCTGGCAGATGGAATGTTTCTGAAAATATTGCACTTTTGTACCGAAAAATGACTATTTTCTCTTGTCCCTGGACAAAATTATCAATTTCCAACATGATTTTCGATATAAAATAATCGGTAAAGATCGGATTTTTCTTCATTTCATTAATGTTTTATATCTCACATTATTAACAGCGTCAGCCCTTTTTGAGAAAATATAAATACGACTAAGATTTTTGGCCATATATGTCTGTCCCTGGATTTTTGATACGAAATGTCCTCGCAATAACTTACATGTGCGTAATCAAAGTCTTTTTGGTTAGATTTCCTTTAAATACAACCCAAACGGAGGTGGAAACACTCATTGAAACCACGATGTTTAAATGAAGACAAAGCATTACTTGATTTCGAAGTTTCGAGGCAAAATAGGTAGGCCGTTCGCTGCGTAGACTTATTTTTTCGTTTTCTATGCAACGCGATCAACCGCACTATATTGCTCAGATCTTAAACTCGTATAGCTTTACTTATTCATATATAGAATCATGTCGTTTACAGCATGCAACATATTTTCTCCCTAGTTATTATTGTGTGTAATTTGGAGCGAATGGTCGAGGAATTCCTCGCAATAACTGTCCTCGCAATAACGACAGTTTTGTTACTGGGAGTACGAAAATCGTTACCGCAAAGACATAATAAGTTTTCTTATGTAATATGGACTTTTTTCCAAAGAGAAAAAGGTCTTGATGCATAATTGTCTCAAACTATAATAGGAAAGCGAAGTATCACAGATGAAAAGAATATAATCACTGTTGCCAAACATGTGTACCGATCAGTTGTTACGGAGCGGACTTGGAATCGTTATTGCAAGGACTCCTTACACATTTATGGATTTTTGGTACCACAAATGAATGAATTTTATCACTAGTCTAATGGAGATATTTTGCCAATCACCTTGGAATGTTGTATGAAGGATATAATTCTAGATTAATTTACAAGATTAATTCTAAATGATCGTTCTGAAATGACCTTTCCTCAATATCGGAGAGACATTATACACTATTTCCTTTTAAATATCTGTATATCTTTGTTCCATGGGTTTTGAAGAAATTACTCAGTCATTTTTTGAATGTAACCATGGCAAAGTAGTTCCTGATGCTATATGGGGTGCCGTGGAAAGACAAGTAGATTTTTTTTTAATTTTACATGTATTGATTCAAATCATACATGTAATCTTGCAATCACAACATTTCATCCCGAAAAAAAAGATGGATTTTTTTGTTCAAATATTATCTTATCTAGGTAAACAAGAATTTAAGAAGAAAACATTTTCAAATTACTTTATTTCTTTTTGTTTTGTTTTGTTTTTTGGACAATCAGTTTCAGGACACTCAACGCCTTACAACCGTGTATCTAAATTATTATGTGAGCTATCTTCCAAAAGAAATAACAACAACAACAACAACAACAACAACAACAACAACAAAGCATCTGCGTATATTGCTAAAAGGATCGAACTCAATTATTATGCCAAGACTGTACAGTCAGACTATGGTCGAGATTTTTCGCTCCTAAACGATTTACTTTACCTTGAATGTGTTTTACTTGAATTTGCATATGTTATTATTTTCCCAATGTAATATTTTATGGTCTGACGAGAAGGTTTAAGACATTCCATTTTTTTCTTTTTTTCGTCATATTTGTAATTGCTTAACTTTCTTCGGTTCTTCTCATTTTTTTACAAAGAAGACTTGGTTTTTACTTCCTAATTTATGAACACTAAGGTAAGAGAAGTAAATGCTGATTACCAGCCCTGACTCCGTTTCCCTTGATATCCATTCATCTATATTGTACACACAAGTTAGATTTTCATAAACTTCATTTTTGTAGTCTTCAACAGCTTTCAAGTTGTATAATTTTTATGCTAGGTATATATCCGCTGCCTATCAAATCAACTTGACCAAGCCGAATCAATCGACCGAGTACAGATCGAACTCGATCGCCATTTGTGATCGGGAATGGTCGTGGTAATCGAGCTTTATCCGCACCACCTTTTCGTCTTTCTCTATTTGTTTAAATATAAAAGAAATATTTGTGTAAGATTGGGTAGAAAGTTGATCGAAAAGCAATCGTGTATTGATCGAATAGGCGATCGACCAGATCAGGAATCAATCAAATCTGGAGTTCTAGTTTGATCGGATTAATATCTTTATATCGTTCACATGTCCTTTTACTCAAGAGGCTCCCAACCACATCTCGATCAACTCGATTTGTGCTTTATCTGTTCATTCGATCAAATAGACGGTAGATGTCGGGTTGATCGAGTAGAGATCGAGAAAAATCTTTAAGTCGGGAATAATGGGCGAATTTGAGCAGTCAGTGCGATCGATTTGACTTGATCAGCAGTTGTAACATAACATTTAACGTTTTTGAAAGGGTTTAACAAAGTGACTTTTACATTTAGATGTATATATTTTTTGCGATTGCATTGATTTTAATATCTAATGACCATATATAGGTCAATACAATGTAAGAAATGGAAAACTATTTAAATATAAGTCCTCACAGTAATGGTAAATGTCATTCCAATAACAAAGACTTTTTTATTACAAACTGCAGCATGGTTCAATAAAAATCATGTGTTTTGATGGTAAAATTGGTATGTTTTTGAATCTAATTATTTGAAGAGTGAATAAAATAGTAAAATTAATTTCTTTCTGTTTATTTAATAAAATAGGGAATAGTGTCCTTGCAATAACTAATATGTCCTCGATGTAACGATGCACTTTTAGCAAATTATTTCACAAAAAAGGTGTTACGCTAACTTTATTGTGCCTGAAATACAAAGAGAATAACATTTTGTAGAGTCTAAAGTACATGTACATACATTTTTTCTTAGATAGAAGCTTTATTACATTTGATAAAGACAAAATTCTCTATTTAATTATGAAAATACAATACTACATCGAAAAAAAAGCCAAGCGAATCATATTTGGAAATCGACTTGAACATAAGTCCTTCAGTCTGGCGTCTTATTCTCAAAACACATACTTTGAAATAATCTTGAAACTTGCAAATCGAATTTCTGAAAGAAAATGTGGTTGTTACAGCGAGGACATTTTATTAAGACCATAGATTTATGAAAGACGATCTCGAGTATTTCCATGCGCATCGGAATGTTCCTGTTACCGTTATGCATTACTTTAAATGTAGTACTTTTATCCTGAACCAAAATTCACAGAATATATTGGAAATAAAAATTGAACATTTTTTCGTCAGATTTCCACGAAAATAGATATTGGCTCTAATATAAGACTCTTATAAATTACGTTATCGTTGTTAATGGATAGCATCGATCCTAAAGATTCTAGTTTGTTTCCAATTATCTTTTGTTTTCGCCTGAAATTTCAACTGAAAGGGGTTTTCTTCCAGAAAAAGGTGAGCGACCTTCAAGAGTTTCAAAGTTGGATATCCGTATCCTGTAGCTAAAGTTGTTCTTTGACTATTCTTTGGTCTACTCAATCGGAGCTAATATAAGAATTTTTTCTAGGAAGCCAAGTTAAAAGGGATGGATAATTGTAAGAACTAATATCACAATCGGTGTAAAACAAATATTATTAAAGTTTTCAAAGCAAACGCTGTCTCTTCTAGCAAATTATCAAATAAAATTTAGGAAGTCTGGGTCCTTTTCTTTGTGACAGGTTCCAAAACATAGCATTTCAATTAATGGAACAGTTGTTAGCGTTGCCATGGTAATACTACGTCTTCCTGATTTGGAAGCGGCCATGACATTGTTAAACATGCTTCTAGATAGTCGTCTGCTGTCAATTCTGTCTCTTTATAGAGATGGTGATAAAATCAAAGACGGTTCAAAATTCTGTTTACAATTTCGTACAAATTCAAACTATTGTGATGGTTGTACTAAGTAACAAAACGGTTTTAGTGCTGCATGTTTTAGTTTTGCTGCATGATGACGCCTTTTGACGCGCTGCAAGAATTTGCTTTTGAAAACATTACGGAAAATGAAGAAATTGCTTGTGACAAGCAATTTCTTCATTTCCCTTAATGTTTTCTACTCGGAAAGACCAAACAATGTAGAATGTCAAAATTTTGTTTACATTTTCGTACGTGTCTGAAATGATATGATAGTTGCACTTCTTAACAAAACGGTTATACGTCGACGTAATTAACCCTTTCCCAAACGGCAAAATTTTAGGGTGATCCTCTTTAAAAACTGCAAAAATGACAAACTGGAAGTTATTAAAGATATAATTTGTATAAAACATTGCACAGAAAATATTGATACAAAAGGAGAAACTGCTGGTTATCAGCAGTTTCTTCTTTTGTTTCAATGTTTTCCCAAGCCTTTTCTATTAGGGACGTCAAAACCACGTCTTGTTTGGGAAAGGGTTAAATGAATGTTACGATGTCTTTGAGGGAAGGCTGCTGCTGTTTGGGAAAGCGACAACCCTTTCACAATTAACACAAAAGAAGAAAATGCTGATACCCAGTATTTTCTCCTTTTGCCTCAATATTGTATTTGCTATATTGTATAGAAACCACATCTTTATCAACAAACAGTTTGTCTTATGTAGCTGCTATAATTTCAGACTATCCTAAAATGTTGCCGTTTGGGAAAGGGTTAATCATTTCCTCATCTGAGATAGCTATTACAGTACTTTTAATTCTTAAGTAATTAATTAGTTTGACTCGGTTCTTGTATTTTTAAATGCCTTTTAATCTTCTTATGTTCTCTGCAACCCTTGCCACAAAAGCAAGCTAAATACATTACTGAGCATTCTTAGGCCATAAGTAGTTTTAACCCTCCCCCCCCCCCCCCCCAAAAAAAAGACCTGGTTTTGACGTCCCTAATGGGCATGACTTGGGAAAATATTGAGACAAAAGAAGAAACTGCTGATAATCAGTAGTTTCTCCTTTTGTCTCAATATTTTCTGTGCTAAAATATGCTCAAATTCTGTGTTTATCCACAACCTTTTTGTCATCTGCGGCAGCTTTGAAATTGGACCACCCTAAAATTTTGTCGTTTGGGACAGGGTTAACTTGAAACAAACAAGAACATCGCTCTCCCAAACATCAAGATTTTAGGATGCTACATTTTGAAAGCTTCTGCAGATGACAAAATGGAAATTGGTGAAGATAGGATTGATGTACGATATAACACAGAAAATATTGAACTGAAAGGGGAAATGCTGATTTCTCCTTTCCCTTCAATATCTTTTCAAGCTTTTTATGTTATATCTGAGGACACCATTACTATATATCGCTGCTTTTCTTCGAAAACCTCGTATCTGCAGCTTGTTCTAAGCTGCAGTTACGAGGTTTTCGCAGAAAAGCGACGATATGGTAATCTTGCCCCAAAAGGCAAAAATTTGCACTTTCCCAATTTGAAAGATCATCAGCATTTTCCCCTTTATCCTGAATATTTTCTTTGCTATAATAATATGTAAAATCATTCTTTTCTTAATACACATTGTGTCGTCTGCAGCATCTTTCAAATTTGAACTGTCCTAAATTTTGTCGTTTGGGACATTGGTTAAGGGTACCAGTCTTGATTCTAGACTGGGTTCCAATCTGTCTGGTCTTATCGCCCGGTTTCTTTTTGTTAAACGGCTTTTCAATAATTACCTTTGAGATTGTATTAAAAGATTTCATTTTGAAGTTGGGTGATTTCGCGAGATTATATTACAAATATATTTTTATCCATATAAAGCACTGTGTTAATGTAGTAAGGGGTGAAAAAATGCGAAACGGTCCTTTTCCATTTAAGAAACTGAAATTTGATTCAAGTTCGAGATACATTATACGGATCAAGTATCAAACCCAATTATTATTCATTTATGATAAAAGAAATTAAAGCCTGTAAGGTAATTCTTACTTAATTTTCGTTGTGTGAATTAAAATGATTAAGAGTAGTCCTTTTTGAGAGAGGGTGTGCTCTTTTTAAAGTACCATGCCGTCGCTTTTCATCAAAAACATCGGAACTGTAGCTTCGCTGTTCGAGGATCACGAGACCCAGAAATACTGCTTTTCTTAGCCAGTTGTCATTTGAAAGTTGCAAGATCAAGAGATGCTTTTTCTAGTACAATCTCTTTGGTGGAACGATTATGAAAGGCATATAAGGTCACCAAGTCAGCATGTATACGCGTTTCAAGTACATGTCACTTCCTTGCATTTCTTACAGTGATTTAGAAAGTAAGGGTACATATTCATCCCTGCTTATACATGGATATCACAAATATGACCTATAGATGCTTTGCAGTATCGCCTACAAATGCATTTGTGGAACTATTCAGCAAACACTACTATATAACCAATTGAACTGTAGTTTAGAATGGGTGTAGATGGACATAAATACCCCATTACCTAGATGGACATAAATACCCCATTACCTAGATGGACATAAATACCCCATTACCAGACAACAAAATTTTGGACTTTTCCAATTTGAAAGGTGTTGCAGACGACAATTTAAAGTTGAATAAACTTTAAAAATCTTTCATTTTTTATTAGAAAACACTGTGGAAAATGAAGAAATTGCTTGTCACAAGCAATTTCTTCATTTTCCACAATGTTTTCTCAAGCCTTTTTCTGTGAGGGAGTCAAAAGGCGTCACTGTGCAGTAATGGGTTTATTAGCTCGCCCGGGACGATAGTCTCGGAAGAGCTATTGTCATACCCCCGGATGTCGGCGTCGGCGTCAGCGTCGGCGTCAGCGTCCGCAAAAACTTTAACCTGGCCCATATCTCATGCCCTGTTAGAGATACAGCCTTCATATTTCACCTGTGGGTACCTCTAACCAAGACCTTTAATTTGAGACCATGACCTTTGACCTTGTGACCTTGACCTTGGAGTTTGACCCACTTTTTGACCATTTTAAAAAACTTTAACCTGGCCTGTATCTCATGCCATATTACACCTACAGCCTTCATATCTCACATGTGGATACCTCTCACCAAGACCTTTCATTTGAGACCATGACCTTTGACCTTGTGACCTTGACCTTGGAGTTTGACCTACTTTTAAAAACTTTAACCTGGCCTAAAAAAAACTTTAACCTGGCCTATATCTTATGCCCTATAGCACATACAGCCTTGATATTTCACACATGGACACCTCCTACCAACACCATTCACATTTGACCATGACCTTTGACCTCATGACCTTGACCTTGGAGTTTGACCTACTTTAAAAAAACTTTAACCTGGCCTATATCTCTTGTCTTTTTACACCTACAGCCTTGATATTTCACATATGGACACCTCCTACCAACACCATTCACATTTGACCATGACCTTGGACCTTGTGACCTTGACCTTGGAGTTTGACCTACTTTTAAAAAACTTTAACCTGGCCTATATTTCATGTACTTTTACACCTACAGCCTTGATATTTCACACATGGACACCTCCTACCAACATGATTCACATTTGACCATGACCATGGACCTTGTGACCTTGACCTTGGAGTTTGACCTACTTTTAAAAGACTTTAACCTTGCCTATAGCTCATGTCCTTTTACACCTACAGCCTTCATATTTCACATATGGACACCTCCCACCAAGACCTTTCATATTTGACCATGACCTTGGACCTGGTGACCTTGACCTTGAAGTTTGACCTACTTTTAAAAAACTTTAACCTGGCCTTTATCTCATGTCCTTTTACACCTACAGCCTTGATATTTCACACAATGACACCTCCTACCAACACTTTTCACATTTGACTATGACCTTGGACCTGGTGACCTTGACCTTGGAGTTTGACCTACTTTTAAAAAACTCACCTGGCCTATATCTCATGTCCTTTTGCACCTACAGCTTTGATATTTCACACATGGACACCTACCAACACGGTTCACATTTGACGGTGACCTTGTACCTTGACCTTGGAGTTTGACCTACTTTCAAAAAACTTTAACTTGGCCTATAACTCGTGTCCTTTTACACCTACAGCCTTGATATTTCACACACGGACACCTCATTCCAACACAGTTCACATTTGACTATGACCTGTGACCTTGTTACCTTGACCATGGAGCTTGACCTACTTTTACAAAATTTCATTTTGGGCCATGACCTTTTTACCTTGACCTAGGAAATGACTTTTCTTTGTGACAAGCTCTCGTTTGGGCGAGCTTTATAGTCCGCGGACAATTCTTGTTATATATGCACTCGTGGTAGTTTTGCACTAACCCACGATATGTTATAAACTAAAATATCTATCCAGATTATTATTTCAATTGCATATTCTGCTATTGTATATCTTCAAGCTTTTTGTAAATCACTCTATATTGAATGTTGTAAAAATATGTTGTAAATTGTATTTTGGGCCGGTGGCCTGTATACTCAAATAAACTTATGTTATGTTATGTTATTAATTAAACAATCATCTGAAATAAAAACTAGACTTCAATGCCACACAAAAGTATACACAGCAAGTGTTCAATTCTCCTTTTTGTAAACAATGCGACTTTATTTGTTGCTAAATTGTAATTCACGTGCGCCAGAATATTTAGAAAGTGTTAAGATTTATGCGTTTCAGGGTTAATCGTGTAAGACGATATATGATTTATTGGATGATTATGATCGCTTTCGCAAATGGTACCATTTATGGCGTATAAAATGCACCAAAATCCTACCGCAAATAGTTCTTGACCCTTTCCCAAACGGTAAAATGTACAGATCAATCCACATTTTAAGGAAGTGCAGATGACGAAAGTAATTTTTGTAACGAAAAGCTAGATATTTGTCCCATTTCTAGCACCATAGCTGCGAGGGAAAAGAAGAAAATGCTGATGATCAGCATTTTTTCTATGCTCCCAAAGCTTTCATTGGCGTCAAAGCCGTGCGTTTTATTTGAAAGGGTTATTATGGCTCAGGGTCAAACGGTGCCATTGCGTGGGTTTCGGTGCTGTATGTGTTACCGAAAGATAAAGCAATGAAACTTTGAAAGTCAAAATAATATGATGACCTTTGTCACGCATAAATCAAATTACATATTTATGTACCTTAATAACTATTTGCTTATTTCCAGAACGATACTTTGTACTCACACACTGAACAAAGTTGCAAGATTTATGAATAGGTCAATGGTAAACAAACAAACAAAAAGTTTTCATAGCCTGTTAGCGCTATGCATGGACTTTAAGAGACTGTGGTTTGTCAAGCCATTGGATTCTTCAATTTGATTTCATACAGTCCCCCATTGACTTAACAATATCAACGACTTAGGCATCGCACAATTGTTTCTAGAATACTCTGTCCAGAATTACAACGTACACTATAGATCATTTGTGAATGTCCTTTCAGTTTAAGAATTCCCTAAATAGCTTCTTAGCAAGCCCTATAAGTACACCATGAACAAATACAAAATCAATTCTCCTTAGACAATAGATAGTGAAAGTTTGCCTGAATATCTGTCATTTCTGTGTTTAAACTAGAGTAATTTGTTAATTTCATCAATAGCGATCGATATGTCGTATCGCTTAATTACAGCTTTTCCACATGCATGCTTCGCTATAGGGATATCGGGAGGATCTTGCTTTTTAACTTGTAATTTCGCTTTCCATTCGGATTTCCCGGTGACCTGAAAATCGTAGAGCATGAAGCCAATAATGGCATTTACATTTTCCTTCTTTCTAGCCAGAGACGTTGACAACTAGGTCGTTAACTTATATGTACGTGTATCACTGCTTTCCACCCAAAACCTCGTAACTACAGCTTAAAATAAGCTGTAGTTACGAGGTTTTTGGAGAAAAGCAATAGCATGCATATAGAACTAAATATTGTCATAATGGACGTGGTCGACCCAGGACTTTACAGTTAAATATAAGATGGGTTGGAATGATGTAAACAAGTTTTGTAGACGGTTTGATTGTCAAAGACCAAGACCAAGCTTGATAAACGTAGATGGCTCAATGCTTCAAATGTCAGACTTTAACAAAGTGCATAACTGACTTCCAATGGCAAAATGTATTACATATATTATATCATAAGAATATGTTCATGATAATTTGCCAGGTATTATTAACTGAAATACACTTTTAAGAAACGGTAAAACTTTTTTTCGCTATTTATAAACAAATATCTAAATAGAGCGACGTGCATCTTTTTCTATATAAAGAAAAATGCGGCCATCCGGGAACAACAAGGAGTATGTAATATAAACACAAAGTAAGATATTGAGAAGCAATTCCAGTAAACGACTATTTGATATAAGGGTTATAGAGATGTGAATTACCATAGAAAAAACATCTCTTGACAAAAGGTCCTTAATTAACCCCGTATCTGATGAACCATTATCTCAGCAACTCATACAGTTCCTAACCCTTTGTCAATACTTCCTAGAATAGTATCGTAAAAACAGAAACTGTTTGAGAAATTACGACACACGGGTAGGCCTATTTGGTTTTTCGACAAAAACTGAAATGTTTGGACCTTTAATGTCAGTGTTTTTTTTTAACCCATTACCAAACGACACAATTTAAGACTAGTCCAGATTCGAAGATGCTACAGACGAGAATTTAAGGTCAATTAAATTTTACATTTTTTTGGTGTTGGGGGTAGAAAACATTGTGGGAATTGAAGAAATTGCTTATCACAAGCAATTTCTTCATTTTCCACAATGTTTTCCAAGCTCATTATCTTTTAAGGAGTCAAAAAGAGTCATTGTGTGGTAATGGTTTAAAAATAATTGAATATATACCCCAGATAGGTGTACACCAGTAAGGCCTACACGGGCCTCGATGTCCAATGCAATCATGAAGGATTCGAAACAAAAAAACTCTAATTTGAAATTTGGACAGACCATTTGATTTTGTAAGTGCAATGAAGGTTCATTAAAAGCCATACCAGTACCTAATTTGTAACCCATTAACATTCATTTCTAATTCAATCGGATGACAGATCAAATGGTGTATTTTTAGCGATAAATTATTTCGTTGCATAATATAAGGACTGATGACATGCGCGGATCCAGAGGGGGGGGGGGGGGGTCATGACCCCCCCCCCCCCCTTGGAATTTGGCGAAAAAAAGGGGTTATCAAACAGATTACTGGTTTTGTCCCAAATAAGCTTCGTCATTCGTCCTTGTGTGCCATGACAAACTGTTGTTATATTTAGTCCTTCATGGTATGACATGTGTCTGCACGCTCGGATCCAGAGGGACCACCTGACCCCCCCCCCCCCCCCCTGGACTTTGGCAAAAAAGGGGTGAAGATTGGATGACCCCCCCCCCCTGGGAAAAATACCTGGATCCGCGCATGGATCAGATACACATCATACAAATTATGACCTTGCCGTATTTATTAAGTGAAAATGCTGCATTTTTTCCTTGATTCAGTGCCACATATTTAAAATCGGTGCTTTTCAACAAAAACGTCGTATCGTGTCTACGGCTTGTTTATGCGAGGTTTTTGTTAGAAAATAGAAAAATGACAATATCATATCGTCGCCACCACTTCCAAAACTACAACTTTAACACTTTCGACAGAAACAGCATCGTGTCTTGAGTAAGCTTTTTTCTTCAGTTCAATCTGTGTCTTTAATTTCCTTCTCATTGACATTTTACGTAACGAAGATATGTTTTGGTAACGTAAATTACAGCACCCACATTTCATTTCATTTTCAACGAGTCAACAAAAGCTGTGTCATATAGTAAAGGGTTAACCCATGCTTGGTTTTGACGTCTCTAATAGAAAAAGCTTCGGAAAATATAGAGACAAAAGAAGAAACTGCTGATATGCCTTTTCCCTCAATATTTTCTATGCTTTATTGTACAAAAATTCTGTCTTCATTAACACCTATTTTTTTCTTCTGCAGCTGCTTTCAAATAGAACCACCCAAATTATTTGCTGTTTGGGAAAGGGTTTTAAATAAACTATCTTTCTGTACAAAAGAGGTTACATTCCTACGTTACCAATGAAGGTACTGCGAAGATACCGGGCCTATGTGAAACAAAACACGAAGAAGGGCAACGCCAAATAGAGGGATTGGAATTTAGAAATTTGCAAATCCCTCGGATACATGTATCCCTTTCCTTAACTAGCGTTGGTTTTGACATACCATACATGGTATGTGTTCTTTAGAAATCATGAAGGGGAAACAGAAGAAAATGCTGATGACCAGCATTTTCTTCTTTTTCCCCTCAATGATTTCTAACTTGTATATCATATGCCTTTGTAGATTTTCAGGACGCGATCTACCATTTATTTTCCATTCTACAAAACATAAATGCTGTTGAATTTCGTAAAAAGTTCTGTTTTTTTTTTCTTGTTTGGATAAGGGTTAAGCTATCTTGTCCCCTACCCATCATAAACAGATTATCTTGGTCCCCCAGTTCATTTACTTAAAGCCCGGGGTATCAGAATATCTTGGGTGACACTAGAGGTTTTATACGATAAGCCCGGTCTGTGTACACTACGTATTACTCATAAGGTAACCGGCAGGTGAAAATGACACCCAAAGGCTAAATGGCCTTATACATGTAGCATACATATTTATTGACAGTATTTCAAAATTTCTCTTTCTTTATGGAATGAATGACTGTATGTTAGGCAGGCCCGTAGGAACAGGGGGGGGGGGGGGGGGGCTAGGGGGGTTGGCCAAAAATGCAGATTTTTTTTTAATTTTACACTGCAAATTTTGGGAAAATCCAATGTGAAATTGCTTCCTACGGGCCTGTTAGGTACATCTATTCGTGAACAATTCCTGACTTTGGCACCCGGTGTAAACAGAGCAGTGAATGTCGACAACTAGAATAGGGAACGATTTTATCCAGTAAATTGTGACGTAATTTCGGACATAAAAAAGTATTTCGCGGATGTTGTTATAAAATCTCGTAAATACGGCTTGATTCAAGCCGTAGTAACGAGATTCTATAACAACACTTACGGTTTATCAAAACATAAACGAAGACTAAGTATATTTTTAGCACAAAATTATTTGTCATTCCTCAATGTTTTAGAAGAATTACGCTATAACATACAGATCTGTTGTATTGAAGCAATATTTTTGTCATCAATGGAACCCGCTTTTAGACTAAATATTATGTCTTTTTGTAAAGCGTTAGAATCGTTTTATTCAAATCATATTGATCTGTACTTTCTACGTTTTTGTTTAGTCATGGGTAGATCATGTTTCATGTATTGTCTTTTGGATAAATAGCGACGGACGACCCATACTGATGTGTGTCATTAACTACACCACGTTACTGAAAAACGGGTAGGCTACCTTAAACTCTTTCCCAAACGACGAATTTTAGGGTTGTCCAATTTGAAAGACAAGGCAGACAACAAAGTGGATGAAATAAAAGATAGGATTTCTGTACAAAATAGCATAGAAAATATTTAGACAAAAGGAGAAACTGCTGGTTATCAGCAGTTTCTTCTTTTATCTCAATGTTTTCCCAAACATATTTTCTTATTAACCAGGTCTTGTTTGGGAAAGGGTTAACCCTTTCTAATACAAGACCTGGGACCGTATTCATCAACATTTCTAAATTGCTTGTCTAAAGAGCTAAATTACATTACAAGTCATCTGATTGGACGAGACGTATGTCTCGGCCAATCGGATGGATTGTTGTGTGATTCTAAAGACATTCTAGGATTTAAACTTGCATGTTAGTGAATACCATCCCTGGTTTGACGTCCCTAATTGAAAATGCTTGGACAATCCTTAAGGCAAAAGAAGTATTTTTCTTCGTTTGTCTCAATATGTTCTTCTCTGTATCATAGATCAATTTTGTCTACAATATTGATATTATCAATATCCACAATTATCGAGCCTGCATCCGTTGTCATTTAGCCTACTTTTCAAATTCGAACAGTCCAAATTGTTTCTGTTTGGCAATTTATTGGTTAAACGATTTGTAATCCTTACATGTGCTAATTCAAATTCTCAAAGCTTCAGCTGATGTGCTGCTTAAACGTCTTAGCATGGAGTGTTCTCTGCAATTGTCGTTGTTGTTGTTACGTCACGACGTGACGCGGTTTCCCATCGTAATGAATTTGTTACTGAAACGCGTGAATTTGTATTTTCTATATTTCTTTAAGGTAAGAAGGGCCTAATTCGATGCCTTAGAAGAACAAGGTCGTAAGTGAAAAAACGCAGTTTTGAGAAAAGTGGAAAAAACAGTTTTATTTCTAAAGGAAAAAAAAGAATAAACGACCTTTTTCTATAGCCACATTGGTCAGCATGACAAGTTCAAATGTCTATGAAATTTGCACCATATGTAGAGCTTGAAATGCCCTTTCAAAAAATGTATGCATCGTAAAAGGTCGTATGTACCACTTACGACCTTATTCTTCTAAGGCATCGAATTAGCACAAAAGAGCCAGCGGCAAAATTTGAAAAGTGCCAGTAATTCCTAAACTGTGTTACATTTCCATTCCAAATACAAACATAAGCATCTTGTACGGTTTAGAATTTTGAATTAATGCATATTTATGGAAATATTTGACAAAAATGTTCAAAATTACCTCCCTTGCATATGAATATAGCGTAAAATGATATTTGTAAATTATTTTCTTCTTGAAGCATAATCTTGAAATCCGGCACGGTGAATCAACTTATGTGAAGTGTATTTACAAGACTTAGTGTGTGTAATTTGGTACATTTCGTATGGCTAGAAAGTGGTGGTTTTCATTAGGCACTTTATACCTTAATAGATTGACATTTGAAGGGAAATAGAAATATTCCTAGTGCATAATGCAATGAGAAAAGTCAAAAGTCGTAACGGCAGCCGCAAAAACGTCACAACTACGGCTTTCAAATAAGCTGTAGTTGCGACGTTTTTGACGGATGCCAAGAATTAATTCAAACAATTTGTATCCGTCATCTTTTTTTACCCGATGGATGATAGATGTATTTTTGTATTCTAAATAACTTACGAAATAGTCGGGGTAATTACTTTAATGTTCTTTGCTAATGCAACTTAGTGGGTGGGTCTTTATTCACGAAGCAGTTTTCGGAGCTCGTAAATTTTCTTACAAGAGCACACACTTTGAAAGGGGTGAAGACGTTTACAGTTTAGCACAGCTTTTTGTGCTAAAAAAACTTAAGGACAGATCCTCCATTTATTTCCCACGGTAAGATTTTTTTTATTTTTTCTGTACTGATATTTAAATATTTGAGAAGTTAAAAAATGACTTAAAAAATATAGGTCACCAAGCGAATTAAAAAGTTATTGGATTTCAAGGGAGACTACTCTTGTCTAAAATTGCAAAAATGAGGTGTCACTTAAATGCCCACAAAATAGGTGTTCGAAATGACTAGCATTACATAAATAAGTCTTTATTGTGTTCAATATGTTTTATTTTGTATAAATGAGTATCAATTTGGGAAAATCTATTGATGATTTTGAAATTTTTAGTAAATCATTCTTTCAAAAGTAGCTGAAACTGCTCTTTTTTCGCAACGTTTCTGATAATAAAAAATATTCCAGCGGTAAGAATTTTTTCTTTTTTGGCATAGACATAGTGCTTGGTCATACCTACAAAAACAAACAAAGAAAAATATATCAAACCAAGCGTTTTTCTTAGTTATAAGTAAAATTTGGTTTACTTTTTGCAGCTCTGTCCGAAATTGTTTCACTACTTTTATCCATTTTCTTCCTTATTACCAGCTTTAGATAATAAAAAGTGTCATCTTTTGTGTCTATCTGAAGCGGACTAGCTCATAAAAACACCACTTTGCTTTTGTTGCTCCGTTTCCTATCGCTAACGCCACATTTTGAACGCGTAACAGAAAGCAAAATTTACCATCCGAGTACTATTACACTTTAATTGACCAAACAGAGAATATTGAAATAACCGAAAAGGGTTGTGTCATTTATCAACCAAACATTAACTAAATGTAAAAAATACATTTGCTGAAAAGGCCAATTACTGAAACAGCTTTATTTTCGTTATTTAGGATATGCGCAGTAAGTTGCGCAGTAACAACTGGAGGATCTGTCCTTAAGATCCTTTTGAAAATGTGCAAAACACGTTTTAATTTGGTGCAAAAATAGCTCAACTTTGGCAGACATGTTTCTTGAAGTTGGAAAGTTGATATGTAGGCATACAATTTCAATTTTATGTAACCCGTGACCAAAACGTCAAAACGATTTGTTGCTTTTAAATACTTGTTTCAGATTATACGTAAGAGTACGTATACGAAATTGTAAGAAATTATACAAAACCTTTTTATCGGGTATTTCGGTAAATTTCAATAGTTTACGACAATTTTGACGTAAATGATTCTGACGTACACTGGTGAGGGGTAAAGCCACCCTCGACTTCAGTTTATATATGAGTTATGATCGACTCAATGGTGCACGGAAAGCCCGTAATGATGGCGGTATTGTTAGACTTGTGTTTGATCTCGGATGTTTACGACTTGCATAGATGGGTGGTTTGGTAATATAAGGGGATACTGGAGAATTATTCAAGACGTCGGATTGGCGTTAAAACGTCGTAAATACAGCTTGTTCCAAGCTGTATTTACGACGTTTTGACGCCAATCGACGAAATGTGAAATAGTGAGAATGCATTTTTTACAATTTGATTAGTCATGTTAAAACTATATAAGTATCCGGTTATATGCATGTATAATAACCCATTTCCAACTGGATATTCGATAGAATTGAGAAAAAAATGTTGATGAGGTTATTCCTGTGTAGAAGATTATATTTGTCTAATCTTACTTGACTTTTTCTAGTTTCGGTAACAACTTGATATATGTTTACGTCCACAATGGCCTTTGATTGGGTGCAGTCTGTAATTTGTCCGAGTAAAGATACCAGTAATGTGGTATAAATGGACATTTAAAGATATGTAATATACTGTCCAAGGATCACTGATTATTGGGAAAACAAACATGTATAAGTATTATTAAATTGACACTGCAAAGATACAATTTGATATCAATACGTAGGTAACATTGTTCAGATGTTTGCATTTTAGAAAGCTCCGTGTAAGAAAATGAGCCTAATAAATCATGCAATTATATGAACACAAATCGAACTACTTTGTCGCGCGGATGAAGAAAGCAAGATTGCTCCGCCCAAAGGTCTTTGATCAGTAATGGTAAAAAGGAAAGCAAATATCTCGTATCCAATCCCTTTGTATCTCTTCTCGGAGAAGGTTTTTATAGTTTTTCCAACTAATTGATAGGATGGGAGTGGTATTTGATGTCTTTTATTTGAACATTATTTGATTGGTGTGCTCGATAGTTTACTGTTTTCGCCATTTTGTGCAGAGTTCAATACATTGCCGATTCTCTAGCTTAAATATACAAGTCATGGATGTTAATAATACACAAACCAAACCTAAATTTTATTTAATGGTATCTTTACAAATATTATAGACGAATAGGGCAGACTAAGGAAGAATCGTTGACTCAAAATTCCGTGCCACGATATTTTTGTTGGCTTAGATATAAGAAATCCAATGTCATGTTGTATTCTTGCATTATGAGTTTCAAGCATTAAATTTTGCGGATCTGTAGCTGTAATGCCATACACTAAAACAAACAAAGCGACACAGCCAAATACAAAGTGAGAAGTATTTAAAGTGTCCTCTATTTGTACGTAGATTAGAAACAAAACTTTTTCTGGACAAAGTGAGAGACAATTTTCTCACGACATGTCTACTCTAAGTTGGCGCCTTGGTACGCAGACCAATAAGACAATGGGTTAATTAAGGACTAGAACTCTATTTTCATGTCGGTAATTTCCAACTGCAATTCGTCGTTTTTCTTCACAAACCTCGTAACTACAGCTTGTTTAAAGCTGTAGTTGCGATGTTTTGGAAGAAAAGCAGCGATTAGGCTCTTCTTTAGAGACACAAAACGACGTCCGAACGTACAAGGCTAACACTTCCCAATTCAAAGCCTGAAAGAATGATATAGATGGTGGAGTCTGACTTTGTACACATTTGAAAAAGACGAGTAAATCAAAATCCGGTGGAAATCGGTATAAACCAATGCCATGTTGATTTCAACTTTACTTAAAAGTGGATGGCAAAATGAAAGATCAGAATGCATGATCGTTTGACAAATCGTTCCACTGTCGCTTTAAGTGTCAAACCGTGAATACATAATAATGCGTGTAACAACATTACTACTTGTGCATTTTGCCCTTACTTATATTCAAGCGAGCAAAAATTGACTAGTAAAAACTCCCCTCTTATTTCATTGTGTCCCTACCATCTATGTAAAATCACATTACCGGAACTCGCTTCCAGATCAATACTGTTTCCCGGCGCTGTCTAATCTCCAGGAATGGGCCCGCATCCACCGCGCGAGATTTGCCCAATTCTCATTTTAGATTAAGTTGACCCCAAGTCGAGAATCGTCAGAAATTTTAATAACTGTTTGCTTTGCGCCAGTCAATGAAAAAACAAAACCCTTCGCATCGATTACATTAGTTCGTTACAGTTCTTGGAAACACCCCGAAATCAATGTGTGTAAATAACAAATAACTATTGTCATGCTATTCGGACAAGACAAAATACTAAACGAAAAGCTACCAACACTATTATAATATGTTTCATTTATTCAATACAGACTAAGATCAGCAGGAAAGACATGGCGATTAGTTCAATATCCTATTTGCCGTCCTACATTTGTGACCTGCAGCAACCATTAGAGCAGCTTACATCCTGGCCAGATGACTATGTAGTCACTGTTTGATCTGGTAACAAGGTAGTCTCAAATACCTTAAGTGTTTCCAGATCCAAGCTGACATTATTTAGAGGAAACCTATTGTTGTTCGTACACTAAGATATTCACTTTTTGCAAGAAACAAGGGAATCTGCGGAAAAAATGTACTAAGCTATGACAAGCGTTTCTGGAAAGTTGAGACAATATCAATTATTTACCATTCAGACCAATACGTGTAAGTACTGAAACATTGAAAGTCGTGTTTCAGGAAGAAATGAGCTTGGGAACTGGCTAACTAAGGCATGTCAACAGTCAACACACAAGTGGCTTATAAAGTATTACCTTATGAATGGTTAGACTGTACAATCAATTCGAAGAAATGAGTAAATGGCATTTAAGTCAATTAATTTACTATTTAGATGCAAATGTACCACATGAATTTTGGTTGCAACTATGGACATTCGCTGAAAATTTACTTAAAGTCCATTCTAATGCCCCGAAATCCCCCAACCCCCGTGCCACTCGAGCTTTTCGGATGGTACTTTATACGGACATCCAAGTACGTTTATTATCTTAGCGGAGATTCTATTTTATAAGTCCATTTAATCAGAAAACTCGGCAGAAAGCCAGAAAGGCCAGGTACATCCATATTAAAGTTTGAAAAAAATGGCATGTCATATATCCTATTTACCATCTCAAAGTTGTAAAGGGTTGAAAAGTGGTATTCTTTTGTGTATATATCGCTAGAAAATGCTCTCTAACTCGCTTCCCACATCTCCCTCGAGTCTCATCAATGCATTAGAGCGTGTACATATCACACATGTAATGGTCGCAAACACCAAAACCTTTCTCCTGGATGACCCTTTAAGCTTTCTGGAGAAATTTCCTGTCACATATGCGACGAATTTCTACCCTGGTCAGCATGTGCGACATGCACATGCTTACCAGGGTCGATATTTGTCCCATAAGACATATATTTTAGTATGCAGATCACCATGTGTCTAATACGAAGCATCTCCAATAGTCTAACATGCGTTTTCACTTTAAATGGTCCAACTTATATGTATGGAAAAGGGTCGATCAAACGGTCCTCTTGCACTATCGAATTTAACTACACGTTGTTTATAGGTGTCCGGGGGATTCAGAATCCCCCTTTCGACCATTCTGATGGTCAATGATGTTCCTTAAAAGGTATTTACAAATTGATCCGCGTTACATTGGTCACGTGGTTCACTCCAGATGGGATTCTTGGTCATTTTGTTTGTTAGCATTACTATTAATAGCAGTACTATCAAATGACAAATTGAAGTTTATTTATACATTAATTAGTAATTAACACATAAATATCACTGCTTGATGCTTTTCCGTTGCTTTAGACTTGACGTAAAATATAGAGATTTTCTATTAAACTATCACGGTGTATCCTGTTTGTCTATTAGGTACGCGGAAAAGATTAATACAAAGCGGTATAAAGATCGCATTTTATAGGGTTTGCAGTCTGCGTTCACAAGTAGATGTGAAAAATTACTAAAATTTGTCAAAGTCTGAAATATGAAGTGGTTAGGTAGTTCATAAACGTCAGCTTCGTTATTTGTACCCTTACCCTGAATCATTGAAACCGATTTGTATCTGTTGTTTTTTTTTCGTGGAAAGGCTATTAGAATAATGAGAAATCGAAGATTTTCTTTGTGTCTATACAATTTTTTAGAGCTTAGAAAATATTATTTTTAAATGTTCTTGTATTTTTCTTGCATTTTACGGTTCCTCTATCTACGATGTTTACAAGGAGATCTTGTGTAAAGAGCGGAGGCAGTCCGACTGTGTTGTTTCGTCGCATTATATTTATCACTTTGTGAAAAATACGCCATAATTCTGACAGAGGGGCCCATAACGGAAAATTAATATCTATATTATTGCCAGTAACTGCAAAATCCGTTTTTCAACGTCTTCAACAACTTTCTCTTCCTCGTTGATTAACCCGTCAGCAAACGACATAATGATTAACCTAACAAATTCAGAATTAAGTAGATTTGACAGACCACAAAGTAATGTTAGAATTACATGTAGAATTTGTTTCAAAAAGACAAAAAAATATGTACTTTTCTCCACCACTGTATCAAGTTATCAACTATGATCGTTCAGAAAAAATAGAAAAGAAAATTTTATATACTTGTTGGTGTTATTAGCTGCATATAGTCACTGAAAGTAGCTCTATTTCACCAATTTATATTTTAAAAAGAGCACAGTCGTAAATTATTCCATCTTTTATTCTATTACATTATCGATTTTTGTTACGTTTTTGTGATTCTTTGAGAAAATTGCTTTTATATTAACAGAGCCGTTTAAAAATTTAACGTTTAATATAAAACACATTAAAACGTTGCTGCTGTTTTTAGGCAGCTTGCTTTTTCTGTTCGTCTGCCTAAACACCTGGCTTATTACATATTGCTTTTTAAAAGTGGCAACTTTTAACTGTAGGTACATTTTCGGACATGGCCAACAGTGGGGTTGTTATGCAACAAAAATATTCTAGCTACTGATTGAATAACATGTAGTTAGGGTCCTTGTTTTAATGATTCAACATTTTCTATTTTTGAGGAACTGTACGTACATATACCAACATTATAACCAATGATTGTGAAAACGTATTGTATATGTTGGCCCAAATCAAGTGTTGACGCTGGACCAATTTTAAATACTATACCGTGCAAAAGGAGTGGAATTCATAGAAAATAAACAGACATAACAAAAGCATAGAGGGAATAAGGTTGTATCGAAAAAGGATCGGATTTAACTGCTCTCAATATTATTGCCATAACACACTGCCACAGTGTTTTATAAGGAGTAATGTGTTGGGTTTATTGCGCGGAATATTGGGTCACATCAAACGGGAGGCAGTTACAGGGCCTCGTAAACTATACCATGTTTCTCCAAATTTATCTTTTCATAATTATTGTTTGCAACAATCTGTCAGTCATTCTAACAATTCGCTCCTTAACGTCGAGCCTTTTAATAACACTCTCACCTTTTACCCTAATCTATAAGTTTTATATTTTTTCGGCTTGCCAGTTGAAAAGGGGTTGATAAGCTAAGTTGTGAGTACATATACATGCATCAGATTATCATTTAGATGACATTAGAGAGCTTATAAGCCATGATGTAATCGCAAAGAGATGTATACGTATTACATGGCTCAACTCAGGTCTATCTATGAAGCAGTACTTTGCAACCAAGCTTACGGATGTTATGGAGATACTTTTTAAAGGCAGCATAACATATAATAATTGTTGGGAATTTTTTTGTCAGACAAACTTGGTAAAATCATAGCAGTATTAAATTATATGGTTTCCTCGGTATATAAATGTTACATGTTCTTGCTTAACATTGTACAATAAATTAGCAAAGTGAACTCCCTCTTAAGTATTGATAGGGTTTATGATAATGTTTTTTCTCTCCTGAAAAGTTATGATAAAGCAAACATATCGTTTACGAGAGGGTGGACTACCAAGCATTGTTTTCATTAAGGTTCAGACACATGACGATGTATTATAATTCAATTAGGGGCCGACGCTCCCCCGTCTCTGATTCTAATCTCGACTCAAAGACAAAGCCATTCTGCTCAAGAATGTAGATCAAAGACTGGTTTGGCCGATTGACCCGATAAGGCTGAGAGGCCCCCGCCGAGTGACCAGTGTGGTCAACTTGGCCATAGAGTACTAGATAAGATCGAGAGTAATAAAATTAGCGGTGATCATATCGCTGTGTTTTGATTCCTTGGGAGAGGGATGCTCTTCAGATAATATACTAATAATATCATATATCACAGAGTTGTTTAGACTTGGTTGTTTCCCCAGCAAACATTTCCCAAATAAAATGAAGTTGTTAAGTCGGCTTTAGGATACACAGTTTCAAATGCATTAATCTTGAAGGCATCAAAAACATCACAACTGAAGAATGGGCTCTATTAATTAATATATATTGATTGTAATAAGCACTTCTGACTACACTGCATGTGATATTTAGCCTTTCTTCACATCTATATTGTTTATTGTATCACAAAAATATTAGAATGTCAAACCTAAGAGTACATTGTTCACTATATGTATTATGCTTCTCCAAGACACAGACAACCCAAAGTATATTTTCTAAAGGAAGATAAATCTACATCTCGTTTCTCTAGCAGTGACCTAATTATTTACCCGGTATTTTTTCCGAGCTCACACGCAAAATTAACTCATGTGGTATTTAGTATAGAAGCACTTAACAAAGTAAACCCTTATGTTGAATTCTAATAATCATTTCATTCTTCTTTGGAGAAGAATTTCGAGTGTTATCATCTTTACCCATCCATGCTTTTCATTAGCGCGAGGCCACACTTATTGCGGAATTATGATGAGGCGCAGCGGGGTATGCCGTAAAACAAACAGATAAGAAAAGCGAAATTAGTGTTATTTTTGTATATCGGGCATTATCTGATATGATGCATTGTTTGGTTAGGAAGTGCCTGATTGTCTGCTTTGATTATTTCTGATCAATCTTGCATTAACCTCCTCCCTCATGATCAAGTTAAATAGTGGAAATACAATGTATATGTCAAAACGTTTGTTAGAACTCGTTTCAGTCCGCTTGCACTTACTACAGTCATATATTAAATTACAAAATGATGTCGGATGACTTCGATGTTTCTATGATGATGTTAAAAACAATTTGCAATGGAAATAATTGACACAATGTACGATTTATACGCTTATTGATACTCGTGATTTATTATGTTCCAAAACAACACCAAACGTCGACCTTTCTCGACGGCAAAACAGAACATGTTCTATTTTCCCATCCAATAACACAGAGGTACTGTTATCAGTTAATTTTTGCCAGATAGGCATATATGTTGCAGTCTATAATATTTTTGTATAATGTAACAGTCTAATTTTATATTACTATTGCGTTTTCAAGACTAAGTAAGCACGTCTGAACCAACTAAATGATAGAGTAAGGGTTGTGTTTTCATTATATTGTCTGATTGTAGATATGATCTGACTCACAGCTAGAAATGCACGAGGGAGCACACACCCTGCCAAAATCTGAGATTGGGTTGTACAAATCTTTTGGGTTGGTCGAACAGCGTCGAAAATATTATTGCATATAGGCACATATGTCTGTCGTAATGAACTTACATCTTTATATATTCCAACCACCAATAGATACCAAAACACTTCGTGCAGCTTCGGCGTCATCCGTGGCAACGGAAATTGGAAAGGGTATCCGGATGTTTAAAATCCGGATACCCTCGTCAATTTCCGTTGTCACAAAAAACGAAGATGGAGGCAGTATTTAGTATGTAGGCCCTATTATCTAATGTTGTATGAACTACTTTAAAGGGACATTTCATTCCAATTTCATTTTTTCAAAGTATGTCTTGATGCCAAGATTGGTTATTCTAATGAGTATAAATAATATTAGTTTTTTTAAGTTGTCGCCAATAAGCGAGAAACACGCATTTAAAGTTGAGACATAATCGATAAATTGCATATAAATCCGAACTGTTGTCCACAACAATTTGTTCAATTTTAACACAAAAATATAAATTTCTCGTAAATGGCACAATATTTTGGCTTGAAATTTTCAGAATTTTCATGAGGAAATATGCTCTTTCAGATAAAAAATATAAGTAAAATTTATGACAAAAAATTCTGAAATGTCACTTTAAAAGATTAAGATCCATATTGTGTTCGAGTTTATGAGTGTTTCGTTAGATAAAGCTGTTTAATTGACATGGATATAACATTACAAGAACCAAAGAACTATCTTTAGATAGAAAGTAATGCAACATGAAGAGGTATGTCCAGAGTGCATACACTTTGTCCATCCGTTCTTGATTTGCAAAAAGTCCTCTACGACGAACAAAAACTTCGCAGGCCAAAGATTCTAACTCTCCTCTGGTCCTTACGTACCCCAACTTTGGAACATGGACTAAATACGAGCAAGAGTCTTGGCTTGCAAAGATGGACTAACAATAGGCTTAAAAGCATAAACCAAGACAAGGGCGGATCTAGGATTTTTTCCATGTGGTCCTGGCCCTCCAGGATTTTTCAAGGGGGTCCAAGCCAAAATGATGGCTTTAAATGTGTTAAATATGTAACGTTATATAGTCAAAATTAGATTTTCGACCAATGTCAGGCCAATACCCCCCTCTAGATCCGCCCATGCAAGAAATAGTATCACAATATCCTGCTCCGTTGATATTACATAACAGTAACCATAAGTAATGAAGACATACGGTGTGCATCTAGACGAATTAACTCGCTCAGGACTAGCTATTATATCATGCTTCAAAATAAAATAAATAATGTAATGAATTTCTGACACTTTAATGTCCCAATAACTTTTCAGTGAATAGGACGCCATTGCCATAAAAAATGAAGGCATGAGCTGTTGATTAGGGGGGAGTTATTATACACTGAGGAATTTCCCAAGTGTTGCCACAGCAAATGATGCACTCTCTTAAAAACATGAAGCTTTTAGCACGAAATTAGTCAATTTTATTTTCTCAAAATTAATAAATTTATTAACTTCTTAAGTACTTCGTGTAATACTATGTAAGTGAGTCTGCTTTCGAAATTTATTTCTTTGTGACTACAAATGGTAGATTTTCTATTTCTAGTACAATTTGAATTCCGTTCTGCAACAGCCTAAAATTTGAACCTTTCCAAAGGGTTCTCTCTTTCAAAAAGGTTCGATGACTATGATATGTCTTTGCTATTTTACCAAATTTCAGCTTGGATAGTTTTTTTCATACATGAACAAAACGGTGATAATACATGAACAGAAAGAAACACGTTGCGTGGTTCTGGTCAAATAGGGTGCACCGGCTGTAGGCAGTATATGTCGTTGCTATTCTTCAAAACCTCGTAACTACAGCTTGTTTCAAGCTGTAGTTACGAGGTTTTAGGAGAATAGCAGCGATATATCAACGTAACATATTTAAATGATAGGTCTATGGCGTATAAATCCTCACATATTGGACGAATTGTGTCCATAATGGGGCAGCAGAACTGTCTGATATTGACAGCTTCACGTCAAAATTTACCGCTGCTTTTCAACAAAAACCTCGTAACTGTAGCTTGTTTTGAGCTGCAGTTACGAGGTTTACGTTGAAAAGCGACGCTTTTATGGTATTTGTGGTTCCTACGTAGATGGCTATATTTGGAAGCACCACTATAATTCATTTGCTTTCGCGTCGTATATTTGTATCAAGAGTATTTAAGGAAGCTATAAGATCCATTTCAAAATCGGAATTGATGAAATTACATGTATTTTACTGCATATAATCCAGGCCCGTAGGAAGCAATTCAATATTGGGTGGGCTAAAGCCCCAGTGAAAAAGACAGACTAGTCCATAACTAATGAAGTTGACATTCCATGCGGTAAGAGAACATCGAAGAAAGAAAGCATTTCTCCTTTCTCCTTTACATTTACAAGCTATCAAACATATCTAATAATAATAAAGACTTTTTAAGCAATCAATAATTCTACTGCATGTATTGTTTATCCTTAGAACAAACTTGAGATATACCACTTTTTGTTAAAGACCAAAGAACAAACCATCTAAAGAAGAACCAAGTTTTGTTTACTTTGGTTAAACCCGATAATGAATTTGCAGACAGTAATCTCGGTGCCTTGATCTCGTGGTCCTTTTTGGACCTTATTTTGGCCCTTTATTAACAACAGCTGGTACTGATACCGTTGAACAAAGGTCACCGCTAAACAACATGAAACATTGGTGAAACAAACACTGGGACCCCCTTTGAAACAAATCTTATTATACATTAATCCTTCGTAAAACAGCATCTTATATTTACCATATTCAAAGCAAAATGTGAACTTAGGATTATTGACAGAAGACGTTTGCCTGCATATTCTCCCTTTCCACGCATGTTTTTTTCCATTGCTGTGGAAACTATTCATATGTCTGATTAAATTTGTTTAGAGGATGTTTGCAGCCATTCGACTTGAGCAGTCCGTGATGTTATTTTTGAGTAAAGCTTTGCTGCTTTTCATCGAAAACTCCGTAACTGCAGCTTAAAACAAGCTGCAGTTACGAGGTTTTCGATGAAAAGCGACGATTTACAGTTTTCTGATATTTATGGCTGTAATAGACCGTAGCATGTGTAAGGTTTGATTGGGGATTAACCTGAAACCTTGTTGTTTTGTAAAAGGTTAAACTCACGATATAGATTCACAGCGGCACAGTTGCCCAATGGTGGCGCAGATGGGGAAATTTAGACTTGATTTATGGGTTTTAAATGTTTGCATAATTGATCCCCCTCAATTATTTTATCTATTTGAATACAAATTTGGAAATCTGTGCTTCGATTTGCCTTTATCCAAGATCTTGCCGTTGTATGGTTCATTTGCCTTTTAATTATTTCCTCTTTCGAAGGGAAAATGGTTTTTAAAGTCCGGATGATCTTTCTATTTTTGAATTAAAGTTGCTTATTTCTTAGGTGAATTTGCACGCAGGCTATGACGATTACACGGAACTTCCGTAAATGCTTAGGTTTTTGAATGTCCCAAAATACTGAATACAGTCGGTGGCTTGAAAAATATATATGAGCCAGGATCTGGAAAAACGTCCCTTATAGCATTTGAGAACAACATGGATCCAGACCAGCCTGTGCATACGCACAGTCTGATCAGGATCCATGCTGTCCTCAAATAGATTGTCCGCGATTTATAGCATCTATAAGAGAACAACATTGATCCAGATCAGACTGCTCTAAGGCACATACTGATCTGGAAACATGGACGTCTGAAATGCTATAAGGGACGTTTTTCCAGATCCCGGCACATATATATAGGCCTATTGTCAATTCATGCACCATTCATGGTTACTTTAACATTGATATGAAGACAAGAGTCTCACCCCGATTCATTTTCTATCCTTTTCAATACCTGGGGATCTAGTTTTCCTGATTAGAATTACAGACAGACGGACAGTTGGGCTACATGTATGTATAAAGACTGCATAATTAAAAGACACACACTCTATGTAGCCTACTCAAAACTTCCCAACCCACTTGTGCGTTATTAGTGCCAAATTTTAAAGTGTACTGCTTTCAATTCGTTATCTCGCGTTTTACGAAACTTTTAGCTTTCGTCTGATCTCCAGGACCTTTTATCAGTTAAAAGTTGGCCGAAAATCCTATTCAGGACGTTTTTTGTTACCTCCTCGAATTAAATGTTTTCTGTTTTTATTTTCCGACAGGCATTTCGTAATTGCACTTGAACATTCTTTGCTTTCCACAAGTTTGATTAATATTTCCCACCACCTACGGCATTCATTTGAATGCATTGTACATGTATTAGGAAAACACCAGAAGTAAAGGAAATGTGATTTTACTAGCATTTTGTTTTCGGAGAAACCGTTGAAATAATTGCTTATCAGTAATTAAATTTTCCATATCAACACTTGTTCGCCAATAGCAATGAATTTTGTTCTAAAATAGACTTGGTTATCCGTTATTTATTGATAAATTGTCGGTGTTGTTACAAAATTTCGTAACTACGGCTTGAATTAAGCCGTAGTTACGAGATTAAATAACAACGCATACAAAATAAAATTGCTTGTCCGAAATTTCGTCACTGGTTACTTGGTAAAATCGTACCTTATTCATTTTTTCCCGATTATCGAATTCAAATAATAGATTTGAAGAACATTGTTTTGTCTGTTTGTTACCCATATTAAGTGTTTATATACATTCTGATTAACCTAGTGATCTCATACACATGACACAAAAAGTGAAATTGACAATCACACAACACTTCCGGTAGGTGCCATTTTGACATCTATTAACCTTTACCATTTATTGCTGTCCCATACTTACATGGCGACAAATGCACGAGACAAAATGGCAACGAGTTTTTCTTCCACTTTTTTTGTTTTCTTTTCATTTATTTAAAATAATGTTGGCCATCATGCTCTAAACATCGTCGCTTTTCAACGAAAACCTCCTAACTGCAGCTTAATACAAGCTGCAGTCACGAGGTTTGCGTAGGAAAGCAGCAATATGTTATTCTGGTTTCTCTAAATGTAGTTTCTTCACAAGTATAGCGAACGAGAATTGACCTGGCAGAGCATTCCATTCGATTAGCATGGGCTGCTCTGCCAGGTCATTTATCATGGGGTATAGCACAGGATAATTGTCAAAAATATTATGCTTAAGTTTGGGATTCCACATATAGACCTTATATACGAGGAATATTGGTGCTATGTAATCAGACAACAATATTCTCCCCATGTATCTTGTAATTCGGCCACCGAATCGGAATACCTAATACATGAACCGTAACACCAATATACAACTTGCCAAATGACGAGAGATAGAGAATACATGTAAATGTGGGAAAAGGTTTCTACAAGGATACTACCCCTTAAAGCCATAATGTTCTTATTCCAAAGAGATTGTGAGGTGGTTTTGTTGCATAAGGTCTATAAGTCTCCCCACAAAACAACATTGCACTATGAGTATGTTACCCATAGTGCAATGCTGTGTTGTGGGGATGCTTTCAGAATAGTAACAATACTTATTAGACCATATTGTCCCCATTATACATGTATATAGCCAATGACAAGGCAAAAATATCAGAAGTTTTGGAAAATTTACAATTACAATGCCAGAACCGTGAACCATAACACACCACAACACACCGTGCCAAGTGGTGTGGGAGGCTACAGTATGGAGAACACGAACATAGCTTCAGACGAGAGAAGGTAAATGCTTCTTAAAATGAGAAACAAATATGATTTTGTTGATCAAACCCTATATTTACGATACTCAATTGAAATCGTCTCAAGGAGACGGTTGAAATGAGTACCCACAGCATAGGGTTTGGTTTTTAAATAACACATTCAGAATGTCTTTACCACTTCTTGTCTGTCGCTAAATGCACAGGGCTAATACAAGAAGATATCATAAAATATTTTTATGTATCTCTATGCTTTTGATTGCCTTATTATTTAAAACTTCTAGTCTTTCTGGTTTTTGTTAGGGGGGGGGGGGGTATGATAAAGAGCACAATTTCGTTGCATTGGTGTACAAGCTTTCCGTAAAAATCGGATCTAACATTCAACCATAGCCCCTTGCTATATTCTGTTAGGTAGCATTGCTTCCGAGACGATAGACGGGTTTCAAGCTAATCTGTCAAACTTTTGCAAACATGACCAAACTTTAACAAAGCTGTGATCATGATTTGATAGAGGGCATTGAGGGAGAGAAGGGAAATGCTTTAAACGAGTGTTTTCCTCTTTTCCCTCAATGTCTTCTCCCATAATCATGCAGTTTAGAATCACAGAATATGCAAGGAAATTCTTGTTTTCGGATCAGTCTAAACTTTTGTTGTCTAGGCACAGGTTTGAGTCTTTACATTGTGTGCCATTGCATTTCGTTTCGGTAATGGTATGCGAAAGTGTAATTATCTATTTGCTGTCGATATGAGTATTAGCTTTCCCAAACAGCAATCATTTCACAAACCTTTTAAATATGCGTTTAAAATGCTTAAACAAGAAAACATTGATTAACAGCATTTTCCACAGTTTTCTGGTTCGAAATATTGAGAATTGATACGAATACGCATCCATTTTGTCATCTATCTTTCTATTCAATCTTGGCCTGTCTACCATTTTGTCGTTTGGGAAAGGATTTATAATGAATTTACATCCTTTTGTTGTACATTTCTTTTGATTTTTAGTATAGTAATGTTCTATTTGTATTGTCTCAGTTTGTGTTATTATGTGTTGTAATTGTATCGCGCCTATGGCGCGATACATATTGTGGTATACATATTCTAATTTTAGAAATTACGTCATGAGGGATAATTATTTGTACTTGAAAGTCGTATATATAACCTACACATAAACTGTTTACACGGGTAATTTTTCAAGCAGTACGATAAGTATACATTGAAGTTCGTTTAATCTCAGACCACGCTGAAAATTCGTGTAAACGAAATTCTAGTATAGTTTTATACTTTGCATAGCAATGGAAAGTCCCTACTTCCGGTTTGCCCATGGTGGACATGTATTTTTCCTATCCGTTTAAATGCAACGCATTTATGCATACCATTTCGGGTTGGACTAAAACACGCAATGGACCTGTTTTTGGCGCAAAGGACGCAAAGGACATGAAGGTGACGCAAATGAGATTTATATCAGTCCAAACTCCTTAATCATGATTTTTTTTTTATCGCATTAGATTGTTATATTCGTGTATTTGACGATTAAATCTAGTCAGTAATCTTTGTTTTGGGACATAAAGTGTCTGATTTTTGTGTTGAATCCGATTTAATAGGCTACTCACGGACGAAAAGGAGCTGGCTGCGGCGCAAAGGAGATTCATATAAGCCCAAACTCCTTTATCATTATTTTTTTATCGCATTTAAATTGTAATTTTCACGTATTTTAAGATCATATCTAATCCATAATGTTTATTTTTTTTGACAAAAGGTGTCTGTTTTCTGTATAAATTCCGATTTTCATATGCTAATCACAGGCGACAAGGAGCTGGGTGGCGCAAAGGAGATTTGTATCTGTATAAACTTTTTAATCATAGATTTTCGTCACAATTGATTGTAATATTTATGTATTATTAGACCATAGCTATTCAATAATAATTATGTATTCTTTAGAAAAAAGTGTCTGTTTGTTTTATTAATTCCGATTTTCATAGGCTATACTCACGGGCGAAAAGGAGCTTGCGGTGGCGCAAAGGAGATTCAAATCAGCATAAACTCCTAAATCATGAATTTTTATTGCATCAAATTGCTATATTCATGTATTGTAAGATCATATCTAATCAATAATGTTTATGTTAGAACATAAAGTGTCTGGTTTTTGTTTTAATTCCGATTTTCATAGGCTATACTCACGTGCGAAAATGAGCTTGCGGTGGCGCAAAGGAGATTCATATCAGCCCAAACTTCTTAATTTTGAATTTTCATCGCATCAAATTTTTTTAGCCCAACCGTACCATTTCGAATCGCAATAAGAAATCAAAGAACGAGAAGTACCTTACTATTGAATGACCACTACATGTTGAATTTGGACTGGTCAACTTGCATTGTTACAAGGGATCGTAATATCTGACTAGATATGTATATTGCTAGTAGAACAAATGGGTTTTCTCAAGCGTTTTTCAAAATTGCATTACAATGTGAATTCCTACTTTCGGTTTGCCCATGGCCTATCCGATTCACTGCATCGCTTCCTAAGAAATCAAAGCACGAAAAAGACTTACCCGGTAAGTATTGAATGAACACTGCATGTACAATTATGGATGATTCGATTCCACAATTTCAAGGGATCGTCTGAACTAAATAGGCATGTGTATAACTAGTAGAACAAATAGGTTTTCTCATTTTTTTTTTCTAAAAATTACAAACTGTTAGGGTTTTTCACATAAAAGAACAACCCAATTTTAATGTCTCAACAGTTTTTGACTGGATGGATTTCAAAACCGTTCAAAAGGATACTTTATGCGCAATCAATTCGCCGCCACAATCAAAACTTTAGTCCTGTACTTTTTGTTACACTCTATAGTAAATCTCCTCGTATGTGTCGCTCGTTCTTTGTGTTTTTTGTGTGTGATAAGTACAAATATAGGTCCCGATTTATGACCTGGCAGAGATGATCTGCCAGGTGAATTATTGAGACATATTCATGGTATTGCTTGTATTGTGTTACAGCTTAAATCCTAAACATTAGCGGCTGGTAGTTGTCACTTTATATGGCATTTCTGTATTTATCTTTTTTACATTTAATTTATTGCAAAAGTAATAAGGATCATATCCGTGGCATTGTGGCTGCTGTGCGTTCGTTCATCTATGTCTGTTATCATAAACGTTTCCTATTCCTGCTGTTATCAAAGCATTTTTAGATTCCATAGACTAAGATTAGCGTGCACTCTGATCTATTCAACACAGTCTGTTCTCTATTGAATGATTATACGAAGAACAAATAAGCTATAGTTGTCAAAATGTTCCGGTTTGGAAAATTTACTTGATACGATTTTTATATTCAGAAGGCTAATGGATAAACAAGTACTTTTTTCTATTTAATTAAAGTATTTTACCTATTCTGACCAAAGGCTAGCGGGGCTTATGCCACGGTCCTGTTTCCGGCGTGCGTTCATGTGAAAACTTCTCCAAAATTACTAGGCCAGTTTCAATCAAGATTCAAACAGGAATCTTCTAACATAGGAATCTAACAGGAATCTTCCTTGCGTGGAGCCTTTCGAATTGTTTTTGTTTTGTTTTCTTTTCTTTTTTTTTCGAAAAATATTTTCATAGTGAACTGTGGTTACTATGGTGCACTTTCAATTTATTTGTGTGTGTCTTTTTTTCCTTCTTTTTTTTTTCCAAAGAATAATTTCACGGAGAAACGATTCAGGACCATCTTGTCCTAATTCCTTGCTGAAATATTCGGTTTCTTTTCTTGTTTAAGTTAATTATAATCCCCATTTATTCAACTGCAACATTTCACACTTTTGTATTTGCCTACTTCCCCTCCTATGTTGTTTGATTAATGTATAATCTGGCTGAACACACAAAAATAGACTAGATCTAGCACCAGCATATGCAGACATGCAATCCTGTTTCGGTTTTCACTGCATGTTGACTTAACCAGACACTTGTACCATTCAGTACTTTGGTATAATTTTTTAAGCGCGATACAATTCATTTTGCTGTACATTACAGCAATTTTTTACTTGTTTATCATGTTGTATATTTCATACTGATCTTCTGCAAAGGAGGAATTAATAAAGTATATACATTAAATTAGCTCTCCAAAAAGTACAAGTAGTCTCGCGTCTGTTCAGCAATTATGACATTATTAGCATCCGTTTCATAAATACAGTAAAATTTATCTAGTGGAGAAATCAGCAACTAAAACATTAAATAACATTAAACGCCATTATCTTTATACAATCAGTAATTACGAAACTTTTTATCAGAAAACGTGTTTAGAAAAGTGGGTGGGCCCAGCGTAATTTAAGCACGGATTATTATTGTATGGGTGGATCAGGGCATCAGATTATGTTTAGTTAGTGTCTCTTTGCGATACGCTTTGGGATTAATGATATCACACTTGCTTCAAAATGAACTCGTCTGGTAGAAAAAGGGGTATGATGACTTTTAAAAGCCACATTTTCGTTGATATTTTCTTACTTATAAATCGCCCTTTTTCTCCGAAAACCTCGTAACAACAGCTTGATTCTTAGCTTCTGTAACGAGATTTTCGAAAACAACAACACAGCTAAATTTATGTCTCAAAGCCGGAGAAGTTAGCAGCTACACACTTTCCAAACCAGCCCTAATTTGTGACGACCATATTATAAGTTTAGCTAAAAACCGTTAGCAGAAACGATGATCAGTATTTTCTTCCTTTCACTCAAAGATTTCTGTGCTTTTGGATGTCAATTTTCTCTTTACAGCAACATGTATATTGCCATATTTAATGAACAGCATTTGATATAGACGAGTCTATAATTGTGTTTTTGTAGGGTCAAGGTGCACGGCTTGGGCAAATATTAGCGAAGGGATTTGTCTGAACAATGAGAAACTTCACTTTCTATAATCTTACAGATCATTTATTAACAATAATAATTATGACTTGAAATTTCATAGAAAATAATCAGAAAACGTCTATTTACTCATAATTCCATAGAATAATCACGATTGTATTTCCTTTTGAGAAAGAAAGCTCCAGAAAACATTAATATAATTAAGTTTTTGCTCGTAGCAATTTGACAAATAACATTGCTCCTTCATTAGTCGTAATATTCCTTGCAAAAACTTCCAAAGTCTGGATGCATTTGCCATATTTTCATCTACACAAATCTCGTAGCTCATTGTTGATCTTAAGAATTTGTCCTGGATGATTCTTTAATATTTGACTAAAACAATACATGGTTTTGATGACGATGAAAGGGTTTAAGGGGAAATTGAAATAAGAAGGAAATGCTGAAAACCAACATTTTCTTATTTCTTTCAATTCTTGCCTTTACACTAATTTTTTTCCACAGGGGCTTTCTTATCACATATTCTATATTCCTAACTTTCTGTTTAATTGGAAGTGATTGAATAATTTGTGAAAGAGCAAAGTCGAGACAAAATTATACGTATATCCACAGTAGAAGAGATTCGACCAACAAACAAAAACTGACAGATTCTTTAATACAATAACAAAATTGGAATATAATAGTAATAAAGTGTTATATATAATAATCATAATAGTAATAAAATATGACAGAAAGATGAACTGCTGGGTACAATTGCAAAAATGATAGGTATATAGTGTGCATGGATGAAATATATATACAAAAGCTATTTCTAAAAAGCTAAATGATTAAAATGTGTAAGAAAAATATAACATTTAATTGTTTTTCGTGTTACACTATGGCACATACACCTACAATTCAACCCATTTATGATCCATAGCTTGTAAATACCGATACATTTAAAACCACGGTTGACACTTTTTGCTAGAGCACATGAGAAGTTCTTTCATTTTTTGGTAAATAAATGCACTTCTTGGAATATTTCACTAAAAATAATGTCAATGAAGCAAAGTGAAAATTCAATGTCTTAAACACAAAATGCAGACAAAGTTTTACACTAAATGGTCAAAAATGGGTTGAATCATTTTACAAAACTCTACGAATTTATAGTCCGTTTCTCAGAAACGATGGCACGATAAGGACTGAATGATGAAACAGACTTTATGATGAGTAAGAACGAACAGAGCGTGCGAGTGGGTAACACTAAATTTGCCAAGGATATCACATAACACTAATATCTCCCCTCGCTGGAGATTACCTGAATATAAACGACTATTTAACTTGGCTAATGACGGATAGTGATGAAATTTAATTCAAACCAGAACTCGGCGATTTATATAAAGTAACACAAAAAATCCGGTGATCCTAGCCCTCATGTTTCACATTGGTGTTGTATGAGGTAAGGCGAATAATTCAATTGAAATTCTGTACTAGGAATAATTGCATAGCAGTTGCAATTATTATAGTTGGCGAAGCATCGCAATGGCAAGGACAATTTGTTGCGCGAGCTTTAATTTTTTTAAAGAATAAAGCCAAAAAGATCCATCTTGTATTTGATAAAAGAATTGTATTTCAAGTAAGATAACGAAAGTGACGACTTGAAGTAGTGGAATGCATTAAAATTGAAATAAAAATTCTCTTAAAGCGCAAAACAATAATATAGGCAAATACATAGTTTTAAAATGCAAACACAAATTATGACATGCAAGGAAAATTAAATGCATAAAGAATCATCGGTCTTATTCGAGGGATCCATTTAGAAATATACTTCTTTGTCGTAAATTGGGAAGTGACAAGTCATAGTACACTCGTTGTAGCAACTACAACATTAATATAATTTTAAACTGACCTCTCGAATATGTTTATGGCAAGCAAGTTATGACAATGTTATATACGATGAACAAAACTTAAGCAGAACTCTCTGATTATAAATGAACACAAAAAGTTCCTCATTAGAGGGGAGCAAAAAGCATAACATATTTTTGACAAGAAAAGGAGAACAACGGACCTTCCAAACGAAAGTCAAGATGTCGAAGCTTTGATATGTAGAAAACATAATAAAGTGGGTATATCTTTCCTCATATTTTTACAGAGCATCAGATAAGATGGGTAACATCCATTTTAAATATTTTATTTCAAATCCAAACCATATGTTGTGGGAACTCGTTGGAATCGTCTCGACGAGACGATTCTAATGAGTACCCACAACATATGGTTTGATTAAAAATAATCATATTTTACTTTTAAAAAGCCTTTGCACCCACTTATCTGTGGCTCTGTATTAACAAATTCTAAGATGGTTGCGATACGGATCATAAGAATCTAGTACCGATGCGAAACGACAAGGAACAAATTAAACGAACACGCATCATAAAAAGCAGTTGGTACATCAAGCCAATTTCTTCGAGCAAGGATTTCAAGAAAACGAAATATTATGCATTCTTGTAATTAGATAACAAAGATTAAACGCAGGCTTTTGGAAACACCAATTCTTTGTCATTTATGTGTTTGTGTTAAGGTATAACAATTCCATTATATAATTTGAATCAGAGAAAGTCAGGTGATTTAATAATCATTGTATGAGCGATCCCAGCCTAAGAGCCTTATTGGTTCAATGTACTCGTATTTCAATGAAATACCTGACAAACTATGATCTCAAATTGAAGAGTGTACACTACCTTAACTTGCACATAATGCAGGAATTGGTGCATTCCTTTACAGCCTGGCAAAATTGATAGTCAGAAAAGTCTCGCCAACACGCCGTATATAAATAAAATAGTCAACAAATATAATCATATTTACATATAAATAATAAACTAACAATGAACTGTTGTTTGCTTTTTTAAACAATCAAAAATGTGTTGTTGTGTAATTTTGAATGGCATGAATGCATTTGCCTTGAAGTTATACACAGTACATTCCATTCAATTGCAATTCTGGTAATGACACTGCTGAACGCAAAATGATTTCTGATATATCAGAATCATTTCAACTTCAGCCTTATTTCAAAATGTGTTGCTTTCTGTAGTGAACTTATATGAAAATATTATAATCTTCGTAATTCAACACGATCCAATGTGAAAAATGAGTTTAAATATTTGCACTACACATTTATATGCTTTGAAATATTCTTAATTGTCTGTGACATATTCATTGTTATGTATGATGATAATTATATATGTTTTATATTCTCGTTTTTTGTCGTTTTAAGATCACTCAATATATACAAATAAGCATTCATAAACAAAATAACAAGAAAATTGAACTGTTTTGCTGGAGATTTGGGGGTTTTAAGGAAAGCACAGTAAGACTCGGTTGCTCAACAGAGGTTTAAAGTAAACTACTGGTTAAGCAATAAATATTTCTTTGCTTAAACTGAAGTTTACTTTGAGCCTTTGTTATGCAACCGGATATGGAGAAGAAAGTTTGTTGATTCAGTGAAATATTATGATCATTTTGGTCCCAATGAATATCTTATGCTTTGTGATAATTCTGGCCTAGCCTGACATTAGATGCGATAATATACCTACTATTGTCCGGTCGCAATATTATGGCACATGTTTAAGAAATATACATATGTAAACAACACGATATCGAACTCCATCGATTACTACTGTATGTCTTGCATGTGATGGTTCGAATCTTGCAGGTGTCTCACACCTGCAAGATTCGAATCATCGCATACAACACGGCGTCAAAAGTCACGTGGATTGTACTTCGTGATGCAAACATGTATCCAAAATTACGAACGATTTTCCCTTGTTTACATATGTATATTTTGTAAACATGTGCCATTATATCTTGCCTGGAATATACCTTGAGATATCCTACCATTAACTTATTTCAAAAGAACGAAATCGTTGACGGTCTAAATGTAAACGAATTGCAAACGACAACAGGGTAGGTTTGCAACGAACATCATTCGTGGTCTTCGAATGCGTATCTGTCATGGTCAAAATAAGAGATATTTTGTTCAGAAATAGCTCAGTTATAACTCTAATGAGATTAATTATGGTTAGCCCTATTTTATGCTGATATATTTCATCACCTTACAAATGATTGTTTTGTTTTGTTGATTAACATGCACCTGAATTGGGGTCGACGAAGACACTTGCAAGGCAAGTGATTGGACCATAAACATAGAAGTACACACATGTACATGTATACATTTTTACGAGTTCGAATTTTAAACACCTAGATTATGCAAGAGACATGGTCACCGATGGACGTCTAAAACATAGCGAGAACGGGTTAATGAATCAATCCTGACGATGTTTTTGACGTCATCGACGTCATGTCAACGTAAACGTAACGAATATTCACTTTAACATTCATGGAGATCAAATGACGATATAAAACATGCGTGATCCAATACAGCTTTAGAGAAGAGGTTATGTCGACATTTCAAAAATATTTAAAATTTCTTTTTCTGTTAGATAAAATCCAAACCCAACATTGTGGGTACTCATTAGAATCGTCTCGGCGAGACGATTCTAATGAGTATCCACAATGTTGGGTTCGATCAACATTGAAAAAGAAATAGTATTATTTTGTAGAATCGCAATTCCCTCTTATCTTTAGCCCTATTCAAATATGTAACGTTCACACTTGAAGTATCATAATTACTTGATATTAGTATAGCGTGTTGAACCTAATCTTGAATTATTTACTTTAAATGATTTGTCCTTTAAATTCTTATGTACCAAAACGAATAACTTTGAACCCACATTTACCCTTGAAATGGGCCACCACTATATTTGGGTAGATTTGTCCCGTTAATGGTGACAATCATTGGAATTTTGAAAGAACAAATTCAACATGTTTCTCGTGTATGGTCTTGAAAGTATGATTTTCATTTTCAGGACTTAAGTCCTTTTTAAACACAAGTTACATGTATGCTTTGGTGACCATGCAGAGGACACTTTGGAAACAATGTAGCAAACGATTGAAACTCTAATAATCAACAATTCTCCTGTTCCCCTTCATATTTCGTATTGGATTTTGCTGAATGTAAAACTACACCCAAACTTGTTCGTTTGCAACGCTTAAGTATTTGACCAAGTCTAAAATGTTGTTTTTGTTGCTGTTGTTGTTTTGGAGTTAATTGAATCTGAATTGAGATTGTGTTTGTTTCGTGTTCCTAACAAACCAACATATGGAACTTTGGAACAGATGCTACATTTCTATAGAAATCATACAAAAAATTTTAGACTAGGTGCAACACGCCATTCACTTTTAAAGTACCATTTTCATAATGCTAACACACAATGTCATATATCACAAAAATTGAGCTATATAATCATCCAGTGTATTATGTATATTTTATACGACAATCTTATAATATGCCGTTTCCATCTATTCATAATGCAAACACACAAGATATTGTCCCAAAAATGTTTCGAAAATAAGCTTTGATCTGATGAAAAACGGTCTATTGTATCATTTGGGACCCAAATGGATCCAGACCAGCCTGTGTATAGACGCGGTATGATCCGGATCTAAAGTGATTTTCCATACCTTCACCATTGCAACATGGGGCTGTGTAAGAGTAGCATGGATCCTGATGTATGCACAGGCTGATTTCAAATGACATAATGCCCCTTTTGCAAACTCCTAGCTCATATCTATTTCGACAACTAGATAGAGAGTCCGGTTTTGACAACTTTTGGTATGTGAACAACACACTGAGAGTTGTTGTTTTGCATGCACGTTTATATATAACATTTAGTATTTTTGTCTTTTTAAACGTTGTCTTTTCGTTTTGTATTGTTTGAATTTCGACGTTTGAATGCATCCTAAAGAAACGTAACCACATTTCCTTGTAATTCGTATATTTTTTCTGACCAAAAACACAATTAGGGTTCGTTTCATAATTTACAGTAAAGCGTCTGTTAACAATTTCCCCATTTTTAACAACCCACTGGTAGCCCTTCGGTAACTTGATTCTTTAAACAGTCGTCAAAAACCAATTATGAAGGTTAGCGTGAACAACTCTGACTAAAATTATTTCACGGCTTATTAAAAGTGCACAGTTGTTTCGGAACGAAGATATTTGCATTCTGCGAATTTCTCCCGCGAACGGCTATGTTGTCGCTTTTCTTTAAAAGCATCGTAAATACAGCTTCTTCGAAGCTGTAGTTACGATGTTTTGGTGAAAAGCAGCTATATATAACAAACAGACTTTTCCAGATGCTCCAAGAAATGATACACGTTTTATATATAGCACACTGTATAAACTATGACTAGACAATGCGAACTTCACATCATTATTTGTAAATTGAGAAAATTTCCTTTCCTCTAGAAACTTCCATTTCCTCTAGAAAATTTCCTTTCCACTACTACACACCAGCTGCTGATACGATGATATTTCTTCAAGAATTAAGTATGATTATTCCTTTCTTAGAGTAAACAACAAAATTCCAGACTGCTCGAATTTAAAAGAGCATGCAGACTACACAACGAATGGCTGATGAAAATAGTATTTTTGTAAAATAGGCCTAGAGAAAAGAGAGACAAAAGAGAAAATGATGATTATCAGTATTTTCTTCTTTAGCCTCGATGTTTTCCAAAGCCATTTGTATTTTTTTTCTATATGGGTCGGCACAAACAGGTCTTGTTAGCATAAGTTAGTTTTCCCGCATATTCTCGAAATATGCCAAACACTGTGGCTACCAAATTTTCTTGTATCACTTGCATGATTGTACAATACACAGCATAGGGTTAGATTCTGAATTTAAAATCACTCTTCGAATTCATCCCCTATATTGTTAACACCGCGGGCCACAATTACAAGCATATGCCCCCTTTATGGGTAGAGGACTCTCAGTTATTGGCTTAAGATATGTATTCCAAAATTTCCTGAATTCCGTTCGGGATGCAGTGCGTTACTTCCATTCATTTTCACGGGTTGTTAAATAAAGTTTTTTATCATTTTTACCATCTTTTCTCCCTCAGAAAAGCACCATTAGCACGACTGGTGAAGTTGCTGAGTTTAGAAGCGTGTGGAAGCAATGAGTGTTTTCATTTTGGTCCAGTTTCGTGGTTTTATCAGTTACCATAGCGACGGTTGTAGAGAGTGGTATCTAGGCAACGTACGCGGTGTGGAGATTCTGTGAAGTATGATCGTTGAATGGTGGCATTGAGTTACAAGGTCAAGGTCATCCCAAGGTCGTCACCGCCCATTCCACGACATCGAGTACATAGAGTGTTCCTGCCAACGAGAAACCAAGTTTAGGGTGAGAAAAAGTAAGCCCAGATTTGAGAAAGTTTAGAAATGAAAGGTTCTTTTTTTTCTTTTCCTTTTGTTTCTATTTTTCACTCAGACGAATATATTTTAATAGAAAACTTGCCACATGAGATAATTAAAAACCTAATCGTTGATGGCTGACTTAAACATCGTAACTACAGCTTTCCAAGCTGTAGTTACGAGATATTTCTAAAATCGCCCATCAACGAAAAGCTAAAAAGATCATTCAAAGAACGATGCTTAGTTGGGTACATCCAAGTACTTCCGGTTATACATTGAGCATTGTTCTTAGTTTAGTAATGCTAGTACATTTTTTAGCTGCATGGTGCAAGTTTTCTGTGAAAATATATATAAATGTGCAAGAAAGCTAATTTGCATATAAAGCCTTGAACACTTCCATTTCCATACATAAGCAAATTATAAATGCTTCAATGGATAAACTAACGGATATTGGTAAGAGTTTCATGAATGCTAACAGAAATGGCAGGGAGTTAATTGAGAATTAAAACATCATAAAGAACGAGAAAATTAACTTTTCCATCGGCATTAGGCTCCCTGTGTGCAACTTCACAGAATTTGATTTCGTATGTATATGGAAGTGATTTTCAAGGGTGTGTAAACACGAAATTATTTACACACACAAAATAATTTACACGAATTAATTACTGGACTTTTTCTATCAATTTTTTCTCACCCTGCATGGTTTCTGTTGGCATGCATCACAACTCTTTTTTTATTTAAACAATTTATCCGTTTTGGAATAATTTCGTAACATGGTAAATATTAATAAACATCTCGTTATCTAAATATTATTTCATAGAAAGTTTACCAGGTGATATTTAAAGGCATTTTTGATTAAGAAATACATATTATTCTGAAATTCCAACACCACAATAATATTTAGCTATTCTTTAAGCGTGGAAATATGATAAAGGTTTTCTAACTAACTTATGACAATAGTAACATAGACCAACAACATTCATACAATATAACACAGTTCATTATTCATCATTAAAAGCTGTGTGTATATTTGTGACTACCACGTCTATGATATATTTGGAAATTTTAATTGAAACAAGTGTTTCCTCAACCGATGATAGTATATTTCGTCGCCATTCTTCGAAAACCTGGTACCTTTAGCTGCAGTTATGAGGTTTTCGTAGAAAACAGCGATGAAGTAGTAGGACATGGTGATATACATGTACCGAATCGAAACTTTATCAATGACGACAATGAAAGTGTTTCTTATACGAGTATAAATGTGAGAAACACTTCACTGTGAACACCATACACCAGTATAATACGGTGTATTTTGCAATTTTAAAACAGAACTTGTTCAAAGCCATGTGACTTGAATCAGACCTTGTAAACAACATCAATTCGACACATATAATTACAACGCGTATGAAACTGTTAAATTCTGTGATTTTAGTGCCTTTTTCTTTTTTGAGAAATTGAAATATCTAAAGATAAGAATGGGGAACTGGATTATATCTTGGATATTTGTTATAATAAATTGAACTACTTTCCAATCCAACTAAATGGTTATAGTGAATTATAGAGACCATGGTAAATTAAGGAACAGAAAGTAGTCCCTGATGGAAACTACAAACGTTGGTAGTTCACAGACATAATATTTAAGAAGCCTTTTGTTCCATTTTTACACTGAAACAATGTGGAACACAATTGAATGCACTTTGTTATAAATTATCTATTAAGATTGAATATCTTTGTCAGCCAACAAAACATGTAGATATAGTGACTGGAAGGGACCATGGTAAATCAAGGAACAGAAAATACTCCCTGGTGGAAACTAGTTCACGGCCGTAAAGTGAAACTTTATTGATTACTGTGTAATTCATGTATCTGGCCAAATTTCCCAGTTAACCCTTTCCCAAGCAGGACCTGGGTTTGGCATCCATATTAGAAAAAGCTTTGTAAAATATTGAGACTAAAGAAGAAAATGCTGTTACCAGCATTTTCTTCTTTAGCCTCAGTATTTTCAGTGCTACAATTTTACACCATACTTTCTTTACCAAATTCAAATTTGTCTGCAAGAGTCTCTGGAATTTGAACAACCTAGTCCTTTCCCGTTTGGGAAAGGGTTAAAAGGAGAAAAGACCAGCGGAATACATTCCCTCGCTACTAAATGGTCTGAGGTCTATCCAATTAGAGTGAAAATATTAGCTTTCTAGCAACTTAAGTAATTTGGTGGTGAGATTTACTGTGTAAACAGATCTTCCTGGAAAAGTAGTGTATCGGCCCGGCTCTTCACCTGCTGCTAGAAAATTAACCCTTTCACATACGGCGAAACTTGTTAGAAAACAACTTTCATAGACATGTAAACTTTCACTTTTGAGTAAATTGTTTGAAACTAAATAGTAAAATCTTATTTTCTTGGACGCAAACACGTTCTTTTCCTCTCGCACGGTTTCCTGAACTGATTCTCTCTTGCGCTCTTTCAAAATTTGATAGCTTTTTGGAAGGGTAAACCCTTTTCTTTCCATTGATGAAACCGATATTATCAACCTACATTGTAAAGTGTTAGTGTAACACTCTATATAGAAAAGTCTAAAATAAAAATACTTCCATCTATGCAATTACTATTCTCATATCTGCTTTGCAATGCTCTTGTGCAAAATCATCGTAAATTCATAGTGTATGTGCTTGTATATAATCGGTGAGAGATCAATACTTTGACACTACAGCTTTAAAAGTTGGAGTTACGAGGTTTGGCCCCACACTAACGATACGTATATTTATAATTATTTGCATCAGACCTTCAGTTGGAACTTAAAGATGGCTTCGATGGCTTAGGAACTATTTATGTGCAGATGATGGCATAACACTTACGATGTACAATGTACTTTGTTTTAGGAAGATCCGAGGAAAGTCTTTCAGAAGAAAGCTGTACCAAAGCAACTGTAGACGTCATTGACCAAATAGACACACGTGTCAAATGTGAGACTCACAAATGAAGAGTTTCTCCCTATGATGCTAGGAATCTAAGTTTATGGGGTGAAGGAAAGGTACTTATAATCGTCAGGTAAAAGATCAACGTGGAAAGATTTGAAACATCTGTTATAAGTTTGAGAAAGGGGCCTTGTATGTTTTTGTATATACCTCTTTTTTCGCTCTTTCCCTTATTCTGATTCTTTTGGTGATGTTCTAAGATTGTGTACTCTTGTAAATATGTGATAAAAATGATTATTGTCAGAAAAACAACCACGTTTCATTACTTATATCTTGGCCAACTTAGATTAGAATCACATAATTTGTTTATTTTTGTCTTTTTACTAGCCAGTAATATCCCAAATACTGTTGAAAGACAAAGAAGTGGTTATAAATCATAAAATAATGCGACAAAGAACAAGATATTTTACAGCAGAGTGAAAGGGAACTAAAGAAGGTACGATTATACCACTGATTACTTTATTTATGTAGACGATGCACTGTCCCTTGGAACAAAACTCTGTATTAATCTTTTGAAATTGCTGAAAAGCTAGAATCTAACAAAGACACGGGTACATAATGATCATTTCAAGGAAAAGGTAACGTGTAGAGCCGTGTTATCATACGTAAACATTCCTCGGAAAAGGCTTTTCAGATCTAAAATCATGTTTACATTGTATTTTACTTGTGGGAGTTGGTCGTTTCTGATAAACCGATAACGGGCGTATGGCAGAATTCTAAAACTAAAACTGCAAACGTAGTGCCCGACAAAGAATGAACTTCATTTTGTTGGAATGTTTTTTTTTCTAATATTGAATTGAAAACTTAGCCTGAAAAGTATGACACACTACAAAATGGCCCAAAACTTTATTCCTAGCGTGAGCGTATAAAAGTACACATGTACACCATCTAAAACAGATTTTTTTTTACCCATTTGGTACGTCATACTGTCCAAATAGTTTGTTGTCTACGTGAAAGCTCTGAGAGAAACGCTTGAATAACTCATGTGCCAGTGTCAATATGATTATAAAATTAAGAGTCTCGTTGATTTCTCTTTTTCTGGTGATGATATGAATTTCTGCTCTATAAATATAATATTGAGCTTTGCTTCCACCTGGAATTGTTCTGTAAAGGGTTAAAGTCATGAAGTATGAAGTTCACGCAAGTTAATTGACTGGGCCCTATCTTGACCCCTATCGTTACGTTATAAACTTAACGAACGGTGTGAAAAGTTTAATGGCCTCCCGTCTCAAATTTCGAGCCAACGATTCTTCTCCCTCATATTTTTTTTTTTTAAAGTTTAGAATATGGCTTTGCAGATGTATTTTACACCAGTATCCTTTGGTAAAAGTGTCTAATGGTGTCTTTATGTCTTTCATGTCATGAATAATCATTTAGTAATCAACCATTTATTTGGAAGCACTACAGAGACAATTGGGTCTTCACCAGTTTGCGGAGTAAAAGTGGGATACCATTCAATATTCGATATTAAAATATATTCCACAAAACATAATACAGATAATATGTACCTAAATGTTGTTGTCGGAAGATCTGTATAAACCATTTCCTTTTGAGTAAGAACAGAGGAGTAATGAATCGTAATTGACATCCCTACTAGAGAAATGTTCGAGATGTTTTAAGATCGATATTGAAACAAATTTTAGATACTTGTTATTACAATTTTTTCATTTCTAAACACTTGTCGTCTAGGAAAGGGTTAACTGATAACAATATTCCCGAAGTTTGTGATGACCATCCCGTCAGGCAATAAACCATCTGGTTTTGAGTAGAAAGTCATAGAATCAAGCATCTAAACCATGAAAACCCCGGTCAGTCCATCTTAATTGTACCCTTACCCTATTTATAAAATTAAATTCTGTGTACATTCTTACTGGAAATATTTGAGTTTCTCTTTCTAGTGTTTTGAACAAAAGTATCTTGTTGAATATGTTGTAATGAGGATGATGGCAACGACACAGAAGTTTGAAAACGGTCACCAACTGCAAGATTGGTTGTTCAAACGTTTTGTTCAAGGAATGATACACGATTAAGGCATGTTCAAGTGATTTTGTCATTTATACAAACTACAGATTATTTTGAAATATTACAAATCAAGTTTGCAGGAGAAATTAAGTTTCTGAAGCCTTTTAATTGAGACTGAATAAGGTATTCGTATCGCATGGATACAAGAAAAAAATCGATTCATCGAAATTCAAAAGTGCACACTTCGAAGAGAAAGTAGACTGGACAGTGCAAAAGGGTTGCGGTTTTCACCTCCTTGACCCAACTTTGGTCTTGATATCCTTTCCAATTTGTCTTGACCTTTCACCTGGTCAGCTCACAGTCGGCGTTAACCAAGGGGAGGACGGTATGTTTTTGTAGTTAAATACCCTTAAGTAAGTCAATTTAACCCACAAATCTACTTTAAGCGCAATGATCCGCTTTCTTGGTCAGTAGTTATGATTTCTTTCCTCTTTACTATGTACTTGTATTAATACATCGAGTAGGTTGTCGGCGGTACAATGATGTTTTTTCCCTTCTGATGGTGTTTGATCAAAACAGAGTTTTTAAAGCAAAGAAAACAGAAGGGAACTAGTTACGAGACTTTAAGGCTAATGAACACATTCCAAAGATGTTGCTGGTCCAAGAGCAGTCTGGAATCATCTCCAATAAAGTTTGTGTGTACAATTTACAAGTATTGTTGTCAGTTTTTAACTTTATCTTACGTAACCTGATTAAGCTGCTTCGATCACAGTACCACAAACCACAAACGGGACATCTAGCCCAGGTATTAAAGTATTAGTAGTAGTTTACTAAAAATATTTTGATAATTCCGTAACATGGATCTACTTAGGGCGTTTAGGCTTACATTGTATACGTAATTATTAGGTCTTGACTTACGTTTTTCTTTGACTTCAGACAAGTCATAACAAACTTTCCCCGCTCTTTTAGAGTCTGAACCCAATAAGGCAAAGGAATAGTCGTTCGCCTTGTGCATTCTGATCTTCGTTGACTTCTTTGACTTTCTTTTGGATCATTTTTTCTCTTATTTGACGACTTTCATTTCAAATATGCTACACTTCTGTGTTATGATAGATATCCACTGATTCGTTAATTGCAATAAATATCGGTCAATTTTGTTATGTAAAGGTTTATTTCTAATCTGATTAATACTTAAATCGTCTATTGCAAATCCAGCACAATTCCTTGTCGCCATTTAAAACCTCCACAATTCCTTGCCGCCAATTGTGCACAATGCCCGTTATCTTAATGTTTGTTTCTTATCTCACTTATTGCGTTACAGTTATTGTTTTATTACGTATATTTGTTTGTCTGTCGTTATTCGACACTGTTGCACTCGCATACGAAATGATTACATTAAATTTTGCATTTCATGTGCGTGTGATTTAAGCAAACCGTTGTTTTTTCTTCAAAGTGAACCTATATTATTACATTTTTACAGTTTACAATTCACTTTCTTTTCAGAAGATATGTCAGCTTCTCTTTTTAAAGTATTTTGCCAGTAAAGTTATCTAGACAATACAGTGTGTACTTTAAAGTATGGTACTATTTAATCAACTCACAATAGTTGGATTCGAATTATTTTTTTGCAAATGCTTTCTACTTGGAGTTGTTATAATTATGTTCTGCCTATAGTCTTATTTTGATCAACATGCCATGCATTTTCTTCCCCTTCACGACTCCATTAAAATATATCCTGAAACTTGTGGATTTCTTTCGGAATATATGACAATTGTAAGACAATATTGAAGTAGGGTCGACAATAATAGGGGACGAGTTGGTAGTTAACCGGTCTGTTAAATCTGACAAGCGAGTCCGCGGATTGATTTGTGAGGGTATCGGGTAGTCAATGGAATGCCAGAAGGCCGCATCTCACAAAAGACATGTAAATGGATATAGGTTAATTTAGCGACAAAGGGATCTAGTATTTTTTGTATTGATTATATGCAAAATAGCCTACTCTGTCATATGTTGACCGGGTTGGGAGAAAGAAGTCCTGTCTGACCAGGGACTTTTTTCACCAACAATTCAGATTCTATTTTCTTATTTCAAATTACATTCCAAGCAATACGATTAGACGAGACGTACGATTGGTCTCGGGCAATCGGATTGATTGGTTTGTAACTTTAAAATTACATTGAAAATAATGCTCGATGGTGAATACAAGTCTAGTTTATAATTGCGCCATTTGTCACGTGACACTGTAAGAAGTACATGTACATCTATTGGTACCAGTCTTTCAATACAGGTTGGAAATACGTATACATTCTATTGCATCGTTCTCAACGTGTATGGTCATCGAACTCAATTTGCCCAATCATACAGCTTGAACGATTGTCAATGAGTTTAGATTTAGTTAGGCCATTCATATTGTTCTTTATTGTTTGACACAGGTCATTTTTCTACGGAAGGTTTCGCATGTCAGCGCCATTCAAAAAACTTATCGGGTATGTAACCTAGTATGACAAACTTGATAAGTATTTCAAGTCCTCTTAATAGGGTATCGACAATTTAAAGACCTACATTTTAACACAAATAATTATGTGTATATAACTCAGATACTTAATTAGGCTTACATTTTATGTAATATTGGTCTCATATAATTGAATTTGGTCGAAGGGAATAGCAATCAATAACGAGGAAGGAGACTTCGGAAATGTTCATACTTTAATAGTGCACCTTACAATGTATTTCGTATGTGAGGGACATAGCATAAATAACACAGAAGCACCATTGGTTTTAGTAGATACATTATTTAAATTTGGCGGTTAAAGAACCTCTTTTGGAAGTACATGTACATAAAAATTGAAATATTTGACACTTTGTCTCTCTTTTGTCAACAAGCATAGTTCTCAGAGAAAAGCACGTCGGGGATATGGGACAAAAATAGACCCCCATCTCTTCGTCCCGTCTCGCTAAATGAATGAATTAGTCCAATTGTCAGGGTCGCACTTAAGCATATGCTAAACATTTCCGGCGAAGATTGGATTTAGGGCGGTGCATTGTACAGGCCGAACAAAAGATTCTGACACTTGTCTTCACGCGGATATGTGTAAATTTATGCACATGTGTAAGTCACCATCTCAACTGAAGTTATAGTAGATGTCTTTGTCAAATTTGGTATGTCACATGCTTGCGTATACATTTCTTCGCAATCAGGTGCCCGTATTTGAGAGCGAGGCGATGCTTTTCTAGCATATATAACTCCTTTTATTGGTCGATAGATATATATTTCAAATCAATGAAGTTCAAATATTGTAAGCTAGAAATATCTAGTTTTTTTTTTTCAGATCGAAAGTTTTTACGAAAATACGGAAACTCCATCGAAATTTTCTTTACATTCAAAACACATTGCTCATGCTTAGGTACATCTTTCAAAACTGTCTACATTTCCACGTCTTAATTTTTGAAAATCATTCTAATGTTTGTCCTTTTTATTAGGGTGAAGGGGTTAAAATGCGACACTGATCTCTATTTTCGGATACAAATGTCGCACTTTTGCGGATACAAATATGATAATTGAATTTTTGTTTGCCTTTCCAATCGGAGAGGATTCTTTTCTATCTCATTAGAAGTCAAAATGCAGCTAAATTTACAAATCGCTCAGAATAAATTTCCCGCCCCACGTTCATGGGAGCTCTTTATGCGGCGGTACGGTACGTTAACTTATTCGTTCATCCGTTAACAATCCATTTGGACAGAAAATATCCCAATTCATATTTTCCTTCGGCTACGGTTTTGCATATGATTTTATACGGTGACACCCTTTATAAGCGTAATGCGATATCTTCTTCCCTCTTGCTGCATTGTGACAATATTTCATCTGCGGTCTTAGGAATACTTAGAATGCCCTTTTGGAATATGAAGGTCTTCATTGATCCTGATCAACCTGTGTATACGCCCAGTCCGATCAAAATCAATGCTTCTTATAGCTTTCTTATATCGATGCTTGTCAACAAAAACATCGTAACTGCAGCTTGTACTTAGCTGCAGTTACGAGATTTTTGTTGAAAAGCGAAGAATTATTATGATGTGTCCGCGTTAAGACAGCTGTTTGGATTCTTATTAATAGGTGCAAGCAGCTTTTTTAGTTTTTTTTTTGTCTCAGCTACAAGAAGGACCCTGTATCTGGATCACAACATGATTTATTTGATGTTTAGAATTCATATTTTAAACTTTTATTAAAGCGAAGAAGATATCGACATCTTAATCGGTAATTAGGTCATAATTTTGATACTTTACGACGACCGGAGCATTATATTGTGATATGGACACTCAGATATACATGTGTAGCTTGGTTTAGGAAAGACAGACAGATAGACACATAGACAGACAGACACATAGACAGACAGACAGACAGACAGACATGAAGACATACAGACAGACATACATAGACAGACAAACACATAGACAGGCATCTAAAGTGAATGGCATCATTTGAATATTATAACTACTGTGCAATCTTAAATGAAAGGAAGATTGGCAGCACAAATGCTCTAAACATTAGTTTAATTGGATTTGTCACCAGATTTCAAAAAGTCGATGATTTCGGTGAAAAGCGTTAAATTCTATTCTTAAGCAACTGGGTTTTACTGCGGATAAAAATTTTAATACGCCGCAGGTCTATAGAGACTCCGTCATATCATTGCAAATTATAAACCCATAAAACATTTTATGATCGAACTTGCTTAACCCTTTCCCAAACAAACCCTGATCCTGGTGTTTCTTATCGTGGAAGCCTATGAAAACATTGAGGGAAATTGAGAAAATGCTGCTGAGCAGCATTTCCTCAATTTCCCTCAATATTTTCAGTGGTATGACTCACATGAATTCTATCTTTATTAATTACATCCGACCGCTTTTCGATTTGAAATATTCGAAAATTATGACGTTTTTGAAAGGATTTAAGTATTTGTTTATCACCGTAAAGGCAAGTTTAAGGAGTTATCTTTTAAATGCGCTTTAATACGAGAAGTAATGATACATTAACTTGATTTTATGATTGACAAAAACTCGTTTGGGATTGCTGAATGTAGGATGAAGCAGCATTTTTGAATTTGAAGCACCCGTGTGAATTCATAGCAATGACGTTTGGGGTATCTTAGTGTATGAATGAGTTGTAGCTTTGGCTTATCATGCATCAATTGACGATTCAAAACGTTGTTCGGCTTACAATAAGCAGAGCAAATTGTAGCTATAAACGAATTTATAGTGGGAAAACTGAGTACAAAAGAAAGATTAGTTTGTTTCACAATTCGACATCATCTGTGACGTCATACGATGTAAACGTTTTTACCGGAAACGGTTATTGAGTGGCGATGACTTTGCTCTGAATTTGGCGACGCAAGATAATTTTGGAACCAAACCCAACTGTCGTTCTAAGAAATTGACGATTTTCGAAATAATTTTGATTTTTACAAATACATGTATATATTCGGTTGCTTTGGACATAAAATCTAGGTCAACCACAAGTTTGTGTCTGAGGAATATGGCTCTATATGTATACATATTTGCGACTCAAGAACCCTGAAAGTTACCATTTCACATTATGTCTTCATATTTGTCATGGTTATTAGATATTAGTCTCAATATTCGAATCAGTTTGATGAAATTGGTATGCGTAACCACGCGCTCATTATTATTAGGTTTTTTGAATTACATCAGTTCGGAAAATTAAAGCATTAACCGGCCTGTATCAATTCGCATATTTTGCGACTGCTGATTTGATTAAGTTGATCCGTAGAATGGGGCATTGTGTGGCAGAAATCTCCCAGAAAAAATGACAATAGAATTTAGTTCTTTTCACCCAACGCATCAGAATGTATAGAAACCGTTCCATCTGCTACTAGATTTGCGCCTCGATGGAATCGGTTTATATAGTAATAGATTCGCGGGACGAAAATTATAAAATGGACCGATGTATGAGAAAATGGGCCTTTTGTTAAAATTATGGTTGTGTAATCTGAGTTTTTTTCCGTCACGGTATGGTAAGGTAGTCAAACCCTGATGAGATGCACGCGACGTCGGACTTATTCGGGCGACATCGTAAAAGTCGGCGGTGGAACGTTCCACCGCCGAATGTTTACGACATCGCCCGAATAAGTTCGGACATGTAACGAATTTTACCGACGTCGCTCGAAAAAATGTCGACGTCACGAGAAGCTCGTTATGGGTGGACTGCCTTAATTGATTGGAAATATTTGTTTAGAATCTCTCACCATCCATCCGAGGTTGAATCGGAGCCATATAGTTAGTATTACATCGGATCCAGCTGTTTTCAACGAAAGCCTCGTAACTGCAACTTCAAGCAAGCTTCAGTTACGAGATTCTCGCTGAAAAGCGAAGACAAGCACATTATAGACAGACAAACTTGTTTGGGTGCACGTTTTATAATGGATCGTTCGTCTGCATTTATTCCATATTTTGTGTGAAGTCAAAAAGAGAATTCATCACATCTAGATGAAATGTGGTACGCTTGGGAATACCGAGTATATAACTAGTTGTTTAATATTTTGGAAGCTTTTTAGCCTACCCTATCCTTCGATATCACCATTTAGATAGTTCTTGTATGTATTGAACTTTGGGTCGTTTGCATAAAAGAGTTTGAAGTAAACTCCTGGGTTACTCAATGGTACGGCCTATTTAAGTTCAACCTAGTGGTTTCATTCAACTTCCATTATATGAAAGCAGAAACTGATCCAAATGATTAAGTTTGAGAATTAAACCGCTAGGGCAAAATGAACTTCCGTAATATCTGTTTCATTAGCATTGCAGCAAGTAATAAGTTGTTTTGATTGACATTGTGAAAGTTTTATCCACAAAAGAACATCTTTAATTGAAACATTGCTCTCGTTTCATTGCTTTTCTTCCAAAAGCTGTCTTTTAAATAAGCTGTAGATACGAATTTTTAAGACACGTGACGATATGTACGCATATGCGACAGTCGGATCTTAATCCATACTCTCAGTAAAGGCTAATCTAGTTTGAATTAGCTTGACATCCTTGATGAAATCCCTCGTGTCTAGGTTTATGGCCTATTTGGATATGAAAGGGATCGTTTGACGTTAAACTGATTTCTACATCTGGTTTTGTCAGTTTTATTATTTGACCAACACTTCTGAGACGACCCTTTACATTTGTTTACCCATGTTGTATACTGTAAATATTTATAGCACTTTCCTTTACAGTTTAAGTTATTGAACTTGTTACATCTTTCATATTTTCAGTTCTTGTTATTTGTGGTTGTAATCGTCTCCTTAAAGCGACGTTAAACACTTGTTCAAATTCAACACTATAGTTTGTAAAAGCGGTAGTAACGCTATTTTGGACAACGTACCAACTTTAAGCTGCTTCAATGTTTGAAAGCTGCTGCAGACAACTAACAGAGTGCTTATTTACTTTTTTCAAACGTATACATTTATGTAGTATTGAACATATTGAATGAAAGAGGAAAAGCTACTTATCAGCATTACCTTCTTGAACCTAAATGTATCCCAAAACCTTTTCCTATTCGGGACTTCAAAACCTTGGTCTGCTTTGGTAAGTGTAAGTGTTCATAATTAACCCTTTCCCAAACGGCAAATTTTAGGGGGATCCACTTTAAACAGTGACACAAATGACAAAATGGATGTTATTGAAGATATATGTAGAATTTTTGTAAAATATGGCATAGAAAATATTGAGACAAAAGGAGAAACTGCTGGTTATCAGCAGTTTCTTCTTTTGTTTCAAGTGTTTTTCCAAGCCTTTTCTATTGGGGACGTCAAAAGCAGGTCTTGTTTGGGAAAGGGTTATTAATAGAAGAACCCGTAGAGACATCAAAGCTATTAGCTAACTCGGTAATGACGTACAGGGCTAGAGATCACACAAAAACACCCCAAACCCGCAATCCTATACCACAGGCTTTGTAAAAACACTAATTATTCATGTCTAGTCGGGGTAACCTGCGGGTCAAAGGTCATTGCACCGTTTTAACGCTCTTCTTCACGATGGATTTTGGAGTGTCCTAATCTGGCGCAATTGATGAAATTGATGAAAGCGGCTGGTGAATTTAACGACAGAGCAGTAGAAAACACTGATGTCAAATGAGCAAAAACGCTGATAAACATCGTTTTTTCATTTGGTCTAAGAAAACGTTTTAAGATATGTCCAATAGGATCTTAAGAATCCTTCGTTTTGGAACGGATCTGCATTGTCGCATTGATCCAAGTAATACTAATCGCAGTTATTTTGTCGTCTGCAAGTCTTTCGAGTTTGGACGAGTCTAAAACTCTAGTCGTCTGGTGTAGCGTAAACCCATTACCAACCAGCGAACTTTTAGACTGATCCAAATTCAAATATGTTGCAGACGATAGTATAGAATGAATGAACTATTGCACTTTTTGGTGTTTTGGCTAGAAAATATTGTGAGAAATGAAGAAATTGCTTGTCACAAGCAATTTCCTCAATTTCCACATTTTTTTCCAAACCCGTTATCTTGTAGGGAGACAAAAAGAGTCCTTGTGTGGTAATGGGTTAACCTAGTAGACTTTTAGGTAACCGACACGATTTTGTCATAAAATGATTGTGTTTTTGTCCCGTCTCTGAGGTTTTTGTGAGGTTTTTGCCATTTTGTGACAAATTTCTGTCCCGCTTGCATGACGGATGCCATTTTTCAAATCCAAAATTAGACATTTCCCTGTAAAACTTGGTGTTTTTTCGCAGGGTGGTAAATTATTATTCCCTGATTTGGTATACGACTAGAGGCTCTGGTTAACCTTTAACCAAACAGTCAAAATATGTAGCCAAATATGGCCTGTGTCAATTTCAAAGGTGCTTCACAAGCCTATAGGAAGCAATTTCATATTGGGTGGGCTTAAGCCCCTGTGTCTGAATATTGGGAGGGGGCTAAATTGGGTTTGCCCGAAATTTTCAGTGTAAAATAGGGAAAATTTAGCATTTTTGGCCAACTTTGGTGGGGGGCTTAGGGCTCCTAGCCCACCCTGTTCATACGGGCCTGCTTCATACGAAAAACATACTTTTATAAATTTAGTATTTTATGACGATATATAGCTCACAAAATATTGAGACAAAAGTAGAAAATTCTAATTATTATAATTTTCTTAAATTGTCTTTAAGTGTTGAAAAGTCGGTTTATGTTTGGCTGGTACAGTGAAAGCAAAGTCGAAAATGGTAATTTTGTCAAATTCAATGTCATATTACTCGGCATTTTAGATCGGGATGGTCCAATTTGAAAGATGCTGCAGACGACAAAATTAATGAACGTTCAAAAAGATATAATTTATGTACAACATAGCACAGAAAATATTGAGGCAAAAGAAAAAAATGCTGGTTCTCAGCATTTTTTTCTTTTATCTCAATATTTCCTAAGCATTTTCTGTAAGGGACGTCTTGTTTGGGAAGTGGTTGATGGAAACAGGTGGTAGGGGTAAAAACACGCGAGGTATTTCGATGTATACGTCTATAAAATTATAACTTTCAACAAAGTTCACTGATCATTGAGATATTAATATCGATAAGATTTTTAATGTAAAATGTATAATATAGTATACAACGCATCAGAAGAAAATGTGCCCTTGTGTTACGATGGGAAAAATGAATTGTTTTAGGCTAACACTCGACACACATGTACATGTAAATTGTTGAAACAATATATTATTTTTATGATAATTATTATTGATAGTTTTAGTATAAATTTATAAATGCATTAAATTTTCTTAAAATTAGTTTCTTAAAAGATCTCTTCGCCTAAATTATAAAATATTGATGTAAACGTTATGACCTTCATGACTGTATAGTTCTATTATACACATACTTGAAGTCTGGTAAAAATTTGAATTAAGATTTTCGTTAATTTCTGTTGTTCGGGAAAGGGTTAAGCCCGAAAAATGACCCGCATGTCTGCAAATTTGATCTACCCTCTCAACTTAGCCAAGCCTACTCAACAGCCCGTTATCCATATGACACGCGTGTGAACCGGGGCTCGATCATGACCTAGTAGCTCTTACTGGGCACTTACTGGTCACTTACTGGTCATCAGTCCAAACAACAAAACCATAAAATGACCTAACGTTGTTGGTATACAAATACTGAAAATCTACTTGAAATTTTGACCAATATTAACCCTTACCCAAAGGTAAATGTCAAGAACTTGGATAAATTAGAAGGAGTAACTGACGACAAAATTATTGAAAGTTGAAACTTGGAACTGGAATTCGGTATGTAAGAAAATATTGAGGGAAAAGAAGAAAATGCTGATTATCAGCATTTTCATCTTTTCCCTCAATGTTTTCTCAAGAACGCTTTGATGAGAGACGTCAAAATTTCCGATTGTTTGGATAAAGAGTAAATGGTCATCAAGATAATGAAGTTAAATAACGCGATGGCCACTTCCTCGTGAGAATTTTATGAATTTTATGAACGACATTGTAATAAAATAATCAAGATATTACGGACTTTACCAATGATGGATTTGGTCATTAAGAATAAGAGAAACAGATAAGATGGAGTGACCACGTTCTAAATCTATTATTTCAAATCCAAACCCTATGTTGTGGGTACTCATTGGAATCGTCTCGACAAGACGATTCCAATGAGTACCCACAACATAGGATTTCATCAACAATTGATGAAATTTTGTGTTTCTTTAAATGTCCATGTAGTTTTGATCAATAAAGTTGTCGGGCAGTGTTGACAATGACCAGCCTTTACATGTCTTGCGTAGCTTCTGATGGATGGATATGTGCGAAGAAAATGTGTAAAGTGTCGATCTTGATCAGCTTTCGAGATGCGCATTGTACGACAAATATCGAAATATTTCGCATTTGGTCAAGTTTGTGCAACACAAACGGTCATTCTACTTCATCCTTTATACCACTTTCAAAATGTCACACATTGTAGTCTATATCGTAACGTTGGAATTTCAACGAATCTTTTAATATAGAAATAGGTCTCGCACATGCATCGTCTTTCGTTTTTTCTTTTTTCTTCGGGAAAGTATTGTTTTAAACGGCAATTAATCGAATTGTACGATAACATATAGTGTTCAAATCATAAATTATTATAACACTTGTCGTTTTATAAAGTTAGTGACAGTTCATAATTTATAAGTCGGACAAGACCATTTCTTAACTAGTTTTTAATAAGGGGTCGTCATTTTTGGCTATGATAATAAAACTACCATATTAAAAATATTTTCACCTGGTATATCATACAATCATAATATACCTGTAATGAGACACCTGGAGTTTTTAACCCATTACCAAACGACAAAATTTTAGGGTGATCCAATTTGAAAGCTGCTGCAGACGACAAAATTGATGATATAACGGCATGATTTGTGTAAAGTATGATACAGAAAATATTGAGACAAAAGGAGAAACTGCTGGTTATCAGCAGTTTCTTCTTTTGTTTCAATGTTTTATTAGGGACGTCAAAACCAGGTCTTGTTTGGGAAGGGGTTAACTCTTGCCCATACTATACAGACTTTTGAAAAAAAAAAACGTTTATGTAAAGAGCGTTTCAAGACATTTCAGAATATGAAGAATCTGTACGGTCAGACATCAAGGGGGTAGAACCGGCATCAATTTGATGCCTGAGGGAAGCATTTATATAGAAGCAGATAATGGCAAATCCCGGTCATGTCTCTGCAGTGTGTAGATGATCAATATTTGCATCTTTTCTCTCATATTCTATGCACCTTAGAGTAAACATTTCATGATATATCTGTTGAACTTACTTACAATATAACCACACATAATTTACAGTAAAGCTCCGGATAGGATTATATAAGAATATTTCCAAGGCTCTAGAGGACATGAATCGCATTTTCATTAACATTAATTTTGTCGTGTGCAGCAATTCTCAAATCGAACCGGTCTTAGGTTTTGTTGCTGGAGAAAAGGCAGCGTTTCCACCGACTTTCAAATCTGGGCGTACAAACCATACTTTAACAGCATGCGTGTACCCCCTCTAGTAGAAACAAAGAAGGCTGCTTGCAAAAACTGGGGGTACAAGATTCATTTTTTGGGTAAAACCCCTCGTTTGGAGGTTTTTGGACACCATGAAAGGATATTTATAGTTGTAAATACAAAGATATTCCGCAGTATCTGACTCATATTTGGTATTTTTGGACACATAAATAAAGAGAAAGTCATCCAATCTTTACGACGATTATGGAATTTATGTCAACATAAAGATGCTGTGAGTCCTTTTCGAGAAATTGTATCTTTAATTTGACACAGTGTCGATTTCTGAATGCTTGTCATGTCGAAAATGTTATTTATTTCGGCCTCTTGTATTTTATGATAATAATCTGAATCATATTCAATTTTCACGTCGAAGACGACACGCAGAGATGTTGAATTATATGCCAGATCGTCCGTCAAAAGGACCCTTAGCTTTTTTCTGCAATTGCATCAAAAGGTGATTAAAACATCTTTTTATAGAGTTACTTTCAGAATCCATTTTGCATTTAGATTCTGATATATAATGTTTGCATTCCTTTAACCTCAAAGATATGTAAAAATTAAAAGAGAGCAATTCGAAATACGCGAAAACCCATTGCTAGATTGATTACAATTTTAGAATAGTAGGGCCGAACTGAAGTAAAGTGCTTGAAAGGATTTTTTTCATATTTTACCGCAATCCTGAAAAGAGCATGTAAAAAGCGTAAGACAGCGAACAATGGCTTGTCGGTTCATCGTATACCCTTAAATTGGCGACCAGCAGAGATTTCCAGCCGTGCTGAACAAATCAACGTACAGAGTCGGGCAGACGAGAAAATATGCCATAAACGTTACGGGAAAAGGGGCATTGGTTGTAAATGTAAGGTGTTAGTATCGAATATTAATCGTTCAGTCCTTGCATGTATAGCACACGATCATTGACTTGGCAGAGCATCCCTAGCTAATTGATAGAGATGCTTTGATATGTCATTTATCGTTATCCATACCATTACTTCGGATAGTTACTTTTCGGGGGACAAAATGACATATTGGCGTGGAGTAACATGAAATAGAAGTGGATTGAAATATTAGGTACAAAAAGAGTATCTGTCTCATAATAGCATTCTTTGCTTCTTACAGATGTCCACAGATTTGGGAAAAATGATTACAAGGTGGGATTTGGATGACAATCAATAGATTTAGTTATCAAAACTACGTATTTAAGATCAAACTCTGGCTATACCGAAACGCATGTGCATAAATTTTCTCTTCTTAATATTTGAAAAAAAACACCCTTTTTTCCATGTTGTGTCACACATTTTGGCGACTGATACAGTCATCCAAGTAAAAATGTCATTTCACCCATTATGTAGTGTGGCTCCAAAGTTCGGATGAATTTAAATTAAACTTCTCAAGCAAAAGGATTTAGCCAAGGGGTTGTTACGAGTTTTATCCTCTTTAAACATATACTTTAAACTTAACTGGTGTTTTTTGTAACGTAGAGGCATTTTGTGTCAGTTAAGTCTAATGTAAGTAATTTTCAATTAATAGTTTAATTAAACTCCTAATTTTACATTACGAATCTAAATTTAATATTTTTGAACATAAACTAATATACACATCTATATTTTATCATTTATTTTGGAAAGAGATGTTGAAACATACTATTTTCATAGTATTTTTTTCATTTTTATATCAAATCAGCGGATTTTAATTTCCATTCTAAATTGACATATTAAGTATTCAAAGTATTGCTTAAATTAAAATCTTGCAAACAAAAATGGAATACGCACTTACTGTCGCCTTTAAGTGGGTACGGTTCGATTTTCGAAATTTGCAAATTTTGAATCAATTTCGCGTTATCTCTGAACTAATCTAATTCACGCGAAAATTATAATAAAACGTAGGGACCAGGGTTCACCAAAATGCTGGCCTTTTTCAGTTCGAACAATTGACCGTAGTTCCGTATTGTTCGTGTAATATTCAACCATTATACGGGCGGGTAAAATTGTCTTATTAAACTCGGTAATCATACGTCGTTAGAAAGAAATTGGATTCTTGTCACAGGAAAAGGGACAAAGCATGAAGTCATAACATTTTGCAACTTGAACTTCAAAAGCAGTTTCTTTTTTATATTCTCATAATCAGTCTACGATAGGTTAAACGTTTCCTGAATACATACTAACGATGGACGCAATGCATTGTTTTGTTCAATTCGTTGAATAAGTCTTTGTGTAATATGTCGATTTGAGTGAACAAGTATTTGATTAATAATTTCAAACATTGCATGTATATGTTTTGATAAATGACTTGGTAGAGTGTATCTAGCTATTTCCTAGACATGCTTTGCCAGGTCTTTTATCGGGACCTATAAGATTATAATTTGTAAGCCTCAAAAACCTTTGGTCGTGGTCAGTTTTCAGATCATTCGCAGACTGACCATTGGTGACTGTTCTCGAGTGGACACTTGTCCCAATTTACCTTGACAATATCCCAAAATGATAATTCAATAATTGCGGGCCATGATAATACCGACTCTTCATTTAATAGGCCCCAACCGAAGTTGACCTTCTAAGCTACGCCGAAATTGGGTCTATTTTACTATTCCAGTGTTCTCTGTGTGAAAGGAAGCGAGCGATAACAATCTTCACCAAAGGGACAACCATTGTGAATAGTTTGATAATTTTCAGAGTTTTTCTATCCAACACGGGACTGGATGCTTCAGTTACTATGTATGTATAAAGATAATATCACAGGAAAACGAGATCATCCACCCCGACAACTAACCACCACCGAAAACACTCCAAACTTTTTCTTTCCTTACACTGAAAACACCCCGGGTCGTGGTTTTTTTTTGATATTCCATCCATCATTAGATACCAAAGACTTCGCACAACTTCGGGCGTTATCTGTTTCAACGGAAAATGGCGAGGGTATTCCGAGGGTATTCCTCGTCCAGTTTCGTTGTCACGGATGACACCCGAAAAATATCGAAGACAGAACTGATCAGGATTAAGAAATATCGATGCTTTTCAACGAAAACCTCGTATCTGCAGCTTGTTTTAAGCTGCAGATACGAGGTTTTCGTAGAAAAGCGACGATATAACACGTGGAAGACAATCATATTCTTACAGACAATACACGCTTTTGTTTGGTAGACATTTTAGGGTTGTTTTGTATGCGTTTATTTCTGACAAAAACCACAAAGCCTATAAAAGCCAAGATGAACAGCCTGACGAAATGATAGATTTAGGACTGTTGGAACAGTTGCATGTCTAATTAACAGTGACAAGTCGTGAACGAGAAAGAGATCATACAGGGTCAATGGATAGTATGCCTGTGTAATGTGATAGTACGCCAGTTTTTGTTGCATTTCTAGTACAGTTAAAAAACCAAAACAAAAGAACCGCTGCAGGGAGTCTTTAGCTTGCACCTGACCTAAGCCGCTTTAACCCTTTCCCAAACGGCTAAATTTAGACTTATAATGAAGTAATAATTTTCACAAATTTGATAAAGATTTGGTAAAGATAGGGTTTATGCACAATATAACACCAAAATAAAGCCAAATACAGAAAATGCTCGTTTCTGTAGCCAGTAGGGGTTGTCAAAATCAGGACTTGTTTTTTGAAAAGGGTTAACTCTTTGGGAGAAGAATCAGCTTTTTGAAGAATCGATCTGATTTTAGAAAACAATGCTTATATAATATTTGCTCCCCTTTCTGACTTGATGAATGTGTTTGAATTGGCCAAATATCTCGAATAAATTTAGCTCCTGATAAAGTGTAAAGAATACATTACAACATGAAAGAGTAGTCGCATACTAGTAGGTCTTTGTTTTATTCCAAAGGCAAAGGGGTAACGTGTTGCTAATCACTTATTTATTGAATAAACGTCTTACAAACACCTGCCGCGAACCTGATACAACTATATAAAGGAATTAGGATCTAGAAAACGGGCCTTTAAGGCGTTCGAGACCAACATGGATCCAGATCAGACTGCGTATACACGCAGTCTGATCAAGATCCATGTTCTTCGTCCATTTTTTTTTAATATAGCTTAAACTTTCTTCATTCCTTGTGCATGTGACCGTATGTAAACTGACAGTGGCCGGGCAGAATAGTTTCGTGTCACATGTAAAAAGAGTCCATTCTTTAGTTACCTGTACCTCAAGTGCCATACATGCTCCATTTCCAGATGCTGGCTCAAATTCGTCTTGAACTAATTATTAAAGAAGATTGTTTTACCATTTACGACTGTACTTTAAAGTAACCTTTTGGAATCTTGTATTTCTTTTTATCACTGGAATAAAGACAATTATTGTCATCACTTGATTTTTTGTACGTGTAAAGGCTTAATTAAATTGTTGGAATATGATTTTCTGAAATTTTAGAAAGACTTTGGTAAAATTCTTCAAACAATGTTTCCATTTCAAATAGACCTGCATGTATCATTCGTATTTGATTTCGTTTCGAGATCTGAGTTAAAGGCTCTTAATTCATAGATTTATCAATTTTTAAAATCTTTATTATATTCATATCTAAGATCATAACTATTGTATTAACAAAAAGAAATGATTCGGCTTTTTGGATATTTCGTCAAATTATCTTCCTCTATCTGTAAGGTCATGTGACCTCTAAGGGGAGTAACTCTTTTTGCAGACGAGCGAAACAAAAACAAAATAAATGCAGTTGATAACGAAAATAATTACGTGCAATAAAGAGCTGGAATTATATAACAACGGACTAGAAAAGTTAAGTTCATCAATGTTTGTACATCTAAATTGATTATTAATTGAACAAGTATTCTTGGCATCTTTCTGGAGATCGGCAATGTTCGGAATTCTTCGGAAAAAGATATCGGTATGCAGTTCTCTTTATCTGATCGATCATAGAGATTGGATTGATTTATTCAGATAGTTATCGATATAATCTACAACTCAAAATAATGGACCTTTAAATAATTCCAAATGCTAAATCACGTGTTTTAAATATCTTCTTATCTTAGGTTATTACTATCAATTAGGTTATATACTGGTCCAAAATGAAAGATCTTAAAAGAATAATTTGCAAAAATTGCAGCACTACATAGTAAGAGTACGCAAAATGAAATCGATATGCAAAGAAAACATATTTAAAGAACTTCTAAGCCTATATTATAGAAGTATAACGTCGATGGGATATCAACAACTCGTAACTCCAGCTTTACAAATCTTGAGTTACGAGGTTTTGATCTCCCATTTACGATAATCACTAATTTATCTTACTGTTTTTAAGGTGTAGTTGGAAATAAAGGTCTAACAAATCTTAGATCGAATCATTATTTAAAGTTACCCTCGCTCTCGTAATAAGCGGTTTGTTTCCCCCTATGACGGTCTTGTTCCCTGTAAGATTAACTTCATCCAACCCAAGCCAGCAATAACACAAAGAATGGGACACAACAGTCATATAATTAAGTTAACCCTTGTCAGCCTAAATAAAATTCTATTCCATTTTGGCTAAAAAAATCTCCAGCCGTTGTTTAAAGAATAAAATCAAAGTTTTGAGGGCTCGGAAAGTTGTCTGTACAAGCAAACTTTTATTCGATCATTTGAATATATGATTTCAAAATGTTTTGTTTTGTTTTTCGAAGGGGGAAATCAGATTAATATTATGCCTATTATTCGTCAAAGTAGAAATTAACTAGGAACAAAAAGAAAATGGGTTCAAGTTTTGCTAAATTATATCTGTTTTTCATATCCAGGATACTGGTATTAAAGTTACATCTAAGGTTAGGAAAACATCGACCATGAGTCTCAGATCTTTTCTTTTGTCTCAATATTTAAATAACCACTAAATCAAAACTGCATATTTTTGCACCAATAACTTTCTCGATTAAATTCAAACCGACATCATCCTTTTCGTCTGGTAATGGGTTAAAAAGTTCGGTTTAGTTCACTCCCAGTAATGACAGGGTTAGCGTACATGACACGCCGAATGCGCAATATTGTGATACGCCCCTTTAATTATAACAGGCGTTACGCGAACTGAAAATGAGCATCTTTCGCCAGACGGCCATCTTAACCCTATTCCGGATGACAACATTTGGTAAATGTCCTTTCTAGAATTATTTGTTGTTGATAATTTAAGCCTGTTCAGTGTTGCTTTACGGTATTATTAATATTTTCTGTTTGTTTAATGTTTAGCTTAGTTTACAGGTTTGCAGATGAAATAGAAAATATGTCATACCCCTGCCTTTTTTGGGATTCATTAGAATTGTTGAAAGCGTGTATTTTTTAGGTAAAGGTTAAATGTAAATGTAATTTTTGAACTCGGGTAATTCACAGTATAATTATAGATATCATAACGTGGTCTTAAAAAGCCCAGTCGAACAGTTTTGTGTTTGTATTATAAATATGCTTTAATTTTCGCGGATATGCTCTTTTTTTTGGTTGCTGTAATTTATTAGGCTGTTAATATTTGTGTCGAGGTGTGTGGGATCAAATTACATTCAGTTGATGAGAAATTTTATGGGTTTTGAACAGACAACTTCGTTATGCTGTTCCTTAATATCCTTTGACTTTCTAGATCTGAACAACTATTTGAGAAATTTGATTAAAAGACACTGTTACCACAATCTTGAAAACTTTGAAAGCTGAATCACCACATTTTTTTTTTAAAAAAAAACAACTTGATATTGTTAAACAGAATTGAATTCAAAATGTCAAATAAGAACATTATAAGCATAAAAGAATACGATTCGTTGTATTACAAAAATGTTAAAGTTTGCATTCAATGTCTACATCAAATAATGATAGATCTCCTTAAACATGAAATTAGAAGATCAGTAAAATCAACGCATTTGCATGTCATGGTAACTATAATGAGCAAATAAGTGGTTAGATTTATGAAAAATTTAATCGTGCAAGAAAATGTTTATCTTACGAAATATATCTCAATTCTGTGATTTATTTAGCAAAAAAACTTAGATGAAAGAAATCCGAAAACTTTTGAAGTTATGATGTAGGTTCGCACAATGTATTTATTAATCGGTAAGTTGTAGATTCTTATTATTTCTGAGCATGTGTGTGTGTGTGTGTGTGCTCTTTTTTTTAAATACAGTTGAGCAAGTTAAGTACATAGCAATAAATTTACCTAATACATAAATGTCGACAAATATCGACAAATTATCCTTTTTCCCATTTTAATAAGAAAGCATAATATGGTGCAATTATGAGGTCGAAATATTTAGTTACACGATTGATCATATTAGTGTTGTTCAAAAATATATAAATACACGTATTAATCTATATACAATATTTTCAAAAAATAACCATTTGAAAAATTACGAAACGGTTTTCGATTTATGGTTGATGACTATACCTTTAAATCGTTAGAAATTAGTATAGATCTAATCTTTTGTTTCTTTTAACTTGTGTATGTATGTGTAACTGAAGAATTATTTTCATTATATTTTTCATTTTTATCTAACGTTCAAAATAATAATATATAACCAAATGAAAAAATGGTGGACTTTTTAAAGAAAATACATCAAGCAAAATCGAATATGAATATTTTTTACGAAATCTTTGTAAGGAATAAAACGACATCAAACGTAACAAGTATATTTTTTGTAAAAGAGGAAAACCCCATACAGTCTCAAAAAAGCGTACAGGTTGCATGCTAGACAAAGAATTAAAGATGTAATTAATTTTCACAACAACGGTACGTGTCTGCAAATGTCCGTTATTCCTCAAGCGACCGGTCTCTATCCGTCCTCGTATAATATTTACATTAATAAATCTCTCACCAGAGAATACATGTTCCCCTATACATCACAGCTCTGGTTATGACACCAATTTGTGCATTCTCTTCCTTATTTCTAACCCAAACACTATGTTGTGGCTACTCATTTGAATCGTCTCTTCGAGATGATTCAAATGAGTACCCACAACACACGGTTTGAATTAGAAATAACGAAAGTATTTTGAAATGTTACGGATGTTTTTCGGTCTAGCATGAAGCCCTGGGTATTGATTTTACACGCAGATGATAGATGGTATGCTAAGACACTAGCGTATCATTCCTAAACCAATAATTATAACAATGATGTTTACACATGAATGTATAATTTTCAAATCTTTTGGGGTAATGTGTTTTTGTAATGAAAACACAGAATTCTGAGTCAATTTTTCTTGGAAATCTTGGCATTTGTCAGTTATTTTTTTATTTGTATTTCTCCTTTGAATAGTAAATGCATTTAAATATTTTGTAGAGATAACATGCGTACGTTTCTTTTCCAAGAACTTATTCAACTGTGACGAAAGATACTTTAACTTTTTTTTTCAACAAAAAGAATTATTTTTTGATATGCTTACATGGCAATTGTATTGTTTACTTGACACTAAAAAAGAAACAAGAGGACCATGATGGTCCTATATCGCTCACCTGAACCAAACTGATATGAGCAACACTTTCATTCAAATCAATTGATATTTATGATTTTAAGACTGAAAACTAACTTATGGTCAATAACAATATGAAAATCAAATTCATCAGAGATCTTATGGTCCCCAACATTGTGTCCAAGATTTGTCCAATAATTGTATATTCTACAGTGTAAACAAAGTCGAAAACAGCAATTTTGTCAAATTCAAGGGCACATAACACTCACCTTTCTCCTCAGATCAGACTGAAAATCCTACTCATCCAAGATCTTATGGTCCGCAATATTGTGTATAAGTTTTGTGTTGATTGATTGATAATTGTAGATTCTAGAGTGTAAACAAGATAAAAAAAAAGAGCCAAAAATGGCAATTTTGTCAAATTAAAAGGCACATAACTCTCAACTTTCTGATCGGATCAAACTGAAATCGCAATAATCTAAGATCTTATAGTCCCCAACATTGTGTCCAAGATTTGCCTTGATTGATTAATATAATTGTAGATTCTAGAGTGTAAACAAGGTGGAAATCAGCCAAAAATGGCAATTTTGTCGAATTCAAGGGCACATAACTCTCAGCTTTCTAATAATATCAGACTGAAAATCGAACTCATCTGAGATCTTAGGGTCTCCAACATGGTGTCCCAGTTTTGTCTTAATTGATTAATAATTGTAAATTCTAGAGTGTAAACAAGGTCCAAAACTGCTTAAAATGGCAATTTTGTCAAATTCAAGGGTATGTAACTCTCAACTTTATGATCGGATCAGACTGAAAATCCCACTCATGTGAGATCTTATGGTCCCCTACATTATGTCCAAGTTTTGTCTTGATTGATTGATATTTGTAGATTCTAGAGTGTAAACAAGGTTGAAAATAGCTGAAAATGACAATTTTGTCAAATTCAAGGGCACATAACTCTCGTCTTTCTAATCAGATCAGACTGAAAATTATACACATCGAAGATCTTATGGTCCTCAACATTGTGTCCAGGTTTTGTCTTGATTGAATAATAATTATAGATTCTAGAGTGTAAACAAGGGCGAAAACAGCCGAAAATGGCAATTTCGTCGAATTCAAGGGCACATAACTCATGACTTTCTGGTCTGATCATAACCAAAATCAAACTCGTCCAAGATCTAATTGTTATATACATTGTGTCCAAGTTTAATCTTGATTGGTAAATATTTGTAGATGCTAGAGTGTTAACAAAGTCAAAAGTAGCTATTTTTCGCATTCAAGGGCAGATAACTCCAGACTTTCTGGTCCGATCAGACCAAAAATCGAACTCATCCGAGAACTTATGGTCAAACATATATTGGCCAAGTTATGTCAAGATTGGCTGATATTTGTGGATGCTAGAGTGTTAACACTAAATTGTTGACAGACAGACGGACGGACGGACAGACGGACGGACGGACGACGGACACAAAGTGACCACAATAGCTCACCTTGAGCACTTCGTGCTCAGGTGAGCTAATAACATGTGAAAAACGCGTTTAAGATTAACTGCGTGATTACACAACAAATCCAGAAACGCACTATGTCACTTTTCAGTTAAATTCTGAAAACACCTCAAAATTCCTTGTCATTTCTCGATGAATTACAAGTTCGATTGTTAGTTAAGAAGATAAAAATGATTAAATGCACGTAATCAATATATCGTCAATAAAACTATTTATTACCACAAAAACATCGCATCCCGAAAATACTGAGGACAAAAAATCACGACAGCGCACAAAAACCATGAAGCAAGTAGGTCAGTACTGTTGTTGTTTTTCCCCTGTCAGTTCACATTACCCCTTTCCCAAACAAGACCTGGTTTTGACGTCCCTAATAGAAAGGGCTTGGGAAAATATTGAAACAAAAGAAGAAACTGCTGATAACCAGCAGTTTCTCCTTTTGTCTCAATATTTTCTATACCATATTTTACACAAATCCTATCTTTTATAACATCCATTTTGTCATCTGTGGCAGATTTTTAAGTAGATCACCCTAAAATATTGCCGTTTGGGAAAGGGTTACACAGTATGTGTAATAAATTGTGTGGAACATCATTCATCACCAAGTTTACACGTCTGTCAAGTCAGTCCACTACTTTATGATAGATTATCAATTCTCCTCCATTCAAATCCATTTACCCTTTTCCTGTGATGTTTCTGGGCATTTTGTCACTTATTTTTCTTTGTGTATTTTCTGACTTCAAAATAAAAACGTACGTATTCTAGTTGGGGGGGGGGGTCTTATGTCTCGGTTAATTAAATTGAATGTTATCAAGACTGGGAGTTCTGCAGCTACACAAACAATATTGTTTGACAGCATTTCTAAATACCAAATATATATAGCCCTAAAGTACTAAAATGGAAATCGCTTTTGTCGTCAAATTGTCAATTTTGAACTCCGCGTTTTTGTTCTAAGACATAATTTCATTTTAACAACAAGGGGTTACGTAGACGACAATATCACAATTTCAATTAAGTTTTGATTGCCTATTTTATTTTTGGGAATACAACAAATGTTCCAATATTTGAATTGCAAAAAACTTCTAAGTTATCAACATGAAGTTGTTTGTTTTTACAAATATACTTGATTTATGATCTCCCAGGGCTTTCTTGAATTGTTTACTGGTGTTGCCCTTTCTAAAATTCTTCTGTATATTTTAGTAAAATATTTTCAATTTATTTCCCTGGGATACAAATGCGGTTTTAATTTTATTGAAAAGTTATTTTTCATGAAAAAAAAGGAAGAAAATGAGCCAAGTCACTTAACTTGATTAATTTCATTTATGCGAAAACTGTGTTTCCACGGCATTATATTCCATACCAGCATTTATAGAATTTTATCCAATCTATTTAGGAGGGCAAATTTTGTCACTTAAGTAATATTGGAAACTTTTTCTGGGATATAAACAATAGTGTTTGATTTATGGCAGCCGGAATGGGGTTCTTGAATAAATGCGCTGTGCAAATCGAGGGTCAAATTAAGATGTATGTGAAACTATCACAGTCTTTTTTACACTTATATATGGCGATGTCTTTTTCCGCTTGTGTATATTGTGTAATATGCTTTTGTTAATATTTTAGGGAATGCCATACAAACGACATTTCTTTCTCAGTACTCCAGCTATGCAAGAGAAAAGCATTATCTACCATTTGTTCATCTCATAAGGACCAAATTATAGACATGTACATTTGTAGTATTTTTGCTTCGATTCAACATACCCATACGCAAAAGAAACTTTAATTATCTGCATTTCGTTGAAAAATCCTCCATTTTGACGACAAATGAATGTGTATTTAACCTATTATCATACTAAACATGGACACACAGTTGAGCCATTCAAGAATGAAAGTTGTATTTGTGTAGTTTGTTGGATACAACGGTTTCTTGACGCGATTTGTAGAACATAGTAAACAAACGATGCTCTACGATTGATTTTAGAAAAACCTGAAAGATATAGATTCGAAACCCTGATGTCCAAAATTGCTGGCATAGAGCGTTTAGCACAAATGATTTATTTAGACAAAACAATTTGTAGATGAGGTGAAGACTATCACGCCCCTGGTGCTGTCCAACATTAGGACATTCAGTTGGACGACAGTAAGAAACACAAAATAAAAAGTATCTTTCATTCTTAATTGGTTGGGACTAAGCACTCATAAAGATGTTGATAAGACTGGGCTATGGCATTTAATTTTGGAAACAGAAAATAGTGGTCAAAATCTAACCGAACACCGTGATTTGTGTACTCATTAGAATCGTCTCACAGAGACGATTCTAATGAGTACCCAAATCAAGTTGTTAGTATGGAAATATTGAATCCAAAATGTCATAACCTAATTCCCATCAATAGCTTTGTGAGAACAACTATAAGACATCAATAAAAACTCGCCGATGTGGCTATAAATAACTTACCGGGTCTGCAGCGAGGTCAGAAGGATCCGGGTTCTGTTCGGGACTTTTGGAAGTTGTACTCCCAGCCCCTTCTCGGTCATCAATGACCAAGTCAATAGGCATCTTTCCTTTCAAACAACTAATATATCGATGGCAAAAATTGTCACACAGTTCGTGAACCTGGAACGAGAAAGGAACGCAGAATGTTAGGACCGTTGTTAACATCTTCTTTGTGGTGAAGTACAGTAAACTCCGGATATAAAGATTGATGTAATGAAGGGTAATAGAAGAGACTTTGAAATAAGTTCGCTATAAGCAGTATATCGTTCTAAGCGATCTTGTAATACATGGACTGTTCTGTACAATTTTTTTTATTCATTCAATGTTCCGAGTTCATGCAATTGCCACTGTACAGATAGCTTTAGATTCGTATTTTGACACCAAATGCTGGCTGGTTTCTATTTGTCATAATTGATTGGGAAAAATCGTTTTCGGAAAATCTTTTTTATTTTTCAAAGCTCATACACCATGTTTAGAATGTCGTTAACTAATTAAACGATTGAATTTGGGATATTCATTATTCTGAGGAGTACCATAAATGATGCCTTCTAAAGAACACTTGGTAGATCAGGCAAATGATGTTTTCGGTGAGAATTTTGTGTGTGTGTTCCACAAATTTAGATCAATATACAATTGGGGAATTCCAAACATAAGTTAAAAGAATTCTAAACGAGGTAGTTATACCACATAAGACTCCAATAAAAGGGTCTAGATTACGTCGATTTAACTTTTAAATATCCAAAATTTGATTTATCTATGATCAAAAAAGCAGAAGACAGGAATTTTATCTCACCATTTTGAATGTAGGTTTCGGATATTAAATGATTAAAGATAGAGCTTCCTTAATTGTTACTGGTAATTTAAATAAAGCTCGATAAAAAATCCTTTATTTACACCCACAAAGCAGAACAAACAAAACTATTTTAAAAAGAGCATTATCCTTGAACTTGTTAAAATGTATATTTATGCCGAAAGGAATAAAAATTGAGTCTAAATAGTGAAAAGAAACCTATATTGTTGGTACTCGTTGGCATCGTCTCGACGAGACGATGCCAACGAATACCAACGATATAGGTTTTTTCATAAAACTATCGAATTGTGAACGGGATTAGACCGTCGGATCCTGAGCAAATGAGTAAATTTGTTAGCTTATTTCTTATCAGTCGGGATTTTCATTCAGCCGGAAGGTCGTATGTGGTACCGCATAACAGAAATGTCAAGATTCGGTGAGTATTATCAGTGTCAACATTGAATACCGCAGACTAAAGATATTTACTTCAATACCCGTGATCTTTACCCCCTTTACTTACTGTACTTTCAATAATCACGAATTGTTTGCAAATATTGTAATAAGAATGCTGAATTATAAATGGAACACTTGGTATTATTTTATTTCTAAAATTGCAGCATTTGTAAGCACAAATAAGCGAAGAAATGTGAAAGTATTTGTAGAAATATTGGTCGTAATAATTGAATATATATATAAATTAATTCGATTGTAGGAAGAAAATCACTTTCTTATCACATGCAGTCACAAAAAAGAATAAATTCTCGAATAGGTTGATGAATGTGCTTTCAGAAGGCTTTAAACAAAATGTATTGATTACGTGATGTAAAGAAACATTTCGTATATTTACCTTTTCTAATTCCAACAAATGGAAACGTAGAACTTGTATCGCCTGTATCATCTGAAAAATTTAGACAGAAAAGGGATGTAATTAGCATGGTTTTAGAGTATTTATAACAAATATATTACGTCACTGACAGAATCAAAACATCTTGACTTCATTTATAGATCAACAATTTTATAGCTTACGATAAATGACCTGACACAGCCTCTCTAGCAATTAGCATTTGTCGTGAGCTATAAATGATTTTAAAATTAAATGAGAATGGTTACAGTTGTTTTGATTTACCAAAACAACTGTTACCATTCTAGTTTAATTTTGAAAGCATTATTTAAGTCAGTTATTCTGATTCTTTTTGTAGTTAAAAATAAATACTAAACATAGATATACATAAATATTTCAAATATCATTCTTTCCTCTACCCTTCCGCTCATTCACTTTCTCAATTTTTCATTGCTTAAAACCAAAATAAACCAAGTTGGAACAGTCTGAAGAGTCTGAAGACAAAATTCCAAAAGACATATGAAGATGTTTGTGTTTTCTTTTTTCTAGTAAGAATAAAGCAGCGTCTGACACCGCTAACTAGGGATGATCTAAGAAAAATAACACAATTGTGTCAATTGCACTGGGATGCCTAGGCGGCATAATCTTACTTCCGTTAGTGAGAATTTAATTGCGTCCGCCATATTGGATCTCTATTTTTTCAATCTGGGAAAAGAGGTCTTGCTGTTCCAATGAAATTAACACCTTCCCTTCCCGGGCCGTATCCCGGTGAATAGATTGCGCTTCCATCTGCCGGTGTATTAACCGTGTTTTGTATACTTCTGAATGGCCATGTGTTTTTCTCTGACATATTCCCCCGCAGTTTATTTTTTCACCGGAATGTGTAAGTAAGAAAAGACCGTTGAAATATTCTATTCATTGGTACTTAAAAATGTTATAAAAATGCGAAGCGGAGCGAATTTTATGACCATTTTGGTTTAACCCTTTCTCAAACAGTATCTGTTGTTGACTACTTCGATAAAAAAGTTTTGAAACAAATCAGAGAATAGAAGATTTCAAGAAAATGATGTTAAACAGTTTCCATTCCTCTAAATATGTTTGATTTTACTTTCTACAATTGTGTATTTAATCTATTTACCAGTCAGTAACAGCTTAGATTTTGGAAGAGTCCAAGATGTTGTCGATTTAGAAAGGGTTTAGCACATTGGTAATTCTAACACCGCTAATTTTCAACGCTAGGTCCGAGGACAGGCCGTTTTGAATATATACACACCCCTGGGGAAGATGTGGGCTGTTTATCAGAGACATCTTGGGCGTTTAGGGTTACCGGTTTCCGATGTACATTGTTTGGGGGAGTCATTTCGTTCTTTAACACAAAATTTGAGGAATTTTATCGCGATTATAATGTGCAGAATTATAATTTTACCAACCGTAAACAATATGAACTCGTGCACTTTTTAACTGATAAATCATCTATAAAGTGTTTATTGGCCATTTTCAACTCTGTCCTTATTTAGATATATTGATTAACCCGAGAACAGAAAGGGTTAAAAAGTTCAAATGATAATTTACATCGTGAATATCAAAGACAATGTAAATGCCAGTCTTTTAGGGGATTCAGAATAACTAAAATGATTGTTGATGTCATTTTAAAACAAGATTAGCATTACTCTTGTATAAGAACATACATACTTATTGCTATGAAAATTATTTCCCGTTATCAAATTAAAAGGTGCAATCGGATATTAATCGTTTTGGAAATGTATCCTTAATTATTTTTGGTTTTAATATACATTATTTTTTAAGCATCATAAGGAACGGAACCATCCACAGAACATTTTGTCAAGTATTTACACTTTTGTGGAACTAAACAGGACAGGGCGTTAGGGCAAGTGTTGAAAAAACGAACAACGTTACCACTTGCCAATGACTATCTATCATCAAAAGCCACTCTTTCACCACACATATCATCATCAAAATGAAAATCGATTGAAACAAAAAGATTAAGTTATGTGGAGTACTTTATTATCCTTCTACCAAATAACAAATATATAGACGACCCTAAATTCTTACGTGTAAGAGCTGAGGACGATTATATTAATTATATTAAATATAGAAATGTGTATGCTATGACAATGAAAATATTGAGGGAAAAGAAGAAAATGCTGGTGCCCAGCATTTTCTTCTTTTTCCTCAATATTTTCATTTTTCGGTTGGAAAATCAAAAGCATGGCTTAATTTTGGCAAAGGTAAAGACCACGAGTGACTAAGAGTAGTGCAGCATTGGTATGTAAACAAAACACAGCCGTAGGCCGGTGACATTTATAACGCTTGCAATCAGGTTGAAAGGACGCGTTCATACACGCAAGAATAAAGTTTGTCCCAAAGGAAGACAAAATTACCGTAACCAAAATAAGTTTTTTACTTAAAAAAAATAAGTATCTTGCGTATAATCTAACATCTGCATACCAGGAAGGCATATTTGGAAATACTATAATACTATCGCCATGCATATAATTAAACTGTTTCATCAAACTGCAACTGCTTTAACCATGGGCAAAGAAAATATTTATACTTTTCAGAATGTCGGACAGTCGCTTGTACTGACAGTGTAGTTTTTACATTTGCCATTGCTTCGCCGTTTTTGTTTTTGTTTACTCACAATTCTGACCCAGAAAGTCATCAAATAGTATGGGACCCTGTTTTTGGGCCCTTCTAACTTTAATCATCAATGTCTTTCTCGGGAAAACGTTAACCCATGCCATGCTGGAACCCAAACATTCCTGCTTCTACCGACAGCATAAACAATCACCAGTCTGCAAATACATGCAGTCTGATGATTGTCTACACCTCTGCTTATTTTTTAATCCAAAATAAGCTATAGAATTCATATTCGATAGAAATACAGACATAAATAGGAAGAGAATTTATTATTACAGACCGACAATTAAATTGTCGACATTTATTGAAGGGGACTTCATTGAGTATGACTATAGTTAAAGTTTTTCAGATCAGACCAGGCAGAGCATCAGATAAAAGTGGGGTGGCCGTGGGGACAAGGACTAAAGACTAAAGACTAAAAGTCATCATTTTGAATCTAAGAATTCTTAGACCTCATAGGTGATCAGTAAACGATTATTCAATTTTGAAGTCCAATACCCCACCCCCTCTTTTTCGTATCTATGCCAGGGCATTATTTTGAAACATAAACTCGCACTTACCAGGCTGTCCAGTTCATGATTTGATGAAAATAGGGGTTTATCCGACCTCGCCTGTGTGGTGGTGAAAAAAGAAAGAAAACAGAAAATGTCAATTAACTATTAACAGTGTTAGTGTTAGAAAGGTGAAAATGTTTTCACTGTCTATGTACATAAAATTGCAATATTCTCGCTAGAAATACATTATCCTTCGAGTTAAACGGTCAGAGAAGCGTAATTGCGTATTACTGAGAGAGTAAAATTGCTTTCCACCATGGAAGTGCCCTTACAAGTCCTTAACCTTTTCTAAAACGACAGAAACTTGGTATGTTTCAAACTGAAAACTACTTCAGACGATGAAATGAATGTTGGCAAAATAGTGATTTATACAAAACATAGCACAGAAAATATTGAGATAAAAGGGGAAAATGCTGGTGACCAGCATTTTCTTCTTTTGTCTCAATGTTTTCCCAGGCTTATTCTTTATGTGACGTCGAAAAGAAGGCTTGTTTGGGAAAGGGTTAATTTGTTTCTCTCCCTACCAATATCCCGGATTCTCTCCGCACATTATATGGAATTGCTCCTAAAGTGATCATTTCTTGTTACGAACGGACAATGGGTTCAATTTGATTTTATAGTCAGTCGCGTTAGTGCACTGTCGGCCATCCCCATTATTTTCATGATTACACTAAGCCCCAGTGTTGTGTTTAAATACAGACAATATCGTAAATAATTACGTAAATATGTGCTATTAAAACCCATCCAAATGGCCCTCCGTGAGATTAGAACTTGGCTATATTGCATGCTTCGCCAATAAACTAGAATATTAACGTGGACAAAAACAGAGAGACACTGCGAATGATCGCTGGAAATATAGCGATAGAGTGGTATTGCTTTCTAATATTAATTTAATATAATGATAATTTGGCCATGTGTTTCTGGCTGGGAATTCTCGTGCAGCTGTAAACGTTTCCAACACAGAGGCTGACACACACAAACACAAATAGGCCGTGTTATTGTAACGGGGAAAATTAGCATGTGAAATATCATTCCCCCCAAAATATGTGTTTATTTTTCGAAGTAATGAGAACAGGAACGGATAGCTTTGTTTAGAAGCCGTGGGACTTTTTTCTTCTTTAACTTGATAAGTCCGTTTTACATTTGGCTATGTGTACAATACCTTTTTTATCCAAAAATAAAATAAAATTAATGCGTTATTGTATGCTCAAATTAACAAAATAAACTGCTATCTACGCTAAACTTCATAATTTTGACAAGAGTCACATAGATATTGCATTGTTTTGAACATTTAGACCCAACAATGTTATCTCCGAAAAAGAAAACAATAAAATTTGTTCCGTCATATATTTGTGAAGGCAGGGATAGTATCTTGGGACTGTATATTTAGGAAGTACGACAGGAAACTTTGTGACCAGTTTACAAGTGCTCTTTAAATAAGAACAAATTACGCTGTCTGTTGAAAATAGATTTACAGACTACAAAATACATAAAGGAAATGTAAATAGGTTTTTCAGTGGATATCTAAGGAACAAGCAAATGCCGTGACTAGACGCTCATATTTATGCGGGATTAGATTTATATTCCCAGTAGCAAAAACAAAATATATGGCTATAAATAACACTTATTTCCCCCGTCCTCTCTTGTTTAAAATATATCTATAATAATATCCATATAATCCCTATTTAACTTTAGTGTATTATAATCAGTTAAGGATCATTTGACCAAAGGATTTGTCGGATTATGGCTAAAGTTGGTATTTAAACTTAAATAAATATTGCCCAATGTGCAAACATTTACGTCTCAATAGATCAATACTGGTAAATATATTCAAGCTGTATCCCCCTCCCTCAGGGCGATGTTTCTGCACCGTATTTATTTATACTCAACCCTTGTCTTGCTGGTCCTTAATAATTGTTGCTTCGACAGGCAAAAGTCGAACACCAGCCTGCATACAAGTAGCCTGATGCTAGTCTAAACAACGTTACTGTTCACGTCATTTTAGAAATAATTCAATACTTAAATGAATGTTAGACTTTGGATATGTATTATGTAGAAGAGATCCCTATGCTTTTGATTACAAGTAATATTTCCTTATTGCCAGATTCTTTCCCGAACTATCGATAGAATAAAGTTCAGGGTCCTTATTCACCAACTTTTCTAAATTGATTAAGTAAAATTACACACCAACCAATCACAGTGGCCAAGACTTTTGTCTACTTTCGTCTCGGTCACTCTGATTGGTTGTAATGTACTATTACTTTAGAAAATCAATTTAGAAACGTTGGTGAATACGGACCCAAGTCATAAATTTGATATGGCAGAAGATGCATCGTTTTCAGAAATTTATTCCGATATGGGAACAAAATTAAAATTGATAACATTTTTTATCCAGTGTGTTTACAATTAATCAAATTCTAAAACAAATAATTATTTTGCAAACTATTTTATATTTCAAGTGATTTTTTGCTCTATGATAAGAAACAAGCATCGACCAGGTGCAAAAAATAGATGACACTTTTAGTTCATAGACATGCCTTTAAAAACACCAAAGATAAAATAACCAAATTTTGATAAATATCCATTAAGATACATTTGTATTGAGAAAAGAGTATGAGCTTACGGGGTTTATACGACAGTAAAAATCATAGTTCGTGAAGATTAACCCATTTGTGCCTAGCGTCCACTTAAGACGACACTGGGCTTTATCTGTAAGTAGATGCCTACGCATATGTTTATCTCGGGTTCTCATCATTTGTTTGTATTGATAATCCATTGATAAGCAGGGAAATGCTGATCCAAGTGCTCATTAGCAATAAATGTATCAGTAAAAGTGAATAGTATAAGAAAAGGGGGTGATTTTACTGAGAAAAAAAAGACTTGAAAATGGGTAGGGGAAAAGATATGTTTATTTCCCTTATATTTTTCTATTTCTTGTTTCATTATTATTCTGTAATGTTCCTCATCTGTAGGTAACTGAAGATACAATTTCCTGAGAAAATTATGTGTTTACATAGTTTTATATAATAATGTAATTTTGTCCACTAAAGTGGACGCTAGGACTGAGAGGGTGCCTGTAAATTCTTTGTATGCAGGGTTCGACATTAACTTTTTTTATCATTAGACCAGTGGTCTAGTTGCTCATGATCTTTACTAGACCACCAGTGAAGTCTGCTAGACCAAAAAAAATAAGGTCACCTATTGTTCGCTGAGTTACGGAACCAGCCGAGATGAGACGAATGACATGACCTAGTTCAAATAGATATGCACACTTGATTGATACCGATTTGTAAGCTAGGAAGCTAAATAAATCAACAAACTGGGTGACAAATTTCAATTCCAGGCCTAAACGTGTAATCGGGGTCAAAACCCGGCTCAAAATCGGACAGGCATAGATCTATCAAATAACAGCCCTTCTAATCTAGTTTCGCTTTCTATCGCGACTGCGCACGTCTGTTGACTACTAAATTTCCTGTTCCGATCTATCATTCTGTGAGTTACGGAAACGGCCGAGATAAGACAAATAAAAATGACACGGTGGCTGTGCATGGTCGTTCAATACCGATATGTAAGCTAGGAAGATAAATAAATCGACAAACTGGGTTAGAAAGTTGAATTCCCGGCCCAAACGCTTGCACTGTGTCGAAAATCGGGTCAAAGTTGAACAGACCGACCTTTCTAGTCTAGTTTTGCTTTCTATCGCGACTGTGCATGTCTGTTTTCAACTAGATTTCCTGTTTATTGGAATTCTACTTTCATTTCGTTCTCCCCGATTATTTGCGCTTTTAATGGACATGGACTATCGTCATTTGTGATCAGGCAAGACTGAAGCAATGAATGGCAAATTTATGTGAATTGAATTGTAATCATCAAGATTTTTTACTAGACCAGTCGGGCAAGCTTAACATGGATTTTACAAGCCCGAACGGACAATTTACTAGACAATGTCGTTCGGACGTGCCTTAATGTCGAACCCTACGTAACAACATATTTTTAATTTTATACAGAAAATATACAGTAAACATTGTTGTATCTATGCTGGAAGATGAATGAAGATATATTAGCCCAATTGTGACCTTGACCTTTGTGACACAAAAACAATAGGGCACCTCCTTGGGTCAAGGGCAACAACTGAGTAAATTTTCATGATATTATGTCAACCGGTTCTTGACTTACAGCACGGAAATGAATTTCAAACAAAGTCAAATCTTGACCTTGACCTTTGAGCTTCATGACCCAAAAACAATAGGCACCTCCTTGGGTCATGGGCAACAACTGTCTAAAGTTTCATGGTCCTAGGTCAATAGGTTCTTGACTTAGAGCACTGAAACAGATTTTAAACAAAGTCAAATTGTGACCTTGACCTTTGACCTTCGCAACCCTAAAACATTAGGCTACTCCTTGGGTCATGGGCAACAACTGAGTAAAATTTCATGACCCTAGGTCAAACGGTTCTCGTGTTAGAGCAGGGAAACAAAAAAAAGTCTATGGATGGGTGGATGGACGAACGGACGGACAGACAGACAGACAGACATGATGAAACCAATATAACCCCTTTACTTCGTAGGTTGGGGTGTAATTAACAAATTGTGCTTGTATATTTGCAAATTTCATGATGGAAACTATAGTTTTAAGGGAAAAGTATAAGATAATTTACATGTACCCATTCGTGCCTAGCGTCCACTTAAGTGGACAAAAATGTTTTTGTACAAAATCATACTCTTCCACTGAAATTTCACAAAATTAAAGCCTAACTTGTTGTTTTCACACGGTTTTCATTGTTTTCTCTGATTTTTTTACTAAAATAAAAAGTCAGGCATAAATGGGTTAATACGACAAATATGATGTACGGTGGCTTACTAAATGATATACCGTGGTTGCTTATCCTTTTTCCAGAAATATCTATAGTTTCGACAGCGCTTATGGCATGGGTTGCTTTGGAAAACATCGAGAGAATAGAAGAAAATGCTGATAATCAGCATTTTCTTCTATTCTTTCGACGTTTTTATGCTCTTTAATATGACTTGTTACATGGACAATTACAATCTTCATTTCAATGTCGACCAAATGAAAAAAAAAAAAACAACTGTAGTTTGGGATAGGATTGTTATAACAGGGAAAAACAGGTCGACGTTTATATGTGACTTGTATAAACCGTATAATGTCAAAAGATATACTGAGAACAATAAACATGCTTTTACTATCTTGAAATTATGGTTTTATCGTCCACAGGTGGTAGGCAGTATAATTATTGTGTAAAAACTGAAATAACACGTTTATGAACCTATCTTTAATGATAATCCAAATAATATATTCCTGGGCTTGAAATTAATGCATTTTTGTCTTTTTACTTGCAAAGAGAAGAGCATAGTTAATTAACTGCACAAGACATTAAATTAGAAATAGCTAATGATTAACCCATTTTTAGAGAGCCGCAAAATAAACTAGCTTTTAGACTGGAAGGCTGAATATTAGACCGGTTGGGTCTTGCACGAGAATTGTTGCAATAATGATAATAATAATAATAATAATAATAATAATAATAATAATAATAATAATAATAATAATAATAATAATAATAATAATAATAGATCCAATAATGATGATGAAAATATGACAAAAATATTTGAACATTACAAAATAAAAATATGTACACAAAACACATCTGATTTAGAACTTTCTGTGTGTTTGCACTTCGAAATAGTAACAATATCTTCTGTAATAATTGCAGTAATAATTTATCTCTAACCATAATTTTATAGAAATATGGAAAAATATAGTGAAGAAAAGTATAGAGTAGGAAAGTTTTAAAACTTTCCTACCCAATACTTTTCTTCACTATATTTCTTTACCTTTAATTTTATATAGAAACATCGAAGGTAAGGAGAGAGTACAAAAGTTTTATACTTACTAAAACCTGTTTACTGAAGACGGCTATATCTTCATTGAAAGACTCTGAAGAGCATACATCCCCACCCGCCACGCCTGGCTCGCGCGGTGTACACGTAGCTAACTCACATTTCTCAAATATAAGCGCTAACAGCGGGAATAACGGGTGCCTAAAAAAATGGAAAGAAATAATAGTTTGCGTTACTTTTATTTCTTTTTTTTTTTAATTATTTTATTTTCAAAATGTATTTAATTGATCTGGCTTTCTCTTTCTTTTCAGTAATGCGGTATGCATCTGAACATTTTTTCTACTATACTTGGTTTTCTAGATACTATATTTCTAGAGAATTTCTAACAATCAACACTTTAAAAAATAAAATAGAAGACACAACATTGAAATATTGAAGAAAAAATACTTTAATATCTTTTTAAATGTGTCATTTTTGCAAGCGTTTATTAAATCAACGGACCTTAGAATATTTCAAAATAATATCTCAAGCTTAAATTTCAAACTAGAGAGAATTACTTATAATATGTTTTGGGAAAATGCAGTTTTCGGAGAAGGGCTAAAAACACTCATTTTTTAATGTAAAATACAGAGTGTAAACCTGCTAATTTGTGTATTGGCATAGCTTTGGTTCGGGATCAAATTTCCAAAACAACCAGTCGCCGGGTTTAAAATCTTTCATAAACATCAAAACCCTTTAAAACGGGACTGTTATCTGTTTTTAACTCAAAACCTATCCTTTCACAAAAAGGTATGTAGGACATCACTGAAGCATATGCCCTTTCATATGTGTGTAGTACTCAAGATAATTTGTAAACAAGATAGTCAGGGGTGTACTTGTTTGAAGGGAAAATATGCCTGATTTGAGACATTGTAAAAACTTTGCTGTTGAAAAGTTTGAATTATTATATTCTAATTAAAGTATTCTTCTTTCAAATTCTATGCTGTGGATACTCATTTGAATAGTCTCGACGAGACTATTCAAATGAGTACCACAGCATAGAGTTTTATCAAATCCGATGCCATTTTTTCCATTTTGATTTTAATCACTATCTTTTACCAAGAGCTCTGTTAAAGAATATCGTTACATTTCGTTTTTTTGTCACATTTCGTTTTTTTGTCAAATTTGCACATAAAGACAGGGTCGGACAATGTATAGACTTAATCTTTGTACGGTATTGTTTTGTGGTATGTTTTGACTTGAGTTATGTATCGATGACCCTTAACGAAATTTTTGTTTAAACTCGTAAAATATTTTCGCCAAATTCTTTATTTTTGGAGACATAAAATAAATATCATGCAGCCCATTGCTACATTTTTGTAACTTGTTTACAATAGTTGAATTGCTCAATGTACAATGGAACTTAATTCAAGACTATATGTTTCCCTAAATATGTATTTGTAGTATTTAAATTATTTTGAATCTAATAGATTAATTTATATACATTTATAATAATTCTAATGCACACTGGCGATTTTTAGAACATAGAAACGCCAAAACATAACGTAGAGAGAATTGAAGATTAATATCGCTGATAGTATTTTTTTTTTTTTTAAATTTCGGACGGTTCCCGTTGAGTTCTGAATTAGAAATATTTTTGAAGGAAAAAAATAGAACTGGTGGAAATTTACTCTCATGTAGCTATGAATAACTCGACGTGAATTTTGAAGGTCTTGACAAGCAAAGTAGCGTTATATGAACATAATCTTAAAAGTGCAAAGAATTATCAGAAAGGGGAGCCATTGTTCACACTATAATTGCATTCATATTACTGTGATGTTTTGTACATATAATAGAAAAATATTTCTATTCGGGTTTGAAATAGCTATGGAATTTGACCCGCTCGGAATTTTGATACTCAAAAAACTATGGAACCAAATAAAATAAAAACAACTTTGTTATTCCTCAATAAATCCATTCCGCTGATAAAAGTTATCCAGATTTATCCATCATTTGCACATAAAATCCAAATAATAAGTAATCCGTTTTTCATAATATTCCTGTATGTTAGAGACACACGGTTTAGCCATTGCTCGTTGCCGTCGACACTTACCCATATATAGAGTCTTTGTCCCTTTTTAACTGACTGTCTTGTGTTGAGTTCGAGCCCATACCGGGCATTGAGTTACTAGTTGTGTATGGGGGATATGAGCTGTGCATAGTTGCGGCCGGGTGGTTCACACTACTGTGGGGTGGCAGGGACGGGCCGCTGGGCAGCGACGTCCGGTGGGGATCGTACATGCTCTCCATGCCGTGGAGCGCCGCATTCCCGTAATGTGCCGGGAAGTCATTTTCCAACTGAAATTATAAATAAATAAACCCGTTACTTCCCAAAAACATCGAACAGACAACATATCGACTGATTAAAATAAAAAGTAAAAAAACGTCGCGAAAAACAACAAAAACAACAACGCGTATGCACCAAATGTGAAGTACATAATGTAGCATTAACAACAATATGAGACCTTGTTTAACACCATCGCGATTCAGATTCTAGAAGACCATAAACTATGGTTATAAACTTCCATTAAAACACAGACTCCGGGAACGCGAATTATACCGGTAACCTAATTATCAAAATTATGAATCGCCTCTCTCACCCTTTGGGCCATGGACTCGGCGGTGTTCAGTCCAAGGCAAAGGCTCTTGTAAATCCGATCCGGACTCTAGCCGTGTAATCCGTGTCTACACTAAACACCCCGTGCACTGATCTGGTAAATCCAAACGGCATAAACAAATCCAGGGAACCTGTCAAAAGAAATACAAAACTGTCAATGTTGGTAAACGTATTCTACAGTCACTATCATCACGCGGTTTAGTTTAGCGAGTTATGCCGTCTCTTTGCCTTCGACCGAAGCTAGAAAACCTGTCAATCATTCGGGTTCAACTGGGCTACACACCGCAGTGAATGAACGAATGGGCTGTCGGGGAATGATATATCGTTTGTGGGCGGGACGTTCCGTAAATATATTCACGGGGCGAACCGAATATCGGACGGCCCACATCCGATAAACCTGGGTTAACGATAGGCGGCGAAAACCGGCGTAAATACAGTATTTACGCCGTTTTTCAACCGCCTATCAACGTTTTATCCTACTAAAAATATACCCACAGTAGATTTTCGGATATATTAAATAGAATAGAAGCTGTAGACCACACTTGGGGAAATCCGAAAGATAAGAAAACTGATTTTCAGTTATGATATATCGCGTTTTGATACAGTTATGCCTTTCTCTCCCCAGATTTTGGCGTCATGGCCCTGTCAATTCTGATCAGACAACGTATGGTAGGGCTCGTGATAGTGAATCGTTGCTTCGTTCTCGTGCAAACCCATTCATTTTAACGCGGGACCCCGCAATAAATCCCGTCAAATTAAATATATTTCTGCGATAGCTCGTTATCCGCATATCCCATATGCTTATTGCTAGCATAACTTCTTAGACCATTTCACATATTTAATAGACATCTCATTTTTCGTTTCCAGAATTTTAGGTGATTTTTTTACCATTTTTACAACGTTTATACTTTTCATATTTAAAATTTAGGTTATATAACTTGGGATTTAATATTGGGTCTTTTTCATATCCCAACCACAGAAAAATCGCCGACTTTGTGGTTGTCATGTTTTTCTTTCGTCCATTTTAAGTTTAATATGACATATTTCTTCTAAAGAGTAGCAGTTCTGCAAAGTATCTTGTTTCAGAACTTTATTTTTGTGTTAACTTCTTAAAAATAGCGTTCTTCATTCATACCCTTTTTGACTATAGTTATTGCATTTGGAAAATTCAAAATCTACTGACAATTGCAAATTCACAATTCTGTGTAATTCGGAAATTCCGTCTGCTAATTTCAAACGAAGATTAGAATTCGAAAATACCTTTGGAAAAGGCATACTCACTAAACCAAAACTGTTATGCAAAATATATGAGGCGAAATTAATGTATAATGAAATTTGTCAATGAGTCTTGTCCTAGAAATCCGTTGCACACAGATTTAAACACAACTGTTGAATTTTGAAAATAAAAACTATTCAAAGTGTTGTTATTAAAACGAATGAACCATTTCCTAAAGAATTTTGATCTGTTGAAGGTGACGACAAAATGGATGTGTGTACAATATGGTACAGATCATATCGATACAAAAGGAGAAAATGATGATCATTGGTATTTTCTTCTGTTACCATGTTTCTCTAGCCTTCTTATAAGGACGTAAAAACTAGGTCTTGTTTGGGATAGAGTTGTGACCTAAATCATTAAGTCTGCGAAAAACCACGGTCACCCGTAAAACCAATCTATCATTGAAAGAATTTAGAAAAAAGGAGAAAAAAAACATAAACAACAACAAAAAAGAAACAAAATTGAATCGGCTTTGCTTCCATTCCGTTCGATATTGTTCATGCCTTTTCACTGCGACTCGGAGGTAAAAAGTTGAGCAACCTTTTATTTTGTCGTCTGTGAGACACATTAAAGAAACCACATTTCAACTGGTAAAAGTTTTCATTTTCAGGTTCTCCATTTCAATTAGGTCAAATTTCTGAAACCACCATTCTTTAACCCAAACTTTCAGAATTGAAATTTTAATGTAAGTTTGAATTTAGAATATCGGATGATAAAGAATAAGATCAGACTGCACGTTTGTGCAGGCTGATCTTATTCTTTGCTTCCTTTCGGATATAGGCGGGATCGGCATTGCAATATTTTAAGTACATGTAATATGAAGTGAAAGTTGAACGCGATTAAAATTGTCCATGTAACTTGTTCCCTTTAAATTTGTCTTTTGTCTCGGGTTAGCGATTGTGATTAATAATTACATTATAAATATGTAAAAAAAAGTTTTTTTATATCATAAATGTTACAAAGTCCTCGGTCTATGTATAAATATGTTACGTATATTGTTTAGTATTAGTTCACAAGTGCGGTATTTGGATGGATTCTTATTGCACTAGAACCAAAAATAGTTCCGTCTTGTGTGTTTAAAGTGGGGGAAAAAAAAAAAAGAAAAAAACATTTAAAGATATGATTAACAAAAACATAAAGGAACTATTTGATAAAGGAAATCATAAATGCAACGAAATAAGAAACTTTTAACTATAGAAGTAGACGGGCTGATAAGTCAGAGAAAAAATGGCGTTTTAATTATCAAAGTTGAGCCAAAATATCAAATGTGCGTTCAACTTTATCACGACTTATCTTGGGTCGTGATAAGCCACGCTGGCTTAAGAATTGTATGGTCGTCTGTGAAAGTAGTCCCGTTTCAAACAACAAAATTTTAGACTAGTCCAAATTCAAAGATGTTGCAGACGACAATTTCAAATCAATGATTTTTAAGCTGTTTGGGTCATCTTGTTTAGAAAACATTGTGGGAAATGAAGAAATTGCTTCTCACAAGCAATTTCTTCATTTTCCACAACGTTTTCTCAAGCCATTTGCTTTAGGGGAGTCAAAAGGCGTCACTGTGTGGTAATGGGTTAAGCACCAAGTCAAATAATATCCACGAAAAGAATAAACTATAAAAATATATTTGTAACTGTTGAAGTACCAACGTTTGAGTTTTAGGATAGTTAAAACATGAATAGGTGCACTGTATGTCGTAAGGGAATGGAGATGGACATTATTTTGTCTCTCTATATCTAAAGACTATGGTTCAGATCGGACGAGATACGGGTCTCGTCAGATCTGTACGCTTGTCATGAAATTTCAAATGCGACTTTCCGTTAAAAATGTGATTGGTTGGTATCTTAAATAACAAAAGAAAGACTTACAGCCACTCGGAAAACGAACAAACTCTCTTATGCTCTTGTATAAGACTTGCAGACAGATATTGGTCAACAACGTACGCGTATTCGTGTATTTTCAGTAAAATTTAGTGAAAAATATATACAAATAGTGTTTCAAGCAGACTCGTACGTAAACTGCATGTCCGCATATCATTTCTTACCCGCTGTGAACCTTTCAATTCCGCATTATTCATAGGCGTGAAAGATTCCATTAAGCCATGCCTTATCTCTAAGCCCCGCCTACAGTGCCCGCCCACTGAAATCGATCCGCCTCGTGACCTATAGAGTTTGTAAACATTATTCACCTAACTCCGCCTACCTAGAAAAACGCGATATCGATTATAGTTAGTCTGGAAACGACTGCATTTAAGGCTTTAAAACGTATTTTCAGGCAAAAATTCAATGTTAATTTAACGTTATACTTAATATTTGTTAAAATTGTATTCCCGTTAATTAATATAAATGAGCGCAGACGACAATTGTTAGCAGTTTATAAATATTTTCGATTACGACGTCTTGTTCAGATTGTGACAATTTCATTTTGGATTGTTTCTCTGTTGAAAAAAAAAATCACCGGGAAGAAATTTTCCAATTTAGTTTTTCTGTTTTAAACGTGTAGGGATACATTAGTGATTGAATGATTCGGTTTTCAAGGACTTTATTTTTTGAATTGTACTTATATCTAAAACCTTTTTTTCGTTTAAAAAAAGCAACACATTTGTTAGAGTGCGTTTGCTAAGGTCAAAAGTTTCGGTATTTTGGTCTGTTCTTTTCACTCTAAACGAATTTTGTTGTCGTGCAAATCTCGGACGTTCAAATAATTTTGCAGAAGTAAAGAATATGACCATACTGCACATACAGTATGACCTATATTGATGCTTTTCTGATGTTGAAATTATGCGTGACAATGGTAAACAATATCGCCAATACTAATCTGCAATACAGGGCTTTTCTTTCCATCATTTTATTTCTTTAGAATCTTCTTTAAAATATATTTTGTTTTAGAAATGCCAAATACAAATTTGATTTTAGACTCGATGTGACTAAATGTTTCGCCTTTCAGAAATACTCTAAATCCATTCTTAAATCTAACGTCCAATACGATTAAAAAGTTTTTGACTGTAAGATATTCCTCCTTTTTTACTTGCATTACATTCCGTCGTTAATCTACAAAACGAATGGAAAAATGTTTTGTAATATATCTAATGTGAATGTATTGCGTAGATTACTTTTTTCCGTTTTCAATGGGTATTTTTTATCGTTGTATATGGCAATGTTCACTGGATCTATAATCTAATTTGGATCTGTGACCAATTTGCTTTTTTTCTGAAGTGTCTATTCTCATTCTTTTCGATTTAGCAAGAAATGACCCCGTTATATTTCTATAATTATAAGAAATAAAAATGTTTTTCATTTGGCATTTCATTACAGTATCATCAAAACATGTATCCAAGCTCTGAAATCTTAACCCATTACCAAACGACAAAATTTTAGGTTGGTTCAAATTCAAAGACTTTGCAGACGACAATTTCAAGTCAATGAATTTTAAACTTTTTTTGTCATTTTGTGTAGAAAACATTGTGGGAAATGAAGAAATTGCTTGTCACAAGCAATTTCTTCATTTTCCACAATGTTTTTTAAAGCCATTATCATGTAGGGAGTCAAAAAGAGTCATTGTGTGGTAATGGGTTAACATGAAACGGGAAAACATAGCTTATTATTACATACATGAATACTTTCCCAAACGGAAAAAATAGACAGCCGGTTTGAAGAAAACTGTTGCAAACGACAAACTTGGTGTAAACAAATAAAAGATTTATGTATGTTACAGTAAAAAATTCTTCTTTTGTCTCAGCGCTTTCCAAAGCATTGTCTTTGAGAAATGCGAAAGCTAATAATTGTTTGGAAAATAATCAAATAGCAAAAACGCAGTGTATGAATCATTTATGTTCTGCAAGATAGTGCTTCTAGTTACAGTACTTATGATCATTATTTTAACCCTTTCCCAAACGGCAATTTTTTTAGGACGATCCACTTCAGAAACTGTCACATATGACAACATGGAAGTTATTAAAGATAGAATTTGTGTGAAATATGACATTGAAAATATTGAGACAAAAGGAGAAACTGCTGGTTATCAGCAGTTTCTTCTATTGTTTCAATGTTTTCCCAAGACTTTTCTACTTGGGACGTCAAAACCAGGTCTTGTTTGGGAAAGGATTAAATTGATATTCAAGTAAGTCTAAGAAAAAATATCTAAGTGAATCAACTACTATCACTACTTCTACTATTGCAATTAAAAATGATATAAAATTGAAAATAATAATAATAATGATAATATTTTCAATGAACCCTTTTTATAGTAAATCCGATGGTTCAGTGTGTGTCTCAAAAAGTATTAGAAAGTATTCAGAGAAAGAAGTATCACGTTTACGCTCAATTTATTTGTGAAACGGTAAAGACATTCAACAAAATGAGTACAGTCTCTGAAATTTCGATTTGATTTTCATTTTTTTCTCCCCTGAAACAAGTTCCTCGTTTCAATAAATTGTACAGATTTCTTTTTCTTTCCCTTTCTCTTTGTTTATAAAATGTAGATTCTTGCGTTTGAATATTGAAGCAAAACTTGTGCCAGACGACAAAATATTAGACCGATCCAAATTCAAAGATGTTTCGGAAGACAATTTCAAAATACTCCATTATTTTGTCTTTTTTGGGGGAAAGAAAAAACATTGTGTGAAATGAAAAAAAAAACTGTTTGTCACTAGCAATTTATTCATTTTCCACAATGTTTTCCAAAGCCTTTATCTAGTTTGGCGTCAAAAAGCGTCAATACATTTCGATATTAGCTTAATTATAACCGTTTTTTGTCCTTCAACATGTCTCTTTTCCTTTAAATGCATTACTATACTGTACATTGCCACTCATACCAAATATTCTCATTTTGTCCAAAATAATTCTATGTGATAATGTGACAAGCAATTTTTTCATTTCACACAGTATTTTCTACCTGAAAAGATCAGAAATTGCAGAATTGCATTCACTTGTAATTGTCGTCTGCACATCTTTGAATTTGAATCAGTCTTAAAATCTGCCGTCTGGTAGTGGGTTCAAAAATACAAGCCAAAAACGAAGCACAAAAAGTGTCTTATTTCTGTATCTGCATATAAATACTTCCATATAGCCCCGAAATGAGACACCGCATACAAGTCTGATTCTATCTATATTAATCTTATTCTAAACACATGGTTTAGAATACAACGTAAAGTGTAACTGAGACCAAATTAAGATAACGTCGTCTATGTTAATCCTTAAGGTAGTCCACCCCTAATGAGATTCACGCAACGTCGGAATTATTAGGGCGACGTCAAAAACATTCGGCGGTGGAACTTTCAACCGCCGAATGTTTACAACCGCGCCCGAAAAGGATCGGATACGTAACGACACCGCTCGAAAAAATCCGATGTTTTATGAGTCTAAAAATGGCTACATTACGAGTATTCTACCTTAAACAATAATGAACAGTTAAGAAAGGGAAGGAATTTATTGGAAAAGAAAAACATCTTTAGAAAGTCGACTGAAAGGACTTTACTATGCTAGACATTGCATTTATTATCATATGATTTGACATGCCCAAAAAAGAGAAACTGCTGAAAACCTGCATTTTCTATCTTTCCAAAATACTTATTGAATAAAATGTACAGAAAAGATTATTATTTATTTTGTAACTCAAAGCAGCTTTCTTATATAATGTCTCAATATCTATCGTCTGTGAAAGGGCAAACGAAATAGAAAGAAATGAATTAACATCATGGGTGTTTGCAAGCTTTCAAAAGTTTTAACAAATTCTCAAAATATGAAGTATTAGACAAGGAAAAAAAATAGTCTAAATCGTTTTGAATCTTGTTTGACAAAAGGAGTAATCTTATCAGTCGTTCGACCTTTTCTCAAACAAAACCTGGCGTCCTCAGCAGAAATACATCGGAAAAATATTGAGAGAAAAGAAGAAAATGTTGATGTTAAACAATTTCTCCTTTCCCCCTAATATTTTCAAGTTATAAAGTACATAATTTCTAGTTTCTGCAACTATATTCTAGTTAGAGCAGTCTACAATTCAACCATTTGGGAAAGAGTTTAAAAATACCCCAACGAGCAAATATAAAAGCTTTCTACTGACTGTAAATATTGTTGCTTCCTTTTTTAATCAATTTGATCCAAAAAAGGGTAAAATGGCTAAGCTCGAAAATGTCGTAACTGCAGCTTGAATAAGCTGTAGTTACGACATTTCCGAAATTAGTTGACCAAATATAAAAGCATTTTAGGCAAAAAGCATAGGTTCGTTATCAACGGTTCGATCCAAGAAAGGGTATAGTGTGATAAAAACTATTTGCGCCATATGTTGTAGGAGATATTTTGGTTTATTTACTAATTAAAGCGAACATGAAATAATTATAGATATCGGAATGGGTGCAACCTAACGTAATTGTATAATATCATGGGAAAAGGGGCTTATGAGCATTGTAATTCTAAAGGGAGAAATATGTCAGCATGAGCTGATCTGGGTCTATATAATGCTCTTCGAAGGTCAGGGACCGCAAAAGAAAAGACAATCGTTGCAATTTTATCCCATTATATCCCTGGCGATGTTGTTCATAATGTTATGCCGTACAATAATTATATTGTCTTATTAGATTGCTGTCTATATTTTATCCTAAATAAACATACATTATTATCATTTTCGTCCACTAAAATTTCTTAAATCAATTCTCCATTATATGTGATCACCATAATCTTGAATAAATGAGGGAAGTATCGAACTTTGTCAGACCACGCGAAATGCACAGGCTGGCCTGGCTTGACACTTTTCGTACTGTCCTTCTGGTTCGATGCTTCTATTCCCGCCACTCCAGTATTTCGACCGAGACTGTGAATAACACAGTCTTCAAAACGCACCAATTGTTGAGCTTGAGATAGAACCCTGTTCAATCAACAGTAATTGTCCAAGAAAAGTATTTCTCGTACTTTTATTAGGTCCCCTTTTCACGTGGCGTGACGTAATTACAAAACAAAAACAGACTCCCCAGCTCTAGAGCTCTATGGTTTTAATTAATGGAAGGGCGTAATATTACAGATAGATGGCAAAGTTAGACGACCTTAACTGTAACCCGGCATAACGCTGCTTTTTCAACAAAAAACTCGTAACTGCAGCTTAAAACAAGCTGCAGTTACGAGGTTTTTGTTGAAAAACGACGACAACGCCATAGAAATGGACGCGGATGAAAACGGGAACGAGTACCAAGAGACATGCTTGTTGTATTTTGAGAAACTGAACTGAAATTTGAAGACGAGTTTAGAAATATTGAGAGGAATGATTCAATTGTCGTTACATCCATGCGCAACATAATTTTGTAAAGAAAAGAAAGCGGCGACGTATAACCCATAATCATATTGTAGCATGCACTACACTTGATCTAGTCTATCATTATTTTTTTTTGGGGAGGGGGGGACTGTATTTTTTACACATATGTATAACCCAGTTTTTCCATGTTGTTTTTCCTTGGTTTCACCAGTACGATATAAGTGCCCACATGACAAGTGATTTCGTCGGGATTCAAACCTCTGACCTTCAAACGTCTCTAAATGCAGAAATTACATTGACCGTCCAACCAAGTAGCTACTTTAAAATACTCGTTCATAGCACCATTATGTTGTGTATATCAATTCCTTTGTTTCTATCTTTATTGATAATCATAAAAACAAACATACGCATTCATTTCTTAATTGAGCAATGATACTATAATAATTCCGGCGGCAGTACAGAAGGAACCTTCTCATTACAATTGTAAGATGATGACGGCATGATAACGTCATAGATAACCGGGCCGATAACAGGGCTGCTCCGCTGACATTGAGAGATGACGACGATAAAACAGGGTGATTTAGACCCGTCCCAAGGGTGACCGGATACCCCCTAACAAGGCGGTTAAATATGTACCGAGGCACGCAAAACAGAGACCGAATTCAAATGATATTGAACAGACTTCGGTAACAATTGAAACGTTTTGGAAACATGTTTTTTCAGTCATTTGCAAGCTTGTTTTAAAGTGACATTTCAGAATTATTTTTACATAAATTTTACTTTTATTCTATCTGAAAGAGCATGTTTTCTTATGAAAATTCTGAAAATTTCAAGCCATAATATTGAACCGTTTACGAGAAATATATATTTTTGTGCTAAAATTAAACAAATTGTTGTGGACAACAGTTCGGGTTTATATAGAATTGGTCATTTCTGTCTCAACTTTGAAGGCTTATTTTTCGCTTATAAATAACAATTTCAAAAAACTGATATCATTTCTACGCATAAGAATAAACAATCTTTGCATCAAGACATACTTTTAAAAAATGAAATAAATGTGAAATGTCACTTTAAAAGTCGAATGCTAATTGGTTCAAAGTATTTTAGTAAGCAATTGAGGATTTTGTATAGAGTATTTTTCTATTTTTGTGTCGGATCTCGTAAAACGTGCTGCATTTCAGGTTTGAATGTGTAATTCATGGCCATTCGTTGACATCTTATTATCCGATAAGAGACTAGGCTCCCCAACTAGCACCTTCACGGTGCTCTGTGTTATCAGTCCCACATATCAGTCGGTTTCAGTCAAATGGAGCCTAGTCCAGGGACTATTATATTCAGCATATCAAATACGTGTTAGTAATTGACAATTCAGGGAAATTCATAACAAATACCAAGCGCATTTATCGACGATGTGTTCACGTGCATTTGACTAAGTCCGGTATTTCTGCACTTAATTTTAAATTGAAAGATTTCCTGAAAATCAAGACCCAAATGAACTGGTACTGGCCCCTGTCTCTTCTTTGATGCTGAAATTTTGAATTGCTAAATAAGCTATATTTCTTCCGACGCGACCTTTCAAGAAGAGTGCCATTTTAAATACGCATAATGACCCTTAACTTTCGGTTTTATCCCCATAATTGCGCTGATTTTGGGGCGAATTGAATGGAATGAGCCCCTATCACAACGACAAATCAACTGGAAATGCGTTTTTCCAGATCACTGCGTAGGTCAAGATAGCGAGTGAAATTTAATTAATTTTGTTGATAAATTGGTTTTTAAAAGTAGTCCCGGACTATCGGATGAATACAGCGGTAGTTATGAGCGTGTGTCACCAGACTGTCATACCCGAAATAGAAAGGCATGACACAATATAACTCTTTCCAAAAACGATGCCATCTTTAAGGGGTTCAAATTGAAATCGGTTGCAGCCGTGACAATAAAAATATACTTGCACGTACATGCCTAAGCTTTTGAATCCTAAATGGAAAATAGAAGCAAATGCATTTTAAGGATCACCATCATCTCCTTTTCTTTCTGCGCTTTCTAAAGCATTCTTAGTAATTAGGCACCGTTTTGGGTAAAGGTAAATTCCATGATGCAAAAGTCTTAAAATAACAAGTAATATGATCATCAACTTAAGGTAGTCTACCCCATAATGAGATTCGCGCGACGTCAGAATTATTCGGGCGAAGTCAAAAACATTCGGCGGTGGCAATTTCCACCGCCGAATGTTTACGACTGCGCCCGAATAAGTTCGGATACGTGACGACGACGCCCGAAAAAAGCCATTGTTTTATTAATCTCAACATGGCCACATTACGGGTATTCTACCTTAAGTTGCTGCTGCAACCTCTCGTCAGAATGATTATGCCGGTTGATTAGCGGCGCACAACGTATTCCATGACAAAAGACGCATCCTCCCTAATTTGTCTCTAGATAACTATCTTGCATCTTTAAGCAGACGACATATTTCAAAACTTGTCGAAATTGAAAGAATTCGCAGACGACAAAAAACTGCACTGTTGATTTTTCACGAACAAAGTAATGAAATATGATGCTACCAATATATGTACTAGCTCCAAGACAATAATTTTCTAAATTATCACTTAATTTCATTAAATGTCTCTCAAAAAATTTTACTTACGTATTCAAAATTTTCAAAGATTTTTTAGATATACGACTATTTTGTCTTTTACGAGAGAGCATTCAGGACAAAAAAATAAAACGATATGTTATAGAATGTATAAATTGTAATAAGAATGTACATGTACCTACGACAGAAACAGGTCATTTCTGTAAATGGATGCGTGTGATATCCTTCTTTAGTTTCCAAGGTTATAAATATGTTAAAATGATTGATGTTTTATTGCATTTAAATCGCTGGCATGTCAGAGACAATTCCATGTTTTCATTGCAATAAAAAGTCTACGTATATCATCATAAATTGATTTTCTCTGAGATTACGACACATCAAAAATGGCCACAATTTTATTGAAATAAGAAGATGCTTTACTATTCCATATCGACACGTGTTTCAGAACATTGGCTCTGTAACATGTTTACGATCAAAAATGGTAAACATTGGAAGAACAGAAAAGGAATAGGCTTTGTTCTTTCTGTCTCAAATATCATTACTTAGTCTATAATTATCGTCGATTTTCTTCAGAACCCCGAAACTACAGCTTGCAACAAGCTGTAGCTGCGAGCTTTTCGAAGAAATCCACCGAATTCTATAGATTAACTTTGTCGTCTGCGACACATTCCAAATTCGCAGAGTCTAAGAATTTGTCGTCTGATAATGTACGAAATATAGAGATATGCAGAACAAAGATGTACTTAACACCACATTTTACAAAACAAACTTGTTAGAATGTAAGAGAGCTTTTGTGCTTTGTCACTTATCAAATATGTTAAAAGCCAATTTGGCTTACATTGGATGCCATTTTGTCACGTGCATGCGTACCCATCATTTTGGATTATGTTAAACTAGCACAAAGCTTTCAAAATTTACCTACCAAATTGCATCTCGCTAAAAGCAATACTACACATTGTTTCGGAAATTCTTCGAAATTCTATATGCACTTTTTGTACTCTCTATTTTGTAAACTTTTGCATTACAAGTAGCGCATCATTACGATTCTTCCAGACAAAGATTTTGAAATCAATTTATATATATTTTTTTTATCCAAGTGAAGCTATCATACATGTACATATGCCACAGAACTTTGTTTGAATTCCTTTGTTAGAAAGAAGTTTTATGCTTTTGTTCCTTTTATTTTGCGTTTTGCAGGAATAGAAGCGTTTGACGTCACCCACACTCCTAAATACCCTCCTTTGCTACTTCTAAGTAAGCAGATATACAACCTCGTATATGGTCCGCCAAGTAAAGGGAATATTTAAGGTATTCAATCCATCATAAATATCACAAATTCTTCGTGCAGCTGCAACTTCGGATGACATCCTTGGGAACGGAATACTCTCGTCAATTAGTGTTGCAACGGATGACACCCAAAGTTCCACAGAAAGGTCGCGACGAGGTATATCGTCGCGTTTTTCAACAAAATCCTCATAACTGCAGCTTAAAACCAGCTTCTAGTTACGAGGTATTTGGTAAAAGGCATCCATGGAATCGTTGTCCAATGACACCTTAACGATGACTCTCCAGTTGCCCTTTCAGATGACGCAGGCCTAGTATGCTTTCCAGAAGTGTGCACAAATAAGGTATCACTGTCTCACATATGTACATTGTTCGCGTTGAAAATACGGGAAAATCGGTCTGTATTTTTACACCGTCTTGTAACAACCAGGCATTACTTTGTCACATTTCCGAAAAAAGAACTGACGTGTAGCTTTTTGTTTACCATTCCATGTCTGGAGTATTAGGATGTCAGAAGATTCTCACACCACAACTAAATCGTTGGTTTTCTTCAAAAACCTCGTAACTGCAGCTTATATTAAGCTGTAGTTACGAGGTTTTCGAAGAAAAGCGACGAAATATTATGTGACAATTCAAGGAAAATCAACTTTTATATACATGTATCTTGTTCGTGGGCAACTGGTCAATCAGCATTGCGTCCCCTTTTCATCAAAAACATCGTAACTGCAGCTTAAAACAAGCTGCAGTTACGAAGTTTTTGTTGAAAAGCATCGAGCAATTTTGTATGATAGGATCGAATCAGTTACGAAACCAGACTAATCATGTTAAAATATTTTGGCAATATAAATGAGTTGTTCTTTCTTGACAAATCTTCCCTGCACACTTTTGTCATTTTGCCTTTAGACCATCAGTTTACGAATATCGATGGCAAAATAAGTTTCTAGTTTAATACAATATATCGAAAAGGCATAGAATTGAGTGAATTTTCGGCGCATGTCGTTGCAACGCAGAGGATAGAAATCGTATTCTGGTATTTGCTCTTTATTTTCTTCATTTCTCTTTTGACAAAGTAACTTTACAAATTCGAGACTGTGTTAAATTTCTATTCTTTTGAATTATACATATTGTGGTATTCCTTCTTATACATAACAAATAAGCATTGTTTGGGAAAATGGGTTGATGTTTTTTCCTCTATACAAAATACGACTACCTCACGCAGTGTCTTAATCCAATGGCACAAAACAAAGACGGGTTTCTCCGATTTTCTTTTCTCTCCGAACAATGCCGGTATCCTGGTCATGCATTCCATACTAAATAATTCACAAAATATGAGGGTAATGCAATACTATCAAGGGAAATGATTAATGTGTAAAAGAAATGAATTATTTTATTTATTATTTCCTTGCCGGTAGTTTCTCTCCGTTGGGGACAATTGCGCCATTTATTTACAGGAATTTTCGAAGACTTGGCGTCGAGCTTCAAAAAACCTCGTAACTGCAGCTCATTCGAGCTGTAGTTACGACGTTTTTGAAACTCAACGTGTTTTCCGAAGACGTGACGGAGTTTGTGGATTCTTTGGTACCCGGTATTCCAGGTTTATTTCTTTGAAAAATGTATCAACTTTCCAGGGAACCAATAACAAGAAATATTCAAAATATTCGTAGACCTTGGCAGTCTTTTGATTTAAATGCGTACAAAAATACACATATCGATGCTTTTCGTTCAGAACCTCGTATCTACAGCTTTAACAAACTTGTTGTAACGAGGGTTTTGAAGAAAGGCGACTGTATAGACTATGCACAATGCGGCGCAACTTATCAAAACAGCATTATATTTCCAATATAAATATATTAGTATAAATCCACAAGCAAAAATTGACAGTGACGTAGTTTTGTGTTTATCGTTTACAACCAATCAACCTGTTTATTTATCACGTGCACATTGTAAACGGTACAAATGAGAAGAGTTTATTGGTTTATAAACAGTAAACACAAAACTACGTCACTGTCAATTTTTGCCTGTGGATCTATAGATCTAGATCTACAGTTGCACATAGAAGTTATGAATCAATACATATTTATTTTTAAGTTCATCATGGTTGAAGTAAGCCTAAGGACTTTATGCCAGCCCCCTTGGCATATTCCCCACGGGAATCTCAATGCTCTTGTACACCTTGTCATTTGGTCAATGAAATCTCGAAATAAAGCTCTGTAATGTGGTATCGAACTCAGCACATAGGAACCAGACTTTAGGAACCAGACTTTAGGTTATGCAACGTAACTTACAGTAACACAACAAGCTACATGTGATGTACATTAAGGTATACCGTCCGTCATTAGGTACTAAACACTTTATGCAACTTCGCCCGTCATACATGGCAACGGAAAGTGACGATGGTATACCATCGACAATATTCGAGTGTCTTCCGAGGCAACGGAAATTGACGAGGGATACCCTCGCCAATTTACGCTGCTATGGATGACGCTCGAAGTTGGACGGTATACCTTAATTTGACCCAATGGGAAAGGCCGTTTTTTTTTACTATGGACAAACCTAACGAGACTATTTATAAGAGATAACATTACAATGATCCAGGGTGATTTGAATGGATTAGATCTGGTGACATCCCTTTGACTTTAACAATCGATTATTACCCTTGGTTACGATGTCGCCGACCCCCTTTTCTAATTTGTTTATAGTCGTCATTTTTTCGCTTTCGAATAGAGTAATATGTGCGTTAAGGTAGTCCGCCCCTAATGAAGTTCAAGCGACGTTGGAATTTTTCAAGCGACGTCGTACTCTTTTTTCAAACTCGTAACGAGTCCGTTACGAATGTTTGCGACGTCGCACGAAATATTCCGACGTCGTAAAAACAGCATAATTGTCTTAAGCCAAAGTTTCATAGATATGAGCCGGGATCTGGAATAACATCCCTTATAGCATTTGAGACAGCCATGTTTCAAGATCAGCATGTACGCAAGAGTAGTCAGATAAGGATTAAGGCTGCAATTTTACAGTTGCTACAGGTCAGTAAGAAGCTATTTGAGGACAGCATGGATCCTGATCTGACTGTGGGTATGCACAGGCTGATCTGGATCCAGGTTGTTCTCAAATGCCATAAAGGACGTTTTTCCAGATCCCTGCTCATATGTAAATAAACGCTGCTTTAGGTCCAGGCTTCGAAAAATACGATGGTACGTGTGCATTGGTTTGTTAAAAACTAAAATTTCTACATCCATGATGATCTGAAATGCCATAACGTTTCATGCTTTTCTCTTAGACTTGTCACAGGTCCAGGAGAAGCTATTAGAGAACAATATAGATCTTGATCAGAAAGCGCGTAAATTTTACACAGGCTGATCAGTATCCATGTTGGTCTCAAATGTCTGGAAAGCCCCCTTATCCGGATTATCTCTCAGTAGGTATGAATGGGGTTTTTTGCACCCTTGTTTGTACTAAATGAACCAATACAGAATGTTTTATTGCAAACACACAAAAGCTGCCAAGAACTGCATATTTGCATGATTTGTTGTACAATCGTTGAAAATTCTACTGGATAAAGGGCAATGTACTAGGATGTACTTAAAAAACATCGTATCTACAGCATAAATAGCTGTCGTTACAATATTTTGAAGCTTTCCATTTCACACTGACAGTAAAAATGTATTCCCGCAAAGAGGACAACGTAACGTCACGTGATTTCGCACGCCCCCTAGCGGGCAGCCATTGAAAGTTCGGCATTATGGCGACGGCCCCGAAATCTCCGTTATTGTTTAGATCTGCGACATTTGTGCAGTGTGATAATAGAAACTTTGTTCTCCGTTACATGAATTCGATGCTCGGTGTCTGATTTCTTCAAAACTCCTTCAAGGGAGTAGCCATTTTCAGTCTTAAAACACGGAGCGTCACCAATCATTAAAGTGATATGGGCACAACGTCATCAGAAAATTGTCATTTAGCCTGTTCACGGTTTAAAATTATTTTCTAACTACATGTATTGACATCAACAATTTTCATTGACTAGTTAGTAGTTAGCTCAATAGCCAAAAGGAAATTATTACTGTTTAGATTAAGAATGCGTATTATTGGAGCTGTGGCGTAGCACCATCAGTGACTTACGATGAAATTACACGAAAACAATAAAACGAATATTTCCGGTTCCCATTTCTATTATAGTATAGGTGTACAAACTTTAAAAAGAAAGAATTTTGAGCCGAAAGGTAATAATACATATCTCAACGGATTGAGAAACTTTAGGACTATTTTGCCGTTGATATTACAAATGTAACGTTGCGAAGGCTGTTGTTTTGGTCATATGAAATATGAAATTGAATACGGTAATTTTATAGTCTTCATTTTGTCATTTCTTCAACTCATATCATTGAGCTGATGCAAGCGTGTTGGACATGTGCATTTATATTATGGAACTCAAATCGCAGATCGTCTCCGAAAACCTCGTAACTAAATCTTTAAACAAGCTGTACTCGTACTTACGAGGATCTTTAAAACAGATGATGATAATTATGCACTTGCGAAGTCTTGCACTTGATATAGATAGTCGCTTTTCAACGAAAATCCTCGTAACTGCAGCTTGTTTTAAGCTGCAGTTACGAGGTTTTCGTTGAAAAGCAGCGATATATTGCAATTTTGCATTGTGGTCACTTACCGCCTATGTCACCTCAGACCAGACGATCGAGTTTATATTAGATAAGTGTTACACAGTATTGAACAAACGATTACTTTTCTTTTGACGATTCATCATCGAAATAGCAACGCAACCATTGATAAAATATTTCAATCGATCTGTAAACCTTAGTTATTGTGCTACAATATCATCTGATATAACCCTGACCTGATCACGAACGACAATAAGATTTGGAAGCCCATTACGAAAGCTGCTGCAGGCGACAAAATGAATTTTGAAAAAAGAAAGAACTTTGATAAAAAAAAATAACACAGTGGATTTTGAGGGAAAAAAGATTAAAAAAAATAATCTCCCATTAAAGATATAAGTTTGTTGCACGCTGATCTGGATTCACGTTGATATGAAAAGTTGGAGAAGAACGAATTTTAATATCTATGCTCATTTCTTTAAACAGCTATTCTTTTTTTTCTAATTCTAACAATGTGATCCAAAAGTTATCGCTCCTAACGCGTTCTTTAAAGCATTTGATTCCTTATTTCTGACGCATCACACTATTACAGTGAAATATTGTTACATCTAAATCCTTTTGGCGTCTCTGTTAGAAAGATTTTGGAAAACGTCAATTAATTAAGAATAATTTCTGCGCTATATCATACATACATACTGTCTATAAAAACATACATTCGTCGACTGTAGCATCTTTCAAACTGTCGAAAGAAATTTCATTTTGGAGAGATTTAAACTATTCCAAATTTGGTGAAGGGTTTATCCTCACGGGAAATCTTCTGTTAATCCCGTTCCCATTGAAAACATATTGTCACTTACCCCCCACGGGACGAGAGAGAGGGGATTTGTCTTTTTTCACAGGAATGTGAATCTAACGAACCGCTCTTCTTTTGAATGAGAAACTTATCTAAATGTTTACTTTGTTGAGTCATTCAAGATTATGAGTATTTTTTGTTTTTACAGAAAATCATTTTTGTTGCTGACGTTGTTTTTGTCTCTTTCTCAAAATAACAACGACCCTCTGCATAATGGGCTTGAAAGACATCGGCACTGGCGGTGAACTCGGCTAAAGCGATGGGGCATTTTCTCTACAACAAGGTATAGATATTTTGCGTTTAAATATGATGAGTTTAGAGATTTTTCTAATGACAATGAATTTATTCTAAAAATAGACCGGGTTTACCGATACATGTATTGACAAATCGTCGGTGTTGTTATGAAATCTCGTAACTACGGCTTTATCGAAGCCGTAGTTACGAGATTTTATAACAACACCGACGGAATACATTGTTCGGGAAAAAACGTCTCTCGCTTTAGCCGAGTTCACCACCAGTGATTGAAGGATAAGAAGCGATGTTATTATTATGTAAATACAAAGATGTACCGTAATTTTTGAGAAAAAAATCGTTTGACGAACAAGAAACATAATTATAGTAACTACAAGTTACAACTACAGTACAAGAGAAAAACCAACACGTATCTTACAGATTTTTATTTCTTGCAAAATGTTTGCCAATTGATAAGTTTGAAATTACAAAAATATTCTTAAATCCAAACCACTTTAAAATTCTATCTTACTAAATGCATTAATTCAATATTCTTTCAAAAAGTTCAAAAAGTCTTAGACTTGCATATAATTCACTAGAAAGTATAATGGAAACGCATTTAGTTTAATGCAATTGGATAGCAAATTGTTTGGATCTTATTCACGAACTGTCACGTCTTTAACCATTTTCCACGCCACATTTATTGACTGCTCAAAATTGAAAGATGTGGGAGACGACGAAACAAGTATTACTGATCCTTTTTCACACAATGACACCTTTTGATTACCCTCTTGTGAAATGCTTTAGAAAACATCGTGTACAAAAAAATTGTCGAAAGCGAATTGTGCATTTCCCACAATGTTCTCTATCTTGAAAGACAAAGATATGTAAAATATTATTCAATTGAAAATGTCGTCTGCAGCATTATTGAATTCAGACCAGTCTAAAATGCTGCCATCGGGTAAAGGATTAAATGAGAATATCTACAACTACTTCTTGAAGCAAAGGATAATATGCTGGTTATCTATATTTTGCTCCTTTCCTTCAAAGGTTTCTAAACCAGCATCATGTAGGAATACCATATCCAGGACTTACTGCGACTTCTTAAAGATGTCTTAACCAGTTTCCAACAATGTCTTCATTTTTTTCTACGTTATTCTTTGGTGGGCGTCAAAACCAGGAAATTTACTTGACTATTTTAAAACTATTTTCATGAATCTTGCAATCATTTTACATGTTAATGTTACATTTTTTTTCAATTCCATTACGACAGCGAGTAAAATAATCAAACGTATACCCATTTCAAATTACTAAATATGAGACGTGCAAAGAGAATAGGGAAAAGCAAACCACTCTGTTTGGCTCAAACTTGGAAGCGACAATTTCAAAATTGGTTACTAGAGATAAAAATGATATACATGGAAAGAAATGGATCATAGAAAGAAAGAATTTAAAGTAAATTTCAATCAATGCACGCAGCCGATTTCCAATGAATATGTTTTTTAGGGTTACGACCCCTATTCTATCACCGAAATTGCTTGTTCGACAAACTATGACCCTTTCCAATTCCACGGGGAATAATCCCGAACGGCACTAATTCTTACTGTCAATCAAAAACAAAGACGAGATCAAAAAAAGAAATCCAAAATTCAAGGTTCATACCCCAAAAGATAAACTGGTCCCCGAAAGTAAGCCCATCAGCGCTCTTTCTTGACGTTTCGCGCGCAATCGATCCGGGAACCAGTTTGCCCTCGGGCGGAAATGTGTCGATATCTCGGGCTATCTCGCGGAATCTCGTAATTTTCGATATTACCAGTATTTTGATAATCCTCTCCTGCCTTTTAAGAATCATATTGTTTAATCAGGAAGATTAAAGTCAATGCCCCTGGTGTTATAGAGTGTCCATCAACTGTATGTGCAAAGAAGACCGTCTTAATGAATTAACTCTTTTCAAGAAAAGACAATTTTCCCGTTATTTCCCCCGCCAGAATGACGATTCAGACGACCAAAATTAATGGTGCGTGCATTCGGTGATCTTTAAAGTGTAATTATAGAAAATTTTGAGGGAAAAGGAGAAAATGCTGGTCACCAGCATTTTCTCCTTTTCCGTCAATATTTTTCCAAGTTCCATTTGCGCAATTAAGACGTCAAAAATGGGAATTACTTGGGAAAGGGTAGAACGTTTCTCAGTCACGAGAAAAACACGCTGAAATGATTGGACAGTGACAATGCATTAACCTTTCGGAGTCTTTTTCGGGAATTGTGCATTAAGTTATTTCTTTATAAGTCTATCGCTTTGTATTTCTACATTTATTGGCATTTCTTAACACCAAATTCACGCTGGAAAAATGTTGTAATTATCGTCTAAAGTAAGAATGTTTAAAATCGTTTACTTTATTAGTCCCTCCCATTTGGAATTTTGCGCATTTCTGTATTATTCAGAACCAGAAAAACAAATAATGAAAACAACTAAGACAAAATTGCGCTCCATTTGTAATATGCCTATGAATGAAATACTCATGAGCTTATGAACATTTCTGTTCATAAAAATAAAAAATATTAAAAGAGTATCTTTTTACAAAACTATATAAGGTTTTAACAATCATTGACTTTTTTTTATATATATATTATTCATTTAGTTTTTGATTTTTATATATTCATTTAGATTTAGATTTTCTATTTACTTTTTAAAGAATATTCTGGCAAAGGAAAATTGTCAGGTAGTTTGACCGAAAAGTTGTATTGTGTTTGTTAAGTGAAATACAAATGACAGATTTTTCCCGCGCATTACTCTTCAGATCGTTTGTTTCTGTGAAAGCAGACGATATTTGTGATGGATGATGTTCCTGTTCTTCGTCTGCTACATAAATTCCTTTCCAATTGACTCCGACTCACACTCGATGATCCGTTTACAATTCACAAACTCCAGATACTATCTTTACTTGATTTTAATTTGACAATTATAAGCGTGGAGAGTCAGTCCCCGTCCCTCTACCCCATGGAAACAAAAATCAGAAAACTCAACGAAATGGAAAATGATGGAAAATACAAAGAACAAGTCCACAAATGGACTTGGTCTATTTACAAATGAAAAAAAATATATATATAAACAAATAAATAAAAGAAAAAAAACGTCTTATTCAATATTTGACAGATAATAATTATGATGATGCAAAATCTGCTTTTTAATTGCACGAGAGACCAATTTGTGTTCTTGTGAATTTCCAAAATACTTGCATGTGCCAGCTTTCACACCGATTTTTGAAATTCAATTTTCGAGACAAACTCTTAAAATAATCAAACAATACATAAATATAGGTGGATTAAATCTACATTATTTTTGCAAATCTAATAAAATGAAACCCCATAATTCCTTTACTAAATATATAACTTTCGATGTCTGCTTTTGAATCCAAAAGAAAACGTTATCTTTAGGGCAAGTGTTGAAGTGATCTGGTCGCGTTAAAAGTCCGTGACTGGACAGCCACAATTGTTCGATCTGTCAGCAACCTGCCAGCCTGTATTGAAAGCGTCCGTGCGATATGGGTGATCGTTAACACCTAGACGCTTATAAACGTGTTAGATCTCTGGTAACTGTCTGTCAATATGTCTGTTTGTCATGTCAGATTCGCTTGTCATGTATTTCTCACCGTTCGCAATGGCTAAACAATTAGACAAGATGTAAATAGATAGTTTTCTATAAATTATTTCCCCGGACTATGAGTGATTGATTTTTATGAATGTGTGGTTTTTACGGAGGTCCGACGGTGTTTACGTATTTATTTACCGAGCGATCAGTCTGTATTATACACGGGTGATTTACATGAAATGCGCGTAGTAATTTGACAGACAAAATAGATCATATTCACCTTGCATTAATTGCATGTTTGATTTGCGAATAACATTTGATCCAATACTTTTGCGAGAAAGTGAATGATACCATCTGATATGAACAAATAAATATGGACATAGATGAACTGCGGAAATGCAAAAAAAACTTGTCCGGACATTTTCGATTACGATTAAATCGTGTTTTGCAAAATTTTAGAATTCTGCAGTAAAATTCATGCGAATACGATGCAGAAAAAGAAGTTAAAATTTCATAGGATCCAAGATTCCCGTGAATGGCATGCAAATTGGAAGGGTCTTTCCTAATATTACGCAATTTTGACTAACTTTCTGGATGGGAAATGTAATAAAAAAAAAACTAATAATCAAGCTACAGAGGGTTTCGTTTGCACCATCGAAACATTTCTGGATCCACCAATGATTAATCTTTTATGAAACAAAATAAAGACTTTTCACAGACATAAACTTGTATAAACCATGCACGGAATAGATATCTAGACTTGTAAAAAACATAGGAACAAAACAGTTTATCGTTTTAACCCTTTCCCAAAAAACAAAATTTTAGGGTGGTCCAATTTGAAAGCTGCTACAGATGACAAAATGGATGTAAATAAATCTATGATTTGTGTACAATATAGCTCAGAAAATATTGAGGCAAAAGGAGAAAATGCTGGTTATCAGCATTTTCTTCTTTTGCCTCAATGTTTTCTCAAACCTTTCTTAACAGGAACGTCAAAACCAGGTCTTGTTTGGCAAAGGGTTAATGTACAATGTACTTGAATGGTCTTTAAAAGCCTTGCGATTACCTTTGCTTTAATTAACGTTACTTTACGTAAATTATTACAATGACAATCGCAAGGTTTGCTTTCAGCCATAGTCGCAGTCCAACAACGGTCAAAAGTTTTTGCGATCCCAAAAGTTTCCTTTTCACATAAAGAGGACTTTGCCATATTTTATTTTCACTTGATTTACCTATGTGGAAAAAGGGTTCATTAGGCGTGGCAGGCCAAGTAATAAAAATCTCATTAAGACAAGAGTATTGTGCTTACGTTCGTGACGCTATTCTGCATAGACGGTATTTGTGAGGTTTGGCGGAAAAATGATGATGATGATGATGTTTAACCTTTTCCCTAAGGTAGTACATCCCTAATGAGATAAACGCGGCGTTAGAATTATTCGGGCGACGTCGTAAACATTCAGCGGTGGAACATACCACCGCCGGCTATATGCGAGATAGCCCGAATAGGTCTTGAAACATAACGAATATTAACGACGAAAGACGAAAAATTCCGACATCGCACGAATCTCATAAGGGATGGACTACTTTAATGACGAAATTTTATGTTATTCCGTAATAAAATGAAGACGACAAACTAGTGTCCCCAAACGAAGAAAAATTAATGCTACGTTATAACACAGAAACCATGTTCAAATCTAAAAGATGTCAATTGCTCGTTGTCGTAATTTGAAAACTGCTTTTCCTCGAAAACTACGTGACTGCAGCTTTAAACAAGCTGCAGTTACGCGGTTTTCAAAGAAAATCGACGATACATTACACTGAACCAAATAAGAAACTTTCCCAGCGTATAGACACGTTGTTAAACAGGTTCACGAAAAAAGTTAAATGAAAGCCATTAAATAGCAAAAACGCCACATTATCAATCTTTTTACGGTAATTATAAAAGGCTAATGGCCGCATAACTTAAAGGCCCATGAAAACCTACAGTAAAGCTTTTATTCGTTGATACCAATATCGTGTCTAATTTCCGTGTTTGAAATGTCTTCTTTTTTGTTAAAAAATCTAGATCTATTTTAAGTTATTTTGGTTATTTTTTTCTGCACTTTCTAACCATTTTTGTCACTAGATATTGTAATGCATCACACAAGGATGCCAACTTTGACTGTCCCCACGTTATTCCGATGCCTGAAATATCCTTTTAAGCATGCATGCAAGTTGACAAATGCATGAATTCATTTAGACTTGTGACAGACCGATAAAAAGAGATTTTAAAGTTTAACAATACGGTTAAAAATCTCGACACAAACACGATTATTTACAGTTTTTCTTTAATATTTATCCCTAATATTTTTGTGTAAAGTTAAACAATGATTTTAAATGAAATGACAAGTCTCTGATTCTCTTATTCATATATCAGACCAAGCAAAGAAAATTTACGTGCTTCTGTAGGTTTGTCAGGGTTGCATGCCTCGATTTTTAGAGACATAATAGAGCCTGAAACCAGGCTAGAAAAGGGAACGATTTTATCCAGTAAACCGTGACGTAATTTCGGACAAACAACTGGTATAACGTGCGTGTTGTTATATAATCTCGTAACTACGGCTTGATTCAAGCCGTAGTAACGAGATCTTATAACAACACCGACTATTTAGCAAAACACAACGGTAAACCAAGTCTATTTTTAGCACAATATTCATTGCTATTCATCCAACACCATGGAACAACAAACCATGTATTCCAAACTATAGTCTGGTCACGATATCATGGAAGATGTTTACAAATATTACTTATGTAAAAAAGAGAAAATGCATTCTTAAGTTTCAATTCAATTTTGCATGCGTTGGTTCGAAACTTGCAGGTGTGAAAAACCTGCAAGATTCGAACCATCGCATGCAAATTACAGTGGTTTGCAGTTCGTTTGTGTTGTTAGGCTGGCTCCCAGCTGACTGATCTGGAACTCAATAACAGATTTAAACCTACTTCTCGTATTCTTCACACAGATATACTCTCTGTAAATTTGGATAAGTGAGTCTCTAACTAATCTGATCAAATAAATTTGACCTGCAACAGTTCGTTCCTTTGATTCACATACATATTTCCACGGCCCGGGAGCCTTGTGTTGTTTGCATTGGTAAATTTTGTAAACATGTACCATAATATCGTGAGAGGACTATAGGAATAGAATTGAATGGCGTTGAACGCTACCTAAACTTGACATAAGGCATTGACCCAAAGATCTGTTGATATAAATGGCTTCCACATACCCAATAATACACTTTTCAAAACATATTGTTTGTTTGCTTGTAACTTTTTGAAATCTGTGATTTGGGCGAAGAACATGTATCAGACTATAGATAATTATTATAGATGTTTGATTCTCAGAGAAACACACATACAGACATGCTGACAGATAAATGTTAAAACTTTTGTCAAGGTATTCCATTAATCATTAGGATACCAAAAACTCCGTGCAACTTTGGGCGTCATCCATGGCAACGAAAATTGACGAGGATATCCCTCGTCAATTTTCGTTGCCACGGATTACGCCCGGAAATTGAAGAATTTATACAATCGTCAATGCCCGTTGCAAGGATGAAACCCGAATTGTTCTGTATATAATGATAGATGGAAAACCTTAATAGCCAAAAGTATTACATACAAAAGAAACGAAACAACGCGCAATAGGACCCTTGTAGGTAATGTTAGACGGTAATTATTACGAAAATAAACCAAAAACGTACGTAGTTTTTCAGTATTAATGGCCGTCATTTTACGACTCCACTCAGCGTTGCAGAACAAAATAACGCCAATAAAAAACCGCGGTTTTTTGTTTTATTCCGTTTTATTTCTCCCCTTTTTACGCTTCAACTCAGGTGATGTAGCCCGCGGGACATTTTCTCCATCCCATCAAGCTCTTAAAATTAGGATTCGTGGATGACAGATATATAAATTGTGAGGACAATATGGAAACGTCGTTCCGAAATGATCCACGCGTTAACGTCCTTAACGTAGTGATATCACAACGCATAAGTAACATACAAAGGAACGATTATATTGTATACCTACAAATAATATAGCTTGAAGCTCAATATTTTTTCTGCGTGTATGGAAAGCATAAACATAGACAAACAGACTCAAACGTTCCATTGACGCGTTCTACAGACGGTAACGTCTCCTTTTCTCGTTAGCATCGTCAAAATAACGACATGTCAACGTATGATGGACGGTTATGACGACCGTAACGTTAACGCACCTGTGTTGTGGTTCTCGCGCCCAATACAACAAGACTTTCCCAACGCCGCAACGGAGCAAATAACGTCGACGTTAGCGTTTATTCGAAATTGTTGGCTTTGTTTGCTTATTTAAAGAGACATGAATTGCTTTTTCAGATCATGATTCGTCGTATTTTTTCTGTGCAAAAATGTCGGCCGGCAAAAAACGTTGACCGCTGCACAATATTTATTGCACAGATAAAATAACCCTTATTTCTATATCTGCATTTTGATTTACAAAACACAATCATAATGTTAGTTAAAACGTTACAAAACAGTATTACATTGTTACAAATCTTATTGCTTAACTCTTTCCGAAACAATACCTGCTTTTGAAGTCTCTATCAGATATTCTTAGGGAAAACATCTGAAAAAAGCAGAAATTGCTGATGATCAACAACTTCTTCTCCCCCCCCCCCCCCCCCCAATCATTTCTTAGCTAAATATGCACAATTCGGTCAGGCGTCAAAGGGGTGGAATCGGCATCAATTTGATGCCTGAGGAAAGCATTTATATAGAGGCGGATAATGGTAAATCCCAGTCATGCCCTCTGCAGTGAATTGCTACTTTTTATATGTATTATTTTGTTGTCTTCAACTAGCTCCAAAATTAGTTCTATCTTTAATTAGCATCATCTTTGTTTATCCTTATTCATTGATTATGTAAAACAACACATGTTTTTGTAACTAACAAAATTATACATCATTCCATCGCTAGATATTGTATTACTGGATAACCATATTCGAATGTTTTAAGCCATTGCTAGACGAGATAATTATCGAGGAAATCTTTAATATAATACATAAGAAAATGTTGAAACAGAGATGTTTTGGTTATTCATTTCAAAAAAAGAAGACTATTTCTTCTATCGTCTTTTCCCACTACACTTTTTCCTCATTTTGAAGCAAAGATAAAAAAAAAAATGATTCGCTAGAAAGGTATTAAAACTATATCATGTATGCTATTTATGAAATTTCAAATGTAATTTGTTTATTGTACAAATTGGATAAATAAAGCTTTAAAAAAAAAGAGAGAAAAAAAAACTAGCTCCAAAATATTGCCTCGCCGTGACGGTATGTGTAAACATACTTCTGCTAACGGACAAAAGAAAGCGGTAGACAACGATCAGCGTGCTTGTACAAGTAGAACAGGTAGATCTTTGCCCACACATTCTGCGAATCAGAATACCTCCAGGCCCAGGATAACATGGGATCAATATTGTTTTTAGCGAATGAGCCAGGATCTGGAAAAATGTCCCTTATAGCATTTCAGACAGCCATGTTTCAAGACCAGTCTGTGCATAGATGTTGTATGGCCAGGACCCATGCTGCTCTCCCATGTTACTACATGTCATAAAGAAGCTATTGGAGAACAACATGGTTCCTGGTCAGACTGCGTGTATACGCAGGCTGATGTGGAACCTTGTTGGGCTTAAGGTTTACGAACTGAGAATGAAATGCAGAGCTAGAGATGAAATTTGAAAAGTGCCAGTAATTCCTAATCTGTGTTACATTTCCCTTCCAAATACAAATATAAGCATTTTGTATGGATTAGAATTTTGAATTAATGCATACTTATGGAAATATTTGACCAAAATGTTCAAAATTACCTCCCTTGCATATGAAAATAGAGAAAAACAATATTTGTAAATTATTATCTTCTTGTAGCATAATCTTGAAACCCGGCCTGGTGAATCAACTTGTGTGAAGTGTATTTTCATGTGTGTGAAATTTGATGCATTTCGCATGGCTAGAAAGTGGTGTTTTCATTCTCAGTTCGTAAACCTTAAAAGCCTTAAAGGACGTTTTTCCAGATCCTGGCTCAACTAATTGTCGATCTGAACAATTTTTGTTTTATATCGTTTCAATATTATTAGGGTATCAAAAGATTTAATAAATATTTCCGCTATTACTCTGTAAAACCTGATTACGTCATAGAAGTCTTAGTTCATTGGTCCATTCTTAGACAACACAAACAGTTGCAGACGGAAAAGAATTTAACCAACGTGGAAAGTGTGGATCTTAGTACTGATATTCGTATAAATGGCATTGACTAAGCAGCCAGTCTACAATATTTCCAGTCAATTTTTTGTTTATTTTCGGAATGACTAATTTGACGCATCGCTTTATCCATTTTTGGATAAAAATCACTACGCAGTGCGCATAACTCCGAATCCTGTCGCTAAAAAGTAGCAAGCAGAAAATTGCAATAAAAGCTATACATGCAACAAATTAAAGTTTGATTTTCGTCTCAATTTTATCGAATAAAATAATTAATTCAAATCAGATTATTCATTTTACTTTATGCAAGCATGTGAAGCAAATGTGCTGCGTGACAGGAAGTACCACGTGTATGCATTTTACGGGCGCAGACATCTTGAAAGTAGTCAACCCAGAATGCCCAACCAAGATAGATGGTAATCGACAGGTGGCGACATCTATTGGTAGATATTGGTATAAATGGTTCTGAGAAAGGCGGGAAATTGCTGGTTACCAGCATTTTCATCCAGTCTGATTAAAATTCGACGCGATGATTATTTGAATGGTTTTATCAGATTGAACTACTTCTTTTTTCTCTCAATGTTTTTAATCATTTTCAACGAGGGTTGTCGAACCAGTTTTTGTTTGGGAAAGGGTTAACGCTTTCGCAAACAAGTAAGATCTAGTTTTGACGTCCCTAGTAGAAACTGCTTAACAAAAACGTCGAGGCAGAAGAAGAAAATGCTGATAACCAGCATTTTCTTCTTTTGCCTCAATATTTTCTGTGCTATTTTATATATGCACAAACCGTATTTCTATCAACATTAATTTGTTGTCTGCAACAGCTTTGAAATTGGACCAGTATAATTTTGTGTCGTTTTGGGAAAAGGTTAAGATCCCTCCTCACGTAGGTAAAGATCAGCCATGACGAAGATAAATCACCTATACGTCGGGTGGCAGTCTGAAATAGCAGCCGGTGTTAGCTTTTGTCATAATAGTTATAATAATACTCGAATATTATTTTCATAATTGGTGTAACAAGCGAACCCCGTACCCATTCACCGATTTTGCAATTAACCATTTCCCAAGTATAGCGTCTGTTTGTGTTCCTAGCAGTAAGAAGCGTCGTTGAGGAAAAAGAATTAAATGCTCGAAACTAACAATTTCTTCCATAAGCTATGTTTTTCATTGCTCTGACAAAGACATTTCCTTCTTGCATACACATTTATTTTGTGATATGAAACAAATCTCGTAACTTGGACTGGTACATTGTACAATTATATAATTTTGCTATCATGGAAGGGTAGCGTCTGGGTAGATTTGAAAAAGTATGTAATGCCTTTCTTCTTTTATATTAATAGAAGTGTGAGTCGTAATGTATAGCGACACGGATCTGCTTTGCATACAAATGTGCAGTCTTGTCATTACATAAGGAATTTGAAACCAAGATGGATCTAGATCAGCCTGTGCACACACGCTGTCTAAGCAGAATCCATGCCTTTGTCCTAAAGCCTTTCAGGCCCGTAGGAACAAGGGGGGGGGCCCTGGGGGGCTAAGCCCCCCCCCCAATGTTGGCCAAAAATGCCAAATTTTCTTAATTTTACACTGAAATATTTTGGGAAAATTCAAATAAGCCCCCCCCCCCCCAATATTCACGACAATGGCTTTAGCCCCCCCCCCCCCCCATATGAAATTGCTTTCTACGGGCCTGCCTTTTCGATATTCGTAGTTTTAAATGCTACATGACGTCAGTTTCCAGATCTCGGCTCATATGTGCATAGCATATTTATCAAAGAATTTTCGTTGCATGTATGTTCAGAAAGTTCTTAACACAGAAATTGGTCAAATGAGCTAATAATTTTCATTTTAAGGTAGAATATCCGTAATGTGGCGATTTTGAGATTCATAAAAGATCGGATTTTTTCGCGCGTCGTCGATACGTATCAGAACTTATTCGGGCGCGATCGTAAACATTCGGCGGTGGAAAGTTTCACCGCCGAACGTTTTCGACATCGCGGGAATCTAATTAGGGGAATAATACTTTAAATCACATATATAAATGTGTGACCAGTAAAAAGCACAGAACATAAGACTAAGGGAGAAGAAAGAAAACCGGCGATCGAATAGAAAAGAATGTTATGAGATTCATAAATCAGAAATACAACTCTTTTGCTTCACAATACATCCATGCCACACCAAAGGGGGTCTTATTAACAAAAAATACGACAAAAGTCCTCAATAAACTGTGTATATTAACCCTTTCCTATTCAAAAGAACACTTTGAAAGCTTTGTAAAGGTTTGAATGATAAGAAAAGGACTGATTCTGTTTACTAAATGTGCTTTCATTTGATTACTTTCTTCTGTCTTTCCCAACGATGGTAGTTTGTTTCTGGATAGAGGATCAGTACATACGAGTAAATATTTTCGCAAACACGATCTGGTTTTGGCATCCCCGATAAAATGCTTTGTAAAACATTGCGACAGAAAAGAAATTCTGGATAACCAGCAATTAGTGTTGTAAAATCGGACTCAAATCATAATCGATAATCGAATTGAAACGGGGATTGGTTTCGATCCAATTATCGATTAATAATCGAAACTTAATTTTCTATAATAAAACACTTTCATGTTGATGGATGTACTAAAAAATCTTAAGTTTGTTATGCTGAAAACAATAATTGTAAGTCTCCGGCAAAGGATAGGAGCAAACCAAGTGATTTTGTCTTTGATTTCATTGCTTTTTTACTTAATAGAAATATAACGTTGGTGGAAAGTTATACTTACTACATTCTTTTGAGCTTTGGTTTCCTACATACATATTTTTTTCTTTCAATGTGTGTGTGTGTGGGAGGGATGGGTTAAGGGTCATCCTTAATCAAGCAATCCACATGGAACAAAGTTATAATGTCCTTCATTTTTAGCTCCACTGGCCGAAGGCCAGCGGGGCTTGTGTCATGGCCCTGTGTCCGTCGTGCGTCCGTCCGTGCGTCCGTGCGTCAACTTTTTCTTTAAACATCTTCTTCTCCAAAACTACTGGACCAATTTCAAACAAACTTCACAGGAATCTTCCTTGCATGAACCTTTTCAAAATTCCTTAAAAAAATTAAATTCTGTGGAGAACTTGAATTTTAACTAATTTAAATTAATTAAATTTTTGAAAAATCTTTAAAAATTCTTCTTCTCCAAAACTACTGGACCAATTTCAACCAAACTTCACAGAAACTTTCCCTGCATGAATCTCTACCAAATTCCCTCAAAAGAATAAAATCGGTGCAGAACTTGAATTTTAATTAATTTAATTGATTTAGATTTTCGAAAATCCTTTAAAAGTTCTTCTTCTCCGAAACTAACGGATCAATTTCAACCAAACTTCACAGAAATCTTCCTTGCATGAATCTCTTCTTAATTCCAATAAAAAAAACTCTGTGTAGAGCTTAAATTTTAATTAATTTGATTAAATTAAATTCTGAAAAATCTTTAAAAATTCTTCTTCTCCAAAATTATTGGACCAATTTCAACCAAACTTCACAGAAATCTTCCTTGCATGAATCTCTACCAAATTCCTTCTAAAGAATAAAATCGGTGCAGAACTTGAATTTTAATTAATTTAATTGATTTAAATTTTCGAAAATCCTTTAAAATTCTTCTTCTCCAAAACTACTGGACCAATTTCAACCAAACTTCACAAAAAATCTTCCTTGCATGAATCTCTTCTTAATTCCTTCAAAAAAATAAACTCTGTGTAGAACTTAAATTTTAATTAATTTAATTTAATTAAATTTTCGAAAAATCTTTAAAAATTCTTCTTCTCCAAAAGTATTTGACCAATTTCAACCAAACTTCACAAAAATCTTCCTTGCATGTATCTCTTCTTAATTCCATCAAAAAAATAAATTCTGTGTAGAACTTTAATTTTGATTAATTGGATTAAATTAAATTTTCAAAAAATCTTTTAAAAAAAATCTTCTCCTCCCAAACTACCGCACCAATTTCAACCAAACTTCACAGGAATCTTCCTTGCATGAATCTCTTCCAAATTCCTTCATGATCGGATGATAAACTTGGCCGCTGATGGCTAGGCTTATTTTTCGCTATATGAAACATAGTGTAATTTGTCTCCTCCATAATCACTAATTTGATTTCATTCTGGTGTAGCATGAATCTTCTTTGGATAGACCTCTAATGTATTCCTTGAAGAATTTCGTAGTCTAAATGTCTAAAAGGTCTAAATGTCTAAAAGCCAGTGGAACGATACAGGGCCATCATGGTCCTCTTGTTTTGATTTGTGGCCAAATTTCAAATTAGTTTTTTATCCATTTACACAAAAGTTTGGAGTGTCTGAATTTGCAATAAGTGTCTGTGTTTTAGTGCCTTCCATTTACTCAAATCCTTACCCAAAGAACAGCTGGACAATTTTATGTATTTTAACAGTTAAGGAGTTTTAGATAAATGATACAGGTATCAAAAAATCCAATTCTGTTTCCCAACTTCACATCATCTGTCTAAAGTCAAGTCTATTGGTTGCAAAAGTCCTATTTTTTCGTATCCGGATTTAGGCATATGTCTGGTAACTGGTACACTTAATCACGAATAGGGGGTGTTTAAATAGCTCTATTTGAACTCTCTTGTTTGCCTTAAATGTCATTAAATGAAATGAGTGGTCTGATTTGAAATGAAATGGCTCCATCTGCATATTTTCCTTCCGTTACATGAATGTTTTTCTCCAACATCATGTTATGAAAATGGTGCCGATGACCGCAAGAAATGATGGAATTCCGCCGCTGCCAAACATGTTTGATTACAGATTTATTTGGTTATAAGCAAAAAATGGTCTTTACACCCAAATTGATATCTGCAAATACAATTTCTGTCTTTAACAGTTGGTAAATACTTTTGATTCTTTCCTTTGGAAGCTTAAAAATAAAAGCAATCATTGCAATTAGTAATGGAGCCGATTTTCCAGTAAAAAACAAAGACATTGACGACATCGATTTTTCAAACTCATAATCGGTTATCGCCGATCTTGGGCTTCAACGCCGATTAATCGATTATTTCCGATTATCGTTACAACACTACCAGCAATTCCCCATTTTTGTATCAATCATTTCAAACTAAACTAGATATATTTTCTTCGTGCTCAACATCTACTTTTTGTCGTCTTCAACAGCTTTCAAGTTGGAACAGTCCAAATATTTGTTGTTTGGGAAAAGGCTTATAGCCTTTTTTAAAAAAAAAATATTCTTAAGAATTTGCAGCAGTACTTACACATTAAAAAATGTACATGGGAACGATTACCATGGATATTGTAATTGCTGTCATAATTTCCTTCTTTTTACACAGTATTTCGTGCATTTCTAGACCAAATTGAATATGTTATCCATGTTATCCTATTTGTTGTTTTAAATCAGAGCTAATTTCAAAAGATGTATTATTATTCCTTCGCCAGTTGATCGTTTCAATGTTGTTTTGTCTGTGTTATTCGATATAAGGTTGAAAGAGTTACCTCGCTTTGCACTACCGCTCTTTGAATGGACTGGAATTTGAAATTTTAATTTGTAACCATGTTCAATTTGTTTTGTTTTTTTTCTTTAAGTTAAGTCATCATGTGAATCATTACACCATTTGTGCTGACACTTTTTGTTATCAATTTTACCATTGAACGAACGAATGTTGTAAATTTTGCATTTCAATTGTCATTAATGTAAAAGAAATCGATGTTTACATGTCATGCCTAAATCTTCAAAGGATGTCAGTTTTTCTTAGACTTTGACTTTTAAACGCAAATGGACCAATCATATAGATATATTCGTCGACTACGCTCGATAATGCCGTAACTACAGCTTCATGCTTCGTGCTTCATTTTCTCAGATATGTCAGTTTTAAACTGAAAATCAGAATGTCAGTCAAATCTGGATTAGACAAGAAACTGTCGCGAAGAGATCGTTATCAGACAAAAGGTACTAAACGTCGATTTGAACCTTTTCCCAAGCGATCCCTGATTTTTACGTCTTCCGAAGAACAAGCTTGTGAAACATCAAAGTAAAAGAAAAAAATGCTGATGACCAGCATCTTCTCCCTTTCCTTCGATATTTCAAGCTTTATCACATAGACCTACAAGTCCTGTTTTTATCAACATGAATTTTGTTGTCTGCGATCGCTTTCAAATTGCAATAACTTTATTTTGATGTAGGGGATAATGTTTAGATGCGTATTAATATGTTGTCAACTACGACTTTATTATATTTATGACAAGAAATGACTTTCTGTCATAGACATGTATTATCTATTAGCTTCTTAATCGGTATAGTCTAAATTCATTGACAAAGTCGGTTGACATGACGTTGTTGTCTCTTTATTATGTTTTAACCCTTTTCCGAAAATTCGTGGACGGATTGTGCACGCCTTTTAAACAAATATCCTTACAGAATAGTTTGATACAGGAGCGAAACTGTTGATAATAATAATCTTTTCCTTTTACTCATGTGCTTGGAATTCTAAATAAGATGCATTTCATTCTTCATGTAGCAAATTCTTCAAATGAAATGTAAACTTTCTAGTAAATAGGAACTAATTCGAAATCGCTGTTTTCAACAAAAGCCTTGTAACTGCAGCTTAATTATTAAGCTTTTTATTGAAAAGCGACAAAATGCTGTCATTTTGATGATGTCATCATGTTTCTTTCAACAAGCTGTCACGTGCTGTCACGTGCGTAATCTTTTCTTGTCAATTTCATTCACTGTTTGATGGCCCTTAACCGATTGATTGTTTATCAGTAACTGACATTTTTCTCTGTTAGTTTCACGCTCCTTATATTGTGCAAGAACGGCAGAAAAGAATATTGTTTTTTTTTTCTCAAACAATACATGTGTTTTCCAGAGAAAAGAAACAACATAACTTTTAACCCTTTCCCAACCAGCAAAATTTTAGGGCGGTCCAATTTGAAAGCTGCTGCAGACGACAAAGTCAATGTTGACAATGATAGGTTTTGTGTTTGAAATTGCTCAGAAAATATCGAGGCAAACGAAGAAACTGCTGGTTATCAGCAGTTTCTTCTTTTGTCTCAATGTTTCCCAAGCCTTTTCTATTAGAGACGTCAAAACCAGGTCTTGTTTGGGAAAGGGTTAAAGAATCTGTGGAAAAATAAAAACTTTGCGATTGCCCTGCATTGTTTTTACGTTTTTGTTGTTGTTTTTACCAACAGATTTCAGAGCTAATAAAGTCGTCATTTAATATTTGATTACAGGGAGTGAGCATTCTGTAGTTTTGAAATGGCGCAAGCAAAGGTGAATGATCATTCCGAACTCGTTTGACTCTTAATCATTATTGTTTTTTCTCTCAATGTTTTACCAAAATTTTACTCTCCTGTGTGACAAAATAGGGCTTGAGGTTGTGTTTTTTGGAAAGGATTAGAAAATAAGCAGCATGTATACACTATTATATGAAACATTTATCATTCATCTAATAAATTCCATATTAATGTTTACATCGTCATTTGAGGAAAAATACGAAAGTGATTTTCACTGCGACGGACAAAGACATTAGATTGAGAAGAAATGTTTTCAAAACCTATTCGTCAATATATATAATGCTGTTAATTGTGCGTTAAATTAGCAAAGAAATAGGTCGAGTTAATATTTAAATGGGTCAAATTTGAAACCTGTCATATGTATTATGAAAAACTTATTGTTGTTGAATTCGTGTTTGATGGTCAGCAAAATATTGTTTTCGACAGAAGTTTCATTTTAGTTTTGAAACATTTGAATCTTCATGTACGATTTCATATTTCATATCTAACTTCGATTGGTCCGTCTCGCGTTTACTTCCAGGAAACTGCACAAGTACTCGCGCAAACTACATACGAGTAGCCCTATACACAAAAATACAGAAAAAAGCTCGGCTACCGGGGATCGATCTCAGGATATTTTAGTCATAACCTCGACGCTTTACCTTTCAAAAACTGAAGCCTCGGGCAGACCACAGAAGTTAGACGTTCGCCATACGTTTTTTTTTTGTTGTTGTTTTGCCTATGTCGATTTATTCAATATGATCCCGTCTTCGAACAAGAAATCCAAAATGTAGGAATTAACTTATTTAACTTATTTAGATCTACCTACGTTTTAAACCGCATTTAAGGTAAATATTTGAAAAAGGAAATGTTTCAAATAATACAAAATAGTGATGACTTGACCTTTTCTGCATGTTTCGTGTTAGACTGAAAAACTTACAAAATAAAATGTACATGTAGACCTGCATTGTCAACCCAATCTTGCTTCATGTTATGTATTAACCCTTTCCCAAACGGAAAAAATAGACTGTTCCAATTTGTAGACTGCTGTAGGCGAAAAATTGGATGCTGGTAAAAGAAGTTTTCTTTAACAATTTAACACAGAAAATATTGAAACAAAAGAAGAAAATGCTGATCATCAGCATTTTCTTCTTTTGTCTCAATATTTTCTCAAGCCAAGGTCTTGTTTGGGAAGGATTATTATGATATCTACTATTACACCATATTTCATTTTATGACATGTAGGCGTATGTACATTGTACATAATATTTTCTGTTGTCGTGTGTTTTATGCATATTGTATGGTTAGCGAAACGGACTTATTTTTTATCAATGTGATTTTGATTTCGCGAATTTAGTTTTAATGATCAAACGATGTAGTTTTCTTATGTCTAAGACTCTTATTGAGTGTTTATGTATATTGTATAACTGGTTGATATAGACATTTCACGTGTTGACTGAAAAGACTTTTTTGTACACATGTTGTCTATCTTTTATTTTATACCCTGAATGGTGCTTTATATGCATTATTTCTTTGTTTCAAACGGAGTAATTGTTGCCCATTTTGGAAATATCAAATAATGGGTGAATAAATAATGGGTCAATAAAGTATTGCCTATTGTCTGTTGTTAACTTGCATTTCTTTTATGCATTTTTCTGTTTTGCTTTTATTAAATTGTATGCGTACGGACTTGTGTATACATGTAAAGTGATGTTTTGGCAGAGTTTTTCTGCCGTAGGGATTTATCATGGAGTGTTCGAAAATATGTGCTTTAAACGTCCAAGTTTGATTCAACTATTATCTAAATTGAATTTCTGAATATAAGAAAGAGATTAACGTCCAAACAACATAAAATTAATCTAAATTATGCACATTTTTGCTCCTCAATTCTAAGATAGCTGGCAAACTCTTATTAATTCAAAGCACAAATGAACTACCTTTATTTCAAGACCAGCGAAAATCGAACATACTGAACCCTTTCCAAAACATGTTTTTAATTTCATAATTGATAGAAATCTTGGGAAAACATTTAGACAGAAGAAGCAAATGTTCATTACCAGCCTTTTCTCCTTTTGTCTAAATATTTTCTGTGCTTAAATTGTACACAAATACAATTTCTAAACAGCAACATCTATTTGATCGTTTACTGCAGTTTTGAAGTTAGCAATAACCACCATTTGTAGTGTGGAAATGGTTAACCCATTACCACACAGTGACTCTTTTTGACTCCCTACAAGATAATGGCTTTGAAAAACATTGTGGAAAATAAAGAAATTGCTTGTAACAAGCAATTTCTTCATTTCCCACATTTTTTCACACAGAAAGATCAAAGAATGCGAAATTTCATTCAATTGAAATTGTCGTCTGCAGCATCTTTGAATTTGGACAAGTCGAAAATTTTGCCGTTTGGTAATGGGTTAAAGAAAAGTGCAGAGTAAGAACACATCGAAAATGAGAACAATTTACTTTGTTCCCACGAATGCAGAAATGTCATTGTTTGATTGATTTGAAATGCACGTAATTTCTTGTAACGAAATGTACAATTACACTGTTCCTATTACAAACGAAAATGTTTTGCTTATACGCTGAAAACCAATTGCAAAATTGTAATCTAACTTTAATGGAATGCTGCATCTAAATTGCACAAAAAGTGAGAACGATTTCAATTGTTTTCATTTTGATCGCTGGATGTATACGTACTTCTGTTCTCAAATAAACATTACATTTATGTTATTTCAAATCCTCGTAACTCCAGCTTAATTTAAGCTGGAGTTACGAGGTTTTGCAATAACACTGATGATTTAAGAAATTGTCTGAACTTTTCAAGTGGAGGAAATTAACAGTAACCTGAAAGTTGGAAAAAATGTCAGCAATTGCTGCTGGATGTGACAGATCTTTTAAAAATTGCTGATAAACAGTTATTGAAGACCAAGTAAAATTTCACTTGGTCATCAATAACTTTTTATCAACTTATTTTTTAAAAGATCTCTCACAACCACAACACCTTGAGATATTTCAGCGTCCTCCTCCTCCTCAAACCAAAACATATCAATACAATTATTGCAGATTTTTCTGAAATTGTTGTGTCACATGATTCTCAGCCATAAAGAGTAATGATTCAAAGCTTTCGGATTCCGGTTCCAAAACGATCCTTGAAGACAACCTTAAACTTAACTCTTTCCCAAACAACAAAATTTAGGGGTGGTTTAATTCAAAAGCTGCTACAAATGTCAAAATGCATGTTGATAAAGAGAGAATTTCTGTGAAATATGACATAGAAAATATTGAGACAAAAGGAGAAACTGCTGGTTATCAGCAGTTTCTTCTTTTATTTCAATGTTTCCCCAAGCTATTAGGGACGTCAAAACCAGGTCTTGTTTGGGAAAGGGTTAATCTAACCTTCAATTTAATCTAAACTGTAAATATCGAACAAGATTGGCAATAGCAGACAATGTAGCTTACTTTGGAATCTTTCTTTCCTTTCACAAACAGTAAAACATTCAGGGTCGTTCAAAGTGAAATCTGCGGTAGATGATAAAAAAGATGTTGACAAAGACAATAATATAGGTCTACGTGTATATGTGTACAATAGGCCTACATTATATCTTCCAAATAAACTATTGAGTCAATATTCGAATCTGTCTGCGAAGGCATGGTGAAGAAACGCATGAACCAACTACCCGGATAAACTATTTTCCATTGCCGTTGATGTTGAACTATTAAGGTAGAAGACCCATAATGAAAAACACCACTTTCTATCCATACGAAATGCATCAAATTACACGCACTTGTAAATACAATTCACATAAGTTGATTCACCGTGTCGGATTTCAAGATTATGCTTCAAGAAGAAAATAATTTACAAATATCATTTTACTCTATGTTCACATGCAAGGGAGGTAATTTTGAACATTTTTGTGAAATATTTTCAAAATTCTAAACCGTACAACATGCTTATGTTTATATTTGGAATGGAAATGTAATACAGTTTAGGGATTACTGGCATTTTTCAAATTTCGTCTCTGGCTCTTTGGTGCTCATTATGGGTCTTCTACCTTAATTCAAATTAATACCTTGCAATATAGTAAGAATCTTTGGATACTTCATCAAAGGGGATCATTATCAAAGAAGATGCTAGAGATATATCATCACACGCAGACCATCGCATTTTTAGCAAATTCTTACCAATTTTGCAGACAGAAAAGAACAAGATCAGCCTGCACATACGTGGAGTCTGATCTTATTCTATGCTCTCTGATATCTAAAATCAAAGTAATCTTGTAGTAAAGGGTATACATATCGGGGAAGATGCTAGAATTATTTTATATCGTTTCGCCAGACAGCAACATTTCTGCAGACAGCAAAGAACAAGGTCAGCCTGCACATACGCGGAGTCTGATCTTATTCTATGCTCACCGTTTGCTAAATCCCAGGAATCTTACAGTTAAGGGTACAATTATCGATGCTAGAGTTTTATCATCACGCGCGGATTATCGCCTCATGCAATTTTAGAAAATTCTTACTGCTTTTACAGAAGCAGAGAACAAGATCAGCATGCACATACGTGCAGTTTGATCTTATTCTTTGCCCACTGCTATCTAAAATCAAAGGAATAAAGGGTATAATTATTGAGGAAGATGCTAGAGTGCGGATCATCGTGTCATGCAATATAGAAAATTCTTCCCAATTTGACAGACAGCAAAGAACAACATCAGCCTGCACATCCGTGCAGTCTGATCTTATTCTATGCTCTCTGATATCTAAAATCAAAGAAATAAAGGGTATAATTATTGGGGAAGATGCTAAAGTTATATCATCACGCGCGGCTCATCGCGTCATGCAATATGGAAAATGCTTACAAATTTTGGCAGGCAGCAAAGTATAAGATCAGCATGCACATACGTGGACTCTGATCTTATTCTATGCTCTCTGATATCTAAAATCAACGGAATAAAGGGTATAATTATTGGGGAAGATGCTAGAGTTATATCATCGCGCGCGGATCATCGCATTGTGCAATTTAGAACATATTTATCACTTTTGCAGATAGCAAAGAACACGATCAGCCTGCACATACGTGCAATCTGATCGTATTCTATGCTCTCTGATATCTAAACTCAAAGGAATAAAGGGTATAATTATTGGGGAAGATGCTACAGTTATATCATCACGCGCGGATCATCGCGTCATGCAATTTTCAACACGGCCTAATTAACTAGAATCTTCTGAAAATCGCTCCATTGAGACAATGAAAATATGGCTGCATTCGTAAGAACTGCTTAACCCTTTTCCTAACCTCGGAATTTTAGACTTTTCAAAATTAAATTAAAGGAGTTGAATGAAAAGGAATTGATGCAGAATAAATTTTGAAAAAAAAATCATTGAATATGGTAGCAAACATTGACACACTGAAAAGTCTGGATATTAGCATTATCTTCTTTTCTCTCAATATTTTCCATTTCTTTTCTTCGGTGAGGATGATAAATTTATTAATTATTCGGATAAGGGTTAATCAAGCTGTACAATCTGTGCTAATTGTTTGACTTTTCTTCATTTTCGTTCGATTTTTTTATCCTTTCGGATTTGATTTTAAACGTTTTTGTGGTGTGATTAGTTACATGTACTTGTTTTTGTTTTTATTTTTTATTTATATTGTATTTCAAATACAAGTGAATAAAATGCACTAACGAGCCTTTGATACATTTGAAGTATTAAACACAGCGCATTTGCAGAATTAGTTACTAATAAAGATTTTTGTTAATTGTTTCATCTTTTTGTTTTTACTTGTTCTTTAACCTCCTTTAACCCATTCAAGTTTTGTTGATTAGTTATCTTTTTGTTGTTATTTGTTTCATTACGTGTTTTGGGAATATGTTCAATTGACACGGTACATTATCTCTGTGCAATTTTAGTAATTTATTTATCAAAAAAGATATTTTCTAATCGTTTGAATTCAATTGTACTTTCCTCTGTTTTAATAATTACTCGGTTTTGATAAATTTGGTTAGGTGAAGATTTGTTAACGTAATGTACATCTAAAATGGCGCATTTTTATTTCTAGATCTACAAGAGTTCTCAACCAATCTATGCTTTTGTTCACCACTATGTACCTTAATCCCATGTTTACTTCATTTTCTCATTAAAGGAAAACTATAAAAACGTTTCCTAAATTACTTGACTTTCAAGCGTGCAGTAGAAGACAAACATAAATGTTACGAAAGGGGTGAGGTTGAATTTTTATGGTCAAAGAGTTTGTTTTTCGTCTTCTTTTATCTCGTTGATTTTCGTATCTTGCTCTTTTCTAGACATAGCAATTCAATTCTTTATTCTTTATTCAGTAATATAAGGCCACCGGCCCATAATACTAATACAAAAACCTCATATCGTCGTTTTTAATGCAAAACCTCGTATCTCGTTTTTGGAAGATTTTAAAGGGGAAGGAAAGAAGTGTAATAACTTTTCCCAAACTGAAAGGTTTTACTTGAAAGTTGGACATATTGTTCACAAATAATGTGTCATTAATACTGATAAGCAAAAATACCTCAAAACCTGCTAGAATTGTCTTCACTGGACAAACAAGATTTTACTTTGAAAATCGCAAAAAACGACATACGAGGTTTTGCATTTACATCGATGATATAATATATAAAAAACAAGTAACAATCCCTATGGCAAATAATATATCGTCGCTTTTCTACGAAAAACTCGTAACAGCAGTTTGTTTTAAGCTGCAGTTACGAGGTTTTCGTAGAAAAGCAGCGCTATAACAGACAATTCCAGAGTTTGTCTGGAAAAGGATCAAATGTCTAAACAATACCTCGATAAAGAGCTACCTTTAATTTCATATTTTATCCCTGATTCTATTCTCTTTTACGACTAATTTGAGTCTCTATTTTTCAACCTGTCTTGTTTTTATTACATTTATTTCGTTGTGTTTTTCTGTCATTAAAATCTGTGGTACTTTATTTTTTGACATTAAAATAAAATCAAAGTTACATTAATTTCATATAATTCCAGATTGTTTTTTTCGTTCTTTCTTCTTCTTTTTTATCGGGAATAAAGATATTTGAGCCAGGATATGGAAGGGGGTTTTTAAGGCGTTTGAGAATTTTTCTTTCTTTTTTTTATCGGGAATAAAGATATTTGAGACAGGATATGGAAAGGGGTCTTTAAGGCGTTTGAGAATAACATGGATCTAGATCAGCCTGTGCATTCTCACAGTCTGATCAAGATCCATATTGTTCTGTAAAGGCGTCTTCATAACCTGTAGTTTTTTCAGATCTCGGCTCATTTTTATGAAAGTGGTGAATTCTTTCACTTTCAGCTTTTATTAGTAGAGAGTTGACTTTTACTTTACTTTTTTATGATTTTACTTTTTATGTCTATATGCGAGGTCATCCTCTATTTAGAATGTAAGGTACGCAACAATGAATCCATTGAGAGATACATTTATGTATCGTTAATACATGCACATAATAATAATAATAAATATATGTTCTTTGCTTTCATATGTAACGACGAATAATCATACAGTTTCTCCAAAAGTTATCCTAATCGCATTCAATGTGGAATGAACTGCAATTTGTAATCGTTTTGTATTTTTGATCGGCAGCGTAGTTTTCTACAATTTAACAATGGAATTACGAAATTCTAAAAAATAAATGACGTGTTTTTTTTCTCAGTCATTTGCTCTTTATTCAGCCGATCTTTGTCATATCCCAAATCTGTCCGAAAGATGTTTATTTTATTGATAAGCTGGGCAACAGATAAGAGAGGATATAGACATTCTAAAATTGTTATTTCAAATCCAAACCCCATGTTGTGAGTACTCATTTAAATCGTCTCGATGAGACGATTCCAATGAGTACCCACAACATTTGACAAACTATTAATCGTTTTTATTGCTTTTTAAAAAAGTCTTCATCTCCTATTATTTTATTGATGATCATGAATCGTTTGACGTGTCTCGCCTCACACCCGAACTATCAGATGAAGATAAATCACATTTATTGGTGGTGATTGGCCACCCCAAATATCAGACGAATAACCCTTTCCCAGATCACAATATTTTAGGTTGGTCTGAAGTGAGAGCTGCTGAAAACAACAATATCAATTGTAATGGAAACTAGGGAACTAGTTTTAAAAGCATAGTTTTTTTGTTTCCGTCACATTTTTAAAGATACGTTGTATATCTTTTGATGTCTAGGGACTTTAAAGTTCGATTTAGTTTTGGAAAGAGTTAAATACAACGTTCAAAATACCGTGAAAAGGTCGATTTGTTTATGATGCCTTTTATTAACTAAACGTCTTTTAACCTTTTTTTGTCAAATTTATTGTTTCTTAAAATGTGTTTATAAATTGACAATTACAGGCAAATGGCAAACAATGCTTCATACTTGTAAAGGTTTGTATGAAGCTTTCTGGTGAGCAAATAATGTCCATTTATTGATGATGCATATCATAATCTAATCTACGCGCTTTTAACCTAAGAATACATGCACCATCTCTCATTTTATGTCTGTTTGACTAGGGATATTCAATTAATAAGACAGAATGGAATTAAATGAAATGTTAATAAGAAAATGTTTTTATGAGCATTATCGTTTTTTGATATTTCTATCAGACGTCATTTGATTTATTTTCGTTGTTCGTGAATGTTTTCTTTTGAAAAACTCGTTTTAAGTTTTTAATCTCTAATATTGTATTTCGTTGTCGCTCTTTATGTTAAATTTGATTTGGAAATAAATAACATAATTTTCTTATACTACCATATCGAAGTTTTGCTTCATTGTTTCCCCTTTAAAGAACATTCCAATAATGTTAAATCTTTCAACATTGTAATACGCCGAATGACACATACATGTTTGTGTTTTGCTGGATTGTTTCTTGTACACATTTTGCTTCGTAACATAATGATATATGCAAAGTAAATGTATTAAAATTATAATGTGGTTATGTTTATGCGCTATCTCTTGTTGATTGATTTTGTATTATTTCATTATCCTATACACGTGTTTAATATAGAGCAGTGCAACGTTTAGTTTTATTTCAACTGCTTTAAAGCCATGGATACTCTATCGAATGCATTAAAACTTGGAATATCATTGTCATAAATGATCTCACCTTAAAAACGAAAATAAAATAACAATGGAACCACAAGCCTAAAATATGCTGACAAAAATATTTTTTGAAAGATCAACAGAAAATAAAAAGTCCGCCACATTTGTACACTTAGCCCTCAGTATGTCAAGAAATAAACAATTGCTGTACCACAAAAGACGCATTGACAGATAAAAACATCTTCATATCATAGTCAAACTACGATAATTTTCTTGTCACCAAATTCTTTGAAGTTTATGGAAAATAAAGTCATAATATTTGTAAAAAGGCCGGAATGAGCGCCCTCAATCGGTTGCCAGGGCGACCTGACAGTTGAAATAACTGATGTACATTTCACTTCCTTGAAAATTACATTTGACACTCGGAACAAATGGCCGATTCGACAGTTAGACATCGCTTCCAATAAATATCATTTCATCATAATAAACCCTTTAACCCTTTCCCAAACGGCAAAATTTTAGGGTAATCAACTTTAAAAACTGCCACAAATGACAAAATGGAAGTTATCAAAGAAAGAATTTGTGCAAAATATGACATAGAAAATATTGAGACAAAAGGAGAAACTGCTGGTTATCAACAGTTTCTTCTTTTGTTTCAATGTTTTCCCAGGCCTTTTCTATTAGGGACGTCAAAAACAGGTCTTGTTTGGGAAAGGGTTAATCGAAGTGTAAATCCATTGTCATTCAAACGAGTACATGTATTCTTGTTGATTTTGGACAGCCACACAGCGTAGACAAAGTTCAGACTGCACATACGTGCAGTCTGATCTTTGCAAACGCTTCGTGTCGAAGCTAAAAATAGATTTAGTAAATAGATTAAGATAATACACGGATAATGCAAGATCAGACAGTACACGACGTGTTACAATAAATCCAATGTAGCCCAAAACCTGTTTATCGTTTATGAATCTACGGATTTACGTATTTAATTGACAATTCTGCATCAATAAAAGACGATTAATAACTTCTCCATAAAATGAATGGAAAAAATCATTCGACAGGTTGACCTGTCACTCGTTTTTTTATCATGTTTCCAACATTGACTTCCATGACACCGTAAAGAGGCTTAAAGCATGAGCCTTTCACTGCCCCTTCAAAAATAGTGCATTGGCTGTCGTAAAAAAATGAATAGAGAAAGGAAGAGTGAGAGGGGAAAAGTGATACGTTACAATATAAAATATCGAATACAGTCTTACCTTTTTATGTTATTTTTTCTCGCCAGACGATGGGTTGAGATTCAGAAAAAAGATGGATTAAGAGCCGGTTATATCCGTATTAGTGAAACAATCTAAAACACGAGTTTAAAATTTAGCAATGTGTCAAAGAAGCGGGCTGTCATTCCGCGAAGCAACCTGTCAAAGTAAACGCAGGCTAGTTTACGATGCCCACAAAACGAAGTGATGGATTCTGTCAAACCGTACTGTTCCTCGTTTTCATAATGTATTTGTATATGCCGACCTATAGCCTAGAGGGCGGGGCTTATCGCTGCTAGCGCGTATGAATATTCAATACTACGATTTTCCTATATTTTTCTCTACATCTCGCTTCGTTATGGAGAAAAGCTGAACGCGTTTAGATGCTGTAAGGAATTGTTCGATGTTTCAGTTGGGAATTTTTCTCCGAGAAGATTGCTCGAGTAGTTTCCATCTACCAATATGAGAAACGGCTTGAGAAAAATAGGACTTACTTATTTGGCTTTGTAAAGAAGAGATTTAGATTTGATATAACTTAACATTTCGAGCTAATGCTCGTTGTTCTAGGTCTATAGTTTCATAATGACTGTTTCGCAAGCTAGAATTTCCATTCTAAATATACTGAGCAAAAATGAAAACTTTACACCTACATTGCTTGCCATATTTCTTCTAAATACAACAAGTAAAGAAATCAAATGAATGTGCTTCACATTGTTCATTGACTTGGTTGTGCCAAACACTAAACGTTTTGTTGATCTTAATAACAGGGATGAAAAACGGACCCTTTAAGCGTGACAAGGGTCCGTTTTTTCAGGTGTACAATTTTAACACAATTTTACAAAATTTAAACCCTCAAAAATCCGAGCAGAAGAATTCAAACCATCTCAGACTGTACGGAATGGTAGTCTGACAAGCTATCAGTCAGGAAATGTAAAGAAGCTTGCATAACATTGTTTGAGCTTTTAAAAAATGATGTTTGAAAAGCAGAATTTTCATTATGTTGCAAAGCTTGAAATTTTTACATTGCAATCTCCATAGGAAATTAAAATCGCTATTACATGAACATCTGGGAAAAATCCTAGTCGAAAAAAGGGTTCAAAAATCCCCTGTAAAGCCAGCATGGTGTTTTAAAAAAAAAATCAATCGAAAACCGTGATAAATTTGTGAATATCAAACATTTTAAATTCCCTATTTGTTTATGTAAAAGGGAGGTAATTCACAAAATTGACAGATTATACCTTTATTTTAGAGCTTGCTACTAGTGATAAGAAATATTTTTTTGTGTTTTTTTGGCAACCCGGGTACGACAAATTCCGAAAAAAATAATGAATCGTTTCCCGCGCATGCGCATATGTGACATTAGATGCAATTAGCTCTAAACGCATTAAGGGCCGTAACTCTGACATTAAAGGACACAAGGCAATGAAATTTCGACAAAACGATTGCTGAAAGCCTGGGAAATAACGTCAAAATATATCCTAGGCTTTTAGTTCGATAGTTTTCAAGAAACAAGAAATCTTGAAGTGTAAAGTTTTCATTTTTGTTCAGTATATGTCTGACATATGTAGACATGTATTTTGGCTCTATACAGAATGAAAGAAACAAGAAAGAGATTGAAACTAGTACATATATAGTGCTTGCTTAACCAGGTTAATATTTTCAGAATTACTGTATGTCAATGTACAACGGCTATAAAGCACAAAAGCAATCGACAAAAACCGAAACATTTCGATTCCAATCTAACCGTGCATAAGATCATGGTCGATATTTTACGCAGTTGCTATAAGCCCCATTCTTCCTTGACGCGAGGTATAAAAGAAATGCGAAGTACAATTAGAGTTGGTAAAGTATAGATCAAAATAAAACGGAAAGAAATAGAAATGTTTATTACGCCGGGTTTGCGTTTTTCTCATTACCCTGTGAGTGCTTCCATAGAAAGTCTTCTCCCTGAATTATGCCACAAAAGTCGCTATTTTCATAAGGTTCTATTTCTCTTCCTTTTGTCTTCAAGAATGACTTTCGAGAAAAAAACAACAAAGACAACAAACCAACAAATTACAATAACACAATAGCCTACTATGCAAACGTGTGGATTCGAGTTCGATCGTTGTCTGCTCTTTTTCTTAATTCCATAGATTTCAATACAAGGAAAGCTATTTGTTATAAATCAATATTTTTCTGCTATTTTGTAAAAAATATAAGATAAATATAAATGCGTAGATATATTCATCATTGTATTAATCTATATTATTCACGTTGCCAATTATCATTTTCTTAGTCCAAAAATATATTTTGACAATGAAACTATCCTTGAAATGATACACACAAAGCAAAGAGAAACATTAATCATTTTCATGTTTCCGACAATGTTTTAAAGCATACCACAACTTCATCGCAGGCCGTAAAATATATGGTTATTTTTCAACTATGATCTTGAGAAGAAGCTGATTCCAATCATGCTTTTCCTTATGGAAATAAAGCTTCAAAGTTCAAAATGTTGTGATCAGATAACAAATCAAGCCCTTCCCTATAAAATGCCTTGTTTTTGCTTTGTTTTGATTTGAAAAAAAAAAAAAAAAAAAAAAATACAACGAATAAAATAAAACATTCCGCCATTTTTTTTCATATTCTCGAAACTGCAGCTTGTTATAAGTTGCAGCAACATTATACGATGTGTTCGAGGTTTTCGGAAAAATACCCTACGATATGCCGATCATTTTTCTTCACATTGCCTTTTCGATGTTCCACATGTATGCCATACAAATTTTCAACCATTTGCAAAACTAGACCGGATTTTTGACGTCTCTATTGAAAAAGGCTTGGAAAACTCCACAAAAAAGAAGAATTTGTTATTAGCCAGCATTTTTGCATTCTGCCTCAATATTTACTGTGCTATATAAAACACAAATTCAAATTTAACCAACGCCCTTTAAGTCGTCTGCAACAACTTTTTAATTGAAACAGTCCAAAATTCTAAGATAACTCTATTGACAATGGTTTGGTCGTCTGTAAGGGTATTGTTCTTGGAAAGCCCACATTTTTCAGTCGTTTGGATAAGGGTTACGGAGGTTAGACTTCGTGAGGTATTATTAGAGAAGGCGAAATATCCCCTGAAACTCGCGTCCCTTTTTTCTTATTAAAGTAAATAGATGGCATATTTAAAGAAGCAAATATAATTATCTTTTCTCGGAAAAAATAGGTTCGTCTGCAAGTAATAATTTCTCATTTATTTGTAGCGAGGCGATGTCTGGTGAAATAACATTTTTTGTCTCTGGAATAAAAACCGGTTATTATGCTAGGATATTTGAAATTCTTTAAATTTTGGGAAAAGAAAAATGGAGGAAAAGAAAATAGGATTTCCGTTTGTTTCATTTTTAGAAACTATTTTTGAAACCGAAAATGTTAAAAGAAGTTGAATTAGAGACATTTTCAAAATAACTTTACTGGTTTTAAGAATTGAAATGATTCTCTGTATACAAATATTTATTGATATTTCCGCAAATGCATTCCAATATTCTCTAAAGAGCTGTGTTTTTTAAGACAGCAAAACAATTATCTGTACAAACAGTAAACAATTTTGCTTTTATCTTTAACGAAAAATGAAAAACGAATTATATAGACCAAATAAACATATATAAAAAATAAACAATCAGTCTGTAGGGTTTGTAATTCTAGCAATTCTAGGTATACATTTTGAAAATGAACAAAAACAAATTTTCTCAAGCGAAATCATGATGTAACAGTTATTGATTTACGATATTAGATTTTTATGATTTATTCTACAAATGGCTGATGTAGAATTATTGTTTATTATTTAAAGCAAAATCTGATTCCTTTGTTGAATTTTTCTAATTTCAGCAAACAATCAGCTTCCATCTACGTATATACGAGCATGGTTTTCGATTCCAGCCATTTTGGTATATACGTATTATAATAAACCACTTGGTATCCGACTTTCAGACAATTTGTAGACCACAGAATTTTCATACTTTGTAAATTTCAAATGAGATCAATTTCAACAAAAACGGATTGAAAAGGAATAAATATTGAATTAATTAATATCCAAGGAGGACTCCTTTGGCACCTCCCCGAACCACAATTAAGTCCACCATAGAATATCATACTTAACCCATTACCTCACATTGACGCCTTCTGACTCCCTCGTCTGCAACATCTTTGAATTTGGACAAATTCAAAATATTGCCGTTTGGGAATGGGTTAAGAACCTTGCAATGCGAAGTACAAAGGTACAAACCTTTTTCATCAGATCAAGCATTGCTTCCAGAATGACAACTTTGGCAACGCCCACAATTCGTTAAAACAATTTTTGTCAAATTGACCTAATACAGAAACGCTCATCCAATTTTTGATGTTGAATAGATTGAATACATCTATAATACTTTTCCAGATCCTGGCTCATTATCTGATGATAAATGTACAACTTGGATATCAGTAACGTACTAGCATAAGATTGGCACCGTCTTAAAAATCACAATTTCATGAAATTCGTTTTTACACGACATATACATGTATAATAGACTTTAGTAAAAACAAAAATCAAAATTTCGATAAAAAGAATCATTTTTTAAAAAAAACTTATCATAGGAAATGAAGAATGGAATGAGACTATCATGAAGAGTTATGTTTAAAAGTCACTCTTAAACAAAAGAAAGTTTTACTTTCTGTATTATGTGACCCAGGCATTTGACTAAACTGGAAGAATGCCACTAAAACATCGAAATACCGTAAGCCGATTTGAATATGTATATCGTAGTTGCACGAAATGCATTAGTTTTAATGTTCCTACATTCATGCATTTTCAAAAGAGAACAAAACGAATAGATTTCGTGACAACGTTAAGAAAACCTATTTAAAATGGCGTTGTTGTATTCACCTTTTGAGGATGGGTTTCTTTGCAAAGTGTTTCTGGCGAATTAAATGCATATGTGCATTAGGTGCATCTCTTACTTCATTTAACCCTTTTCCAAACAAGACCTGGGGCCCATATTACTAACGATCGTACGTTTGATTTTTCAATAATTACTTGTAGCAACAGCTCTGATTGGCTCAGTCGGATTTCTCGTGCAATCAGATGTCTTGTTACACAGTTTACACAAAAACTTGATCGTTAGATGTTTAGTAATACGGGGCCCTGGTTTTGACGTCCCTTGTATAAATGGCTAGTAAAAACATTGAAACAAAAGAAGAAACTGCTGATAATCAGCAGTTTCTCCTAATGTCTCAATATTTTCTGTGCTATATTGTACAAAATTTTGATCTTGAACAAGGTCCATTTGTCGTCTGCAGCAACTTTTGAAATGGAAATTTAAAAATGTGCTTTTTGGGAAACGGTTAACCGTTCCACACAAGACAAAACTTAAGACTGACCCAATCAGAAAGTAACTTCATACAACAGAATGTGTCCCGATAAAACATTTTGGATACGTTTAAGCGTAGAACATAATTTTGGAGGTAAATGGAAAAATTGCTTATTAGATTGGCATCGACATTCTTCTTTTGCATCAATGTTATTTTTAAAGAAGCCAGTTTGTTGGAAAAAGACGAACATTCACCAGATACTTCATTCAAGCTTTGTGCCTCTGAGACAGAGATTGCGTTGTAGGAGAGTGTTTTGCAAATCTGGCAGTCCAAATTGCTAAAAAGACAAACATTCTTCAAAATGTTTCAACAAAATCGTCTTTACTGCAGGAACTTTTGTGTCTATTCTAAATGAAAAGATCCATGCTAAAAGCTGTACAATATAGACCAGAAAATAGTGAGGCAAAAGAAGACAGATGCTGCCTGAACGTTTTCCCAAGAATTAAATTTCATATGGAGGTCAAAACCAAGAAAGGGTTAGTTGTGGTAAGTGATGGTTGATTTTGAGCAAAAGTTTTTGAAGTAGCTTGGTATCTTTTTTTCAAACACAGGTATAGCATCTCATTGTAATATTTCAGTAGTTTATCTCTTATTCGCCATTTGCACCCGTAACGTCATGACGTCATAGCCGTCTCAAGCTCTGGTTATCTTAACATTAGCACAGCCGCGAGAAAAAAGTTGATAAAAGACCCAAATATGTAAATAACGTATCACCATACACAATAAGTAAGGTTGTTAAATTCTGGAGCGTGAAACAAAACATCAATCTCAAAACGTGTTTCAGATGTAGGTTTACAATTCCGGAAGATGGATCTATTTGCAGGGCCGAATTACACCATGTAATACTAAAATAGTGCCAACATGATCCGCGCGGCGTTTTTGAAGAAGGTATGTAAGGACTGACGTTAGTAATTAATCAAACAAGAACAACGGATAAGACTAGAAAAAGTCACTCTAAATTTCTTATTTTAATTCCAAATCATATATTGTGGGTACTCATTGAAATCGTCTCGAAGAGACGATTCCAATGAGTACCCACAATATATGATTTGTTGAACATTCAATGACATTTTGCAATTTTAAAGTTCAACACTCCATTTTGTATCTGTTGTTATTAATCACACACAATACATTAGCAGACGAACATTGCATTAGACATGCTTTATTCCGGTAACGGAGCGCAACATGTTAAAAATAGACAACCGTTCATCATTCTGTACGTCTGCTCCATGTCAGTGTCGCTAACGAGAACGCATCCTTTTTCAAACTGGGTGATAACCAGAGGACATGCACTGACGTAGCTAGCCGAAAATAAAGTGTACCCAAAACGCATGCCTAATGTATCAGAGGAGGTTTGATGGCGGGCTCCTTACTGCTGGGAGACTTGATGTTGCGGGCATCTCCCAGAATTTTTGAAAATTTAATGAAGATGCTTATGAAATACATACCAAATGCCCACATGGAGCCACGAATGACCATGGTCATTCGTAGCTCCTGGTGGGTATTTGGTATGTATTTTAATGGCGATTCATGTGTTTATTTCAAGGCAATCTGAATGAATTCAGATGCATCTTATTTCATCTCATTTCATAATGTTACATCTGAGGATGACACATTAGGGGTCATCTTCTGTGACCTGGGAAAGTCCGTTTTTTCTATTTTTACACCAACCAATCAAAACGCTCGTTGCAAACGCAGGTCTGTTGTCCCTGACAACAACACCAAAATGGCTGCGGTTGATAGGTACGCGCTTGACAACGAGCAAAGAGCAAAGTCCGTTAATTTTGAGAGCAAAGATATGGCATTTATAAATGAAGTAGATAGTTTTCGGTATATTTTTAACACTGTCAGTAGCAGTTTTATACGATCATTGCGCTAACTCGAAATAAAGCGTTGTGTAATTTTGAACATAATATAAACTATATATTGACAATTGGAAAACTTGCAGAGCAGTGGTCTTCGAGACGATTCCAATGAGTACCCACAATATATGATTTGTTGAACATTCAATGACATTTTGCAATTTTAAAGTTCGCCACTCCATTTTGTATCTGTAGTAATTAATCACACGCAATACATTAGCAGACGAACATTGCATTAGACATGCTTTAATCTGGTAACGGAGCGCAACATATTAAAAATAGACAACCGTTCATCATTCTGTACGTCTGCTCCATGTCAGTGTCGCTAACGAGAACGCATTCTTTTTTTCAAACTGGGTGATAACCAGAGGGCATACACTGACGTAGCTTGCCGAAAATAAAGTGTACGCGGGCACCATGCTACTGGGAGAGTTGGTCTTGCGGGCATCTCCCAGATTTTTTGAAAATTTAATGAAGATGCTTATGAAATACATACCAAATGTCCACATGGAGCCACGAATGACCGAGCCACGAATGACCATGGTCATTCGTGGCTCCTGGTGGGTATTTGGTATGTATTTTAATGGCGATTCAGGTGTTTATTTCAATGCAATCTGAATGAATTCAGATGCATCTTATTTCATCTTATTTCATAATGTTACATCTGAGGATGACACATTAGGGGTCATCTTCTGTGACCTGGGAAAGTCCGTTTTTTTCTTTTTTTACACCAACCAATCAAAACGCTCGTTGCAAACGCAGGTCTATTGTCCCTGACAACAACACCAAAATGGCTGCGGTTGATAGGCACGCGCTTGACACCGAGCAAAGAGCAAAGTCCGTTAATTTTGAGAGCAAAGATATGGCATTTATAAATGAAGTAGATAGTTTTCGGTATATTTTTAACATTGTCAGTAGCAGTTTTATACGATCATTGCGCTGACCCGAAATAAAGCGGTGTGTAATTTTGAACATATATAAACTATATATTGACAATTGGAAAACTTGCAGAGCAGTGGTCTTCGAGACGATTCCAATGAGTACCCACAATATATGATTTGTTGAACATTCAATGACATTTTGCAATTTTAAAGTTCGCCACTCCATTTTGTATCAGTAGTGATTAATCACACGCAATACATTAGCAGACGAACATTGCATTAGACATGCTTTATTCTGGTAACGGAGCGCAACATGTTAAAAATAGACAACCGTTCATCATTCTGTACGTCTGCTCCATGTCAGTGTCGCTAACGAGAACGCACCCTTTTTCAAACTGGGTGATAACAAGGAAGTTATTCAGTTCGAGTTAAAGCCCCAGCATTGACTTAGTAGTCAGTCCAGCCAATTGTTTCTAGTCTAATATTCCAGAATATGGACTGACTGATTTGGGCATTCTGGGTATCCATTTTTGGCTTAATCACTACGCAGTGCGCATAACTCCGAAATCCTGTCGCCAAAAAGCAGCAAGCAGAAAATTGCTATTAAAACTACATTTGCAACAAAATAAAGTTTGATATCCGTCTCAATTTCATCTAATAAAATAGTTAATTCAAATCACATGATTTATTTTACTTTATGCAAGCATGTGAAGCAAATGTGCCGCGTGACAGGAAGTACCGCGTGTATGCATGTTACGGGCGCTGACATCTTGAAAGTAGTTTACCCAGAATGCCCACCCGAGATAGATGATAATCGACGCTGGCGACATCTATTGGTAGATATTGAAAGCACCAGTCACAAGCATGAATCTGATGCCACAGGGAAACATTTATATAGAGGCAGAATAATGGCAAATCCCGGCCATGTCTCTGCCCTGTATTGTTGTGTATGTGGCAGAGAGGTAGTGCGTCGGCTTCACAGGTTCGAAGTTCGATCCTCGGTAGTTGAGATTGTTCTTGGCTTCTCAATGAGCCACATATTCGGCACGAGTACTGGTATTTTTTTCCAGGAAGACATGGTCAGTGGTACAGCTTTAACGACCGGTCACATACGATTCCGCGTTCTATTTGCGTCCATATCACGTCCAAAATTATGATGCACGAGGTCCCTATTTAAGACGTGCTCCGGCCACTATAATGCTGTATGTGGCAAGGCCTTTAGCTTTTAATATAATAAATTACACATTTGCTTTTTTCCCTATCTATGTATGTTGGGCTATTTGCAAAATATGAGCATGTTTTGCATAAAGGCTTGTGAATGAAAACAGTGCTACCTGATACGCCGAAACTGAATGGCATAAGTATGCAAGTTCATGATTTTTGTCATACAGTGCACAAAGTGAAAGGCATTATCACAGTATGCTTTTGGGTTTGACATGAAAATTATAGAAAATGGTACAAGCACCCATTTTTCTAACAATTACAAGCATTCCAACAAATTAACAATTGAAAAAAATCAACATTTTCGAGCAAAACGACATTGATACTGCTGTTCTTAATTTCAAGAGCAACGATTCAACCATTGCCATGGAAAAATGTACCATAGTACAACTCGGTGGCGAATCCCGTGACAAGTTTTCGATATTGTTAAAGGTACATTAGTACTATCCCCAGGTCTAAATCTCTAATGATCCACAAAGGTTGGCTTTTAGCATGTTGTCACATCGTTTGTATGCTTTATATGATATAATACAAGATTCATACAGTAAATGACATAAATCGATAATCATGCAGCGGTGTAAAACTATGTAAAATATATACAGCTGGTTGATCGTGTTTACGAAATGATGTGATATGGGGTTTTATATCTGTCGTAATCTTAGCCAATACAGGTCAGACGAAGCTGAAATTTTGCACAGAGAAATTTGAAAGGCCATATTTTAATTATGTACAGCTATTTTTACAGAAATTAACCCCGAAAATAATTAAGTACTTGTAAGTATGAATCTTTAACTATTTCTGTTAATATAAGAATATTTGAAAAAAAATGTTTGAAGTAGAGAAGGCCGACCAACGCCTGGGATTTGCTGAATGCGAATTATTTTTAAGCTGCACCTCGTAAAAAGTTATTGACGGCAAACCAAAATTTTATCCGAACTACTGTTGCTTTGCATATGGTTGTTCGAATCTTGCAAGTGTATCACGCCTCCAAGATTCGATCCAGCACATGCAAAAAATGCATTGAAAAGTAGATCTAAGCATGAAAAGGGTTGAAGGCTTACAAAATGACAACACACACGGCATTACCACAAAGTACCATTTTCAGGTGGACCTTACTCATTTAATATCAGGGACCCATCTTTCTAGCCCTGAATCATTTTCTAACTAGACATAAAATACGTAATTAATACATTTTCATTCTGTTTTTGTGTGATTAAATGAGCGTTCACGTGAGGTTTTCATTTCGTTTTGATGTCGTTATACCGTAATTACGACAACTGCCACAAACCGTCGATGAGTTCTGGAACAAGGATGCAATTACACGACAGACCTTGTTTTCTTGCCAAACCATTTTCAGTTTTCAGCCCATTATCAGACGACAAAATTTTTGACGGGTCCAAATTCAAAGTTGTTGCAGACGACAATTTTAAGTCGATGAAATTATACTCTTTTGCGTTTCTTGGTAGCAAAAATTTGTGGGAATTGAAAAAATTGTTTGACACAAGCAATTTCTTCATTTTCCACAAAGTGTTCCTAGACATATTTATTAGTTGGCGTAAAAAGGCGACACTGTGTGGTAACTGGTTAAAGGAATTGATACCAACATTATTCGCCTTTTTCAAAATGACTTTTTGGGCTGGTCCAAATTGTAAATTGCAGATATCTTTACTATACATTGTAGGACTCCTTTCTTCAATTACAAACACAAAAATGTCTTCTGTAACACCCTTAAAGTGAAAAGACCAAGAAATTTTGTAGTATAGGTAAGGGTTAATCATCGAAACGACATCCTACATTTACGGGTAGAAGCACATATATTATAGAGCAAGCTCTCGCATTTATCATTGCTACCAATTTGTCAAACATTATCTGTAAGTTTGCTTATATCCTTCATTTTTTGACAAATTCTTTATGAAGTTATTTGGTATCACTTTTGTAGCTGGCATAAATCTTCATCAACCAAAATCTGTCGAACGATTATGTCTATATTTCGTACATGGACGTTTCCCACGTATTAGATAAAGACTGTATAGTAGATTCTACGCGAAATAAATATTCAAATGCGCGCAGCGCATTGAATGTTTATATCGCGTAGAATCTACTATACAGACTCTATCTGACTTAGTGTTCGCTAGCGGTTCATTGGAGACGGGGGCGTGGCTTCATATAAACATCACATAAACTAGCCGACAGTCTCGTTCAAGCGAAATATATCGACAAAATTTTAAACTATACTGCAATTCCATTGGTCATAAAAAGTAGGTCGAACACTAAGCCAACAATGGTTGAGATTGGTCAAATTGTATGACAGAGCTACATATGAGTGGGGGTAAATGCATTTCAAAATATGAGCTATCTTTCAGTGTTCATCATACGTTATGTTATGGGTACCCATTAAAATAGTCTAGAACGATTCCAATTAGTACCGACAACATAGGGCTTGGATTTGAAATGATATGCTGTATTTAGATTGCATTTACCCCCTCTTATATACTCAGTTCCATAAAAAAGTAAGTGTGCACTTTCTTTCGTTTTATTTCTTCCCTCATTTTTCACTAAAATAAAAGAGTTTGCTATCATACTGTAGCTTATAGTCTCAACTAAATGTTAGATGTAACAAATTTTGGCAAGATGACGATTTATGTTTGTTTCTTATAGTTAAACGACACAGGTGCGAAAATAAAAGTCGCAAAAGTACACAAAACTGGTCAAATTAGAATTTTGATCGTCTTAAGTTAATCGGAATTATTCACCCAATACCCTTCAATATTGAATTTAATGTTAATTTCCGAACAGAAGCCATGTTGAAGTTCTTCCCTAGCCATCTATGATATAAATTTGGGTCCGATTTAACATGTGTGGGGTCATTTAGGAAGGAACGTTCAATAACATCGAAACATCAGCAATATCCAGGATTTTGCTATTCCATTCACCCAGGAATGAAATAACATTCTAAATGTAGTGTTGTTGCGTTGTTTGAGATCCATGCGACCGTCACATGCTCCAGTGTATCGACAGTATGTGTTGCCATACAAGATATTCAAAAACAAACCTAATAAACTTCTTCTAAACAAAATTTAAATGTGACCAGTTTATGTGTACTTTTGCAACTTTTATTTTTGGACCATCTCCATTTAGACTAAGAAAAACAAACTAAAATGGTATTTTTGCCAAAATTGTAACTATGAGATATTTTTGTCAATCTCATAGCTACAACATGATAACAAACTGTTTTATTTTTGGTTACGAAAAGAAAGAGAAATGAAACGACATAAAGTGCACACTTATTTATGGAACTGAGTATATGTTACTCTGGTATGGGGTTGTAAAGTAAGTACACAATAAACCAAGTTCTAAAACGATTAGGCAAGACGGTCGATGTGAAAGTACAAGATCTATTGTGTACACTCCTTTCTTCTTTATTTTATTGTTCTTGTAAAAAGACCTATCATAACTTTTTCATAAATTTATAAGGTCGTTTTAATCAGCTTTTTAAGGTATCCAATCCCTCAAAAGCACCAAAGAGCCAGATGCGAAATTTGAAAAGTGCCAGTAATTCCTAAACTGTGATACATTTCCATTCCAAATACAAACATAAGCATTATGAACGGACTAGAATTTTGAATTAATGCATACTTATGGAAATATTTGACAAAAATGTTCAAAATTACCTCCCTTGCATATGAATATAGAGTAAAATAATATTTGTAAATTATTTTGTTCTTGAAGCATAATCTCGACATCTGGCACGGTGAATCAACTTATTTAAAGTGTATTTACAGGTGTGTGTAATTTGATGCATTTCGTATGGCTAGAAAGAGGTGATTTTTATGGTTTTTAAACCTAAATTGCAGCCATATTTGAAAAGTTCATTGTATTTCCGTAGATGGATTAATGACGTGGTGACAGGTGCATGAAGCGGATGACCGACGCCATTTTGTTGTGTCAGACTACAACAACAAAAATCGTCGATGTCATTACCTCGTAACTCCAGCTTTAATTAAGCTGGAGTTACGAGGTTTTGCAATAACATCGACGAACTGCTTCTAAATAACAGTTTAGTTTTTTAGTGTTCGACCTACTTTTTGGACCAATGAAATTGCAGCATATTTTTTTTCTGTCGGCTAGTTTATGTGACGTCTATACATAGCCACGCCCCGTCTGCTATGAACCGTTAACGAACACTAAGTCAGATAGAGTCTGTATAGTAGATTCTACGCTATGGCGCGCGAATAGGGTCTAAAGTCAATATAGCGCTAGACCTATAATTAAAATAGGGCTAGACCGCTAAAAATAATGGTCTACCCTTATATTTTTATCGGTCTACCGATAAAAATATCGGTCTACCCATAAAATAAGGGTAGACCGCTATTTCAATTAACGGCCTAGCGATCATAAATTACCGGTAGACCGATAATTATTTTTGACCCTTCTGTTCGAAATCTCATTAGCCAATCAAATGGCTCGTTACATCCTCAACACACCGAAATAAGCGATATCTGTATAGTACAAGCTCTGTGATTGGCTATCGAAAAAAATAGGAGTCTGCCGATAAAAATAGCGGTCTACCGGTAATTTAATCGCTAGACCGTTAATTGAAATAGCGGTCTACCCTTATTTTATGGGTAGACCGATATTTTTATCGGTAGACCGATAAAAAATTAAGGGTAGACCGTCTAGCGCAATCTTGACTTTAGACCCTTTTCGCGCGCCATACTACGCGACATAAACGTTCAAAGGCTGCGCCTTTTGAACGTTTATATCGCGTAGAATCTAAAATACAGCCTCTATCTAATACATGGTGACAGGTGCATGAAGCGCATGACCGACGCCATTTTGTTGTGTCAGGCTACAACAACAAAAACCGTGGATGTTATTCCAAAACCTCGTAACTCTAGCTTTGATTAAGCTGGAGTTACGAGGTTTTGCAATAACATCGACGATCTGCTTCTAAATAACGGTTAAGATTTTATAGACATCTAATGGAGACACTCAACAACGGAAACGTTTCCGGGTATAGTCGTAGTACCTAAAATGAGTTTCGGTTAAAAATGGATATCTTTTTCACTAGATGTTTCTGCATGTAGAAAAGATCATTTCGCAGAAAAAACGACTACTGATGCATGTTATTCCAGGACCGTCGGAAGCAATTTCATATTGGGTCGGCTCAAGCCCCTTTGGCTGAATTTTTGGGGCTGAATTGGATTTTCCCTACATTTACAGTGTAAAATAAGGAAAATTGGCATTGTTTGCCAACTTGGGGGGGGGGGGGGGGGCGGGCTAAGCACCCTAGACTCCCTGTTCCTACGGGCCTATATTGGTATGCATAAACACACTTTCCGTGGAACTACTTGTTGTCAGGTTGTGAGCGACATTGTAGGACAGCATACCGTCCAACAGACAAGTTGGAAAGTAAATAAAAAGCAAAATAAGTATGAGTCAAATTGTTACTTTAGACCTGAATGAATCGCGAACATTTACACCTATACGAAATCCGACACCCGTTTCCTATCCGAATTTACGTTCATTCTGTGTCATTTAGAACGATTGATAGATAGCGATCTATGTTTTAATATTGTTAAATAGACAACCAACGACCTTTTCCTTCACCATAGGTGATCATTTGTGGACCATGTCATCTCAAAATATGAATGACCAAGGTTCTGAATAGGCATCCCGATGGTATTTTAGAACAAAATGATATTAGATAGAGGCTGTGTAGTAGATTCTGCGCAGCGCATTGAATGTTATTATCGCGTAGAATCTACTATACAGACTCTATCTGAATTAGTGTTCGCTAGCGGTTCATTGGAGACGGGGGCGTGGCTATGTATAGACGTCATATAAACTAGCCGGCAGTCTCATTTATGTGAAATTTTAAAATATACTGCAATTTCATTGGTCCAAAAAGTAGCTCGATCATTAAGGAGCCATAATAGTATGGATCCATATCAATCTGTTTATACAATTTTTTATATAATTTACGTAACACTTTAAATCCAAATTTCATTTGTCAGTGCACTTGACCACGAAAACTAAAAAAATCTAAACTTTATCTAGTAGGCACATTTGAGTTTGAAATTGTAAACACAGAGCCTGGTTTCGATTTCGTCCCTGTCTTTTTACAAAGAAAATATTTTTCAGATTAGTCAATCTAATGGCCTATGGTATAGATTTCAATTTTTGAATTAACTAACCTTACACTGCTAGTGTAGTTTCTGTTGGCTTTATATTTTTGAAATAATTGAATTAAATGGGATTTCACAATTTGATTGATTTCCCCTTTTAGCAGATTATCCGATAATGATTGCAAAGAATGGATAAATGGGTATGCATTTGAATGTAATAACAAAGCTCATTCTACCTCGGTATATTCCGTGTAAATAAGTTATTTGTGCACAAAAACATTATCCTGGGCAAGTTGGCCTGTCACAAACCGGATGCCTCGTAGAACCTGGCATGCGCAGACGACACACAAAGAGAAGACATCAACCCTTAAAATAAACATAGAAACATGAAAAAATGATAAAATGCTATCGACGTTTGCTCCTTTATGGATGCCAAAAACAGAAGTTGATTGTGCATTTTAGTGAAACAAGCTTGAGATTCATGTTTTGGACACTTGAGGACTGGTCGGGAGATGGTAGAGGAAGATGGGGCGTTGGCCACTGAAACAACAACAAAAAAAATCGGCCATTTTCCAAGATGGCCGCCAATGGTTTGCTTTAATCAATTTTTCGGTCAATATCAGCTGAATAACTTTACCTATTGCAATGCGTCAACGATTATTTTTAGTGATCTTGTATGAATAAATCATCATTTATAAGAAGGATAATCAAATGTAGAAGGGTTGTGATTTTAATGAAGGTTAAGATAGGTATCTGAACTAGGGTGGTAAAAATCCGATCCTTTCTTTTTAACCCTTTCCTAGAAAGACGCAATTTTTTCCTTACAAATTCGGAGGTATCACATACGTCACACTATAAGCCACGAGAAGCAGGATAGTGGAATATTATAGGGCGCAAATCTTTGAGGGAAAAGTAGAAAATGCTGGTCATCATAGCAGTCTCCATTAGAAACGTCCAAATATGAAGCTGTTTGGGAAAGGGTTGAGGCCTGGTATACAATACGGTCTCAGTACCCGTAGATCTGTCATACAATGGATGCGACGAGTCGTGGTGAAACGGTTTAAGGTAGAATACCCGAAATGTGGCAATTTTGATGAACATACGACGTCGGTATTTTTCGGGCGACGTCGTTTAAACGTGCAGTGATATCCGATCTTTAGACATATGTAACGAAGAGGAAAAATCTTTACTTTCATCTGCCTAACGATTACGACGTTGCCCGAAAAATACCGAAGTCGTGTGAATCTCTTTTATGGGTATACTACCTTACATTGATACCTTTTCCAAGTCTTGGTACCTCGATATCTGTAAAAGATCAATGTCCTTTCTTCAAAATGATAGCAGGTAGAAATTATTTAGGTTGTTCCAAGTCCGTGACGCCAGGTCTACATTTCAATTGTAAAATTAATTATGGGAGCACAATTGTTACATAATCTCGGTGACGGATCAAAACCTTGTAACTCCAGCGTTTGCATGCTATAGTCACGCGTTTTTTGATTCCCATCAATGATAAGCCATACATGTTTTACTGTAAAGACGAAAACACATTGTAAGAAAGTACCGAGGAGGGTTTTCTTTTCACCAATTCGAATCAACAAATTGTCTTTAAGTTACCATAAGTCACCTTAGATATTAGACGCCATTGATAAAAATATTGCTTAACTCGACTAAATGTTTGTATAACTTTGAAATAAGTGCTTTCTTTTCCTGTGACGTGGTCCATTTAAGTATGAGATGCAAGGGATAATTCCCGTGGGTCAGGTTACATCCCAAATGTACCCGTTTTTAGGATGATTGCCCTGCGCCCTGGCGAGCGACACGGATAATTTGGTGGAAACGTACACCGCTAATCGCCGCTAGGAATGTAGATAGTTTAGAATTGAATCCTTTTCCATCATTTACAATTTTCTATATATTTTACATCCAATTTTGTTTATTTAAAGAGACATTCTATTCCGATTTTACACTTGTATAGTATGTTTTGGTGTGAAGATTGTTGTTAATGATGTTTTTATTAAATTTGTTTTAATGTTATAAGTGTGTTTAAATAGTTGTCGATAAGAAAGAAAGATGCTTTTAAAGTTGAGACGGAAACGACAAATTTGATTTAGAGGTAGACTGGTTACCTCTGCTGAAACGTACTGTGACACACAGAAAAATACGGTTGATAATCATTCTTCGTAAAGGGCACAATTCTTTGACTTAAAAAATTCAGACTTTCATAAAAATGTTCTTTAAATAATGAATTAAAAAGTAAAATTAGTAATAGAAGATTTATGAGATGTCTCTTTAAGACGTTTTCATAAACACGTTGATGCAGCGATCTACAGATACAGTATCTGATACAAGGCGCATGTTTGGCTCACTTTTGAGCCAGGTTACCTCTACAGTGTATTAGGGAGTATTTCTGGAGAAGATTAGTCGTGTTTCCTAGTTTCCTAGTCGTTTGCACTTTCTTTCGAGGATCAGTTTCCTATAAATGATATAAGAAATTAACTATTTATGCAGATAAGTATTGTGCATAATACATGTATGACTGTATGTATGAAGAAGGAAAGGGAAGTTACAGAATAATTGAAAAAGATGTACTTGATATAAATATATTATAATCATACACATAAAGTAATTACAAATGACTATTTAGCACCATATTAACCGAATATTCCAAAGGTCAAAATCATTGCACTTTTAGGGAAGCCCGTATAACTATGATGGTTATTCGATTACAAACGGTACCATTTCCTCATTCGAACTACCGATTTATAAAGCTTGATTAAATGTGGTGGCAATGTTGCTTCCATTGACAAATTGTATTTGAGTCTGTCAGTCATCTACACGGAAAGGCGTCCAAATTTAGCGTTTACCCGCTTCTTGGTCTAACCTATTGCAATTTAGTTAAAGACTTCTATGGCCAGTCTTTAGATATTAATATTTGTATAGTCCCCTCCACTGTTTACATTTATGGCGCGTGCGCGATATTAGAATTACTCCGCGGGACTATTTATCGCCCGTATATCTAACAATATGTGTCCCGACGCGACGAAAAGGGGCTTATTGAAAGTGAAAACAGTGTCGATCCTGGTCAGATTCCGTATTAAGCGCTGTCTGTCTGAGATAGTAACACTTTGTCACTTTACTATCTTTGTACTTTGTCTGATACCACCCATAACATGATGCTATAACATCGCCTGAACAACGCAAAATAACTACGACAGAGAAAAATATTCCCAAGAAAAACAGATGCGGCCATCAATGTCAAAGTCCATGAACAAAGCAAAATGCAAAATAGCAATGTCAAAAGAACCTTAACTGTTTATCGTGGATTTAGACTGAAACAATACTTCGTTATTTCAACCATCTAACTTATGGTGTTCCCAATGAGTTCTGTTTTCTCATGACCCGCGACATAGTTGTGGGGGTCAAGTGTCGCGTTTGAAATCTGAGCTGCTGTCCAAAAGCACAATCAATATTTGAAATAAGAACCCTTTAGGATATCACAATTATGCATCCCATAAACAACCCGCATATTACAATAAGGCACCTCAGTGTACGTGTACAAGCAAAGGGACATCCGGAACATGTACAGACAGACGTAAATGACGTTGACGCTCGTTAATAGACGTCAGAAAGACATATTCCCAGAAAATCAAAGTGTACCGTTGTATGCGTTGTTGCAGTAGACATGTGACCATTTTATTTATGGTTTGTGTAATTTTGTACGAGTTGCATGGTCAATTTAATTCATTGAATTCAGTTCAAGAAGCAACAACCAACTCTGGTATTACGTCTCTAGTTGAGAAAGTTTTGGAAAACCTTTGGAAGACATAAAATATATAAGAAAACACCCAGTAAAAAGAAGAAAAAAGTTAAAAAGTTCGCAATTACCATTGTCTTCTTTTATATGTTTTTCCAATCCACCTCTTTTAGCTATGTAGAACCTCTTGGTATTGTTTGTGAAAAGGTAAAACAGACATATATACATTTCTTGAATTTTCCTCCCTTCCTTGCAACGGCAACGTATATGGGAATACTTAGGATGAATATCCTGCATATAAAGTTTGAGCATGAACTTGGAAAAAAAACCAACAGTTACTAGATCAGTATGTCTTTAAATACGCTCTGATAAAGACCCGTTACTCTCTTGCGGTTGTTATCTGCCATTGAGGGGCTATTAGAGAACAATATGCATCTTGACCAGACTGTGTGTACATGTATACAAATACCATATGGTAAGGTCCCCTTTCTTTTCCAGGTTCATTCTTGTCGTTTAACGTGCATGATAACCCTGCGTCTGAACAATACACTTGTTGTCTTAGAAAAAAGAAACAACAAACACATGCAAGACACCCGAAGTAGGATACATCCGATATTCGTTTATTTGCAATTACATTATTTCAAAACATATCCTTGCAAGTTAACCGTATCTAGAAAAAACGTAGACGAATAAAAGAAAGAACTAGCTATGAGCTATGCCTCTTTTTCTATTAGACCGCCGTCAATTTCCAAAATTGAAGTTTTTTTCGGAGAGATTTTGTTACCATGTAGAGTTTATTAATTTCTTTTTATGTACACTATAGCCTTATGCCAGAAATGATGATCTATGTTACGACTAGTATATTACTTTTGTGACGACACAAGGCTTCCGTAATCTCAATAAAACTATAAAACAGCGATAAACCGCTCGAGATGGCTTACTTTGAAGGTTTCCTTTGCGAATGTTAATTTATAGACCGACATTGTGTGGAAAGTTGTTTTATAAATGAGAATCCAAGTAGATTCAACGTGTCTTTAAGTCAGCTTATATCAGGAATTGCAAGGCCTCGTTAACCCTTTCACAAACAAGACCTGGTTTTGACGTCCCTAATACACGGATGGGCATCAGGGGAGCTACCTCGAAAATGTGTTAACGTAAATTTGTTCCCACGCCACATCCGGGAATGTCGAGGTAGTGGAAATCCCCGTATTTTCACAAACGGACAAAGGTGAGCTCTCGCTTTTATTTGATTTTTCTTTCAAAGAGCGCACTACTTAAAAATCTGGCAATGCAGTGACGTCGCGCATGGTATTGCGACCAATTTATGTAACGTCAAAATATAGAAAAACGTTGACGTAAACGTTGCGCGTAACGAATATTTCTTTATTATCCGTGTTTTCTTTTCCTTATATCACAGGGAAAAGTTGTTTAATAAGTCATTCATATAACAGGAGAATAAATAAATGAATCAATTTCTGGATTATTGCGTTTTACAATAAAATCCATAAGTTAAATTGTCATTGTTTTTGAATAATCGTTTGGCATAGTTGTATTTCCGCGACATTAAAAACACTGGCGGTATTTAACCATAGGAAAAAAAACCCAAACTTTTTTTAAAACATAATTAATTTTTGCAATTACTTTTTCGCAACAAACATACAAAATTAAAACGCTCAACACGAAGGAAAAAAATGTCTTAGGTATGTGGGATTTCTGTTGTCTGTGTGTTTTTTGCTTAACACGTTCTTAATATTGTGTCATACAGAGTCGTTTATTTTGGTTTAAAAATGAAAAAAAGAACAATAACTATTATCAGTTTGAAATTAATCAAACTTGTTTAGTTATGAAACAATACGTAGGCCTACTTGTAAAACCTGTTTACAAGTGGATAAATGAAACATGGGCCTTCTCGTATAGAGAATAGTGGGATTCATGTAATAATGAGGAAATGATTTTAAAGAGACACCCGAAGAAACTTTAACATAATTTTGTTCCTTTTTTAACATCTTAGTGTGCGAAAGAAAGCAAAGAACTTTACATTTGATCATAACCGATGTCTTTAACACAATTTGTGTTTGTTATAGATTCTCTCAAATATTCAGATAATTTGTTCAATACCCGAATAATCAATCGCTTTAATTAAAGTCGACGTTAAACGTCCATTTTGACGTAAATTTAAGGGGGTGGACATTTCTGTTTTACCTGGGAAAAATTCTGGCGTTTCTCCTATAATGATGATACGCATCTACATATTACATCATTTTAAAGATATTGTAATGAACTAACTTGTATTCACAAAATCAATGTTCAGAATTTGGCCGATTACAAAATATTCATGTCGAAAGGCGCACCAAAACATTTTTGCGCGAAAAACCACAGGGGGTGGACATTTCTGTTTTACCTGGGGAAATTCAAATTAAGACATGAAAACGACGTAATAGATCGTTCCTATTTCATACATCTATTGTCGGTATGTTGAACTTGATTGTGCAAGAAGTTTGAATGAAAATAATACGACTGTATTCATTTCAAAGACAGTGAAAAATTGCGTTTCAATGAAAAATTCCAGAAAATGGCTCACGTCACGCGCCAATGCGAGCTTGTTTTTTCGTTATACTGACTTTAATCTTTGCTTGTATTTTATAAAAATCGTATCAAATGATAGAAAATAGAATAAACAAACGTTAAGTACTATCTTTAAACAAAGTTTTACGTCGAAAATACAAGTCTTTCTCGGAGTAATCTAATTCTGTGTGTTTTTATGTTACACGTCACGCTTTAAAACGGGTGCCTTTTCCATTAAACTTTAACCGAAATTCCGGACTTTCCGGTGTTTCAGATCCATGTAAAACTGTAGACAGACAGGTTCATGTATACAGAAACAGTATCTACCAAGAAAACGATTCTTAATTAAATATGTGTTTTTCACCAGTACAGGTTTCATTCGTGAACCGGATTTTTCACAACTGGTCGCAATAACGTGCGCGACGTCAGTGCAATGCTACAATGTTTTAGCATTGCATGAAGACCGAAAACCCCATCAAATAGTGGAAAATAAAAGCAGGACGACATTAATTCCAGGACTGGTGGATTGCATTTTCGCCCTGTGTTGACATATCGACAGGCATCTCGAGGCAGATATTGTACTTTATTTTCAGTTTCTGACCACTATCACATGTTTTGATGCAACACGTAGTCGAATTGACTACAATGACGCAAAAAATTAAGATGTTCTGGTCTCCTGAACAGATTACCTGCCCAAAAATTCATTCGTGTTGTTCCCAGACCATCGAGGTAGCGGTAATCTATCGAGATAGTTCCCACGCGTCCCAAACACCTAGCCGTCTGATATATTGATGTGTTGATATACTTTAATTATTCTGGACAGCGACCTAATGGCTAGTTGGAAAAATCAGTTCCGCTAGTCAAGGAACTGTGATGCACGTGCAATATCTAACTCTAGCAGATTTGTTGAAAACTTATGAAACAATGAGCAGGAACTGCCGCAATCACAACATAAATCCCAACCTGAAACCCAACCTAAAACCCAAGTGGGAAACAACAAAAGATACATTTGAGTACCAATACAAAGAGAACATATTGTAAGCCGCGTTAGCATCCTTTTTCCCAAGAGTAAGTCACTCAGTCACCAGAACTTAAATGAACGTGTTTGGACACATAAAATGACCGAAAAGCATAAAAATTCACAATTTACCTTATTCAATTTTTCAGGAACATCTACATCAAAACAAAACGCAGTACTGCTTACCTTCAGCCAGAGACCTTCACCTTAAAATCAAGTTATAGTACTGATTCCGCCAAACCCAAATGTACCAGCAGAAAAGAGAAATTTATCAACTGTATTGTTTCTAGGTGGGTTTGTAGGCTATTTACGGAGGACTTAATTCAAGATAGGCACTTTCGGTATTCTGGGAATTAAGATTAATAGTTGTCTCTGTTCTTCATGAATGGGTTTCAGGTTCGGATTTATGTTGTGATTTCGACAGTTCCTGCTCATTGTTTCACAAGTTCTCAAAAAATCTGCTATAATTAGATATTGCACGTGCATCACAGTTCTGTGACTAGCGGAACTGATTTTTTTCCAACTAGCCATTAGGTCGCTGTCCAGAATCATTATAGTATATCAGCACATCAATATATCGGACGGCTAGAGATGTTTGGGACGCGTGGGAACTACCTCAATAAATTACCGCTACCTCGATGGTCTGGGAACAACACGAATGAGTTTTTGGGCGGGTAATCTGTTCAGGAGACCAGAACATCTGAAATTTTTGCTTCATTGTTGTTAATTTGACTACGTGTTGCATCAAAACATGTGATAGTGGTCAGAAACTGAAAATAAAGTACAATATCTGCCTCGAGATGCCTGTTGATATGTCAACACAGGACGAAAATGCAATCCACCAGTCCTGGAATTAATGTCGTCCTGCTTTTATTTTCCACTATTTGATGGGGTTTTCGGTCTTCATGCAATGCTAAAACATTGTAGCATTGCACTGCATCGCCAGATTTTTAAGTAATGCGCTCTTCGAAAGAAAAATCAAATAAAAGCGAGAGCTCACCTTTGTCCGTTTGTGAAAATACGGGGATTTCCACTACCTCGACATTCCCGGATGTGGCGTGGGAACAAATTTACGTTAACACATTTTCGAGGTAGCTCCCCTGATGCCCACCCGTGTAATAGAAAAGGTTTGGGAAAACATTGAAACAAAAGAAGAAACTGCTGATAACCAGTAGTTTCTCCTTTTGCCTCAATATTTTCTTCGCTATAAAACACACTATTCCAATCTTTATTAACATCCATTTTTTGTCTGCAGCAGCTTTCAAATTAGACAGCCCTAAAATTTATTTTTTTTGGGGGAAAGGGTTAATTAAGGTATGCAACCCATCATTAGCACTAAAGAGTCAGAGGCGAAATTTGAAAAGTGCCGTTAATTCCTAAACGTTGTTTCATTTCCATTTCAAATACAAATATTTAAGCATTCTGAACTGTTTAGAATTTTGAATTGGTGCATGTTTATGGAAATATTTAATAAAAATGTTCAAAATTACCTCCCTTGCATATGAATATAGAGTAAAATATATTTTTGTAAATTATTTCCTTCTGAAAGCAAAATCTTGAAATCCGGCATGGTGAAACAACTTATGTGAAGTGTATTTACAAGTGTAAGAAATTTGATTAATTTCGTATAGATAGAAAGTGGTGTTTAATGATGGGTTGTATACCTTAAAACCAGGTTATCCGTTTGGAGACGGTGAAATTTAAAGACTTAGGGTTTACGAACTGAGAATGAAAACACCAATTTCTAGCCATACGAAATGCGTCAACTTACACACACTTGTAAATACACTTCACATAAGTTGATTCACCATGCCGGATTTCAAGATTATGCTTCATGAAGAAAATAATTTACAAATATTATTTTACTCTATATTCATATGCAAGTGAGGTAATTTTGAACATTTTTGTCAAATATTTCCATAAGTATGCATTAATAAACCATACAAAATGCTTATGTTTGTATTCGGAATGGAAATGTAACACAGTTTAGGAATTATTGGCACTTTTCAAATTTCGCCTCTAGCTCTGCATTTCATTCTCAGTTCGTAAACCTTAAGCTTACTCTAAATTTAGAATCAAGTATCAGTACTTGAAAGACAATAATTACCTTTTGCGAGTCTTTGAAACGCATAAAAAATAGAGGACAACATCATTGACCAGCAATTTCTACGACACACATAAGGTTTGCAAGTTAAGTAACAATGGACTTGAAAATTATTTTTATATTTGAGTTTTTACCAGTGTTCAATGAATGTGTTTTATGGTACCAAAATGATCAATTGGCGAATAACAGCGTACGCAGAATATTTAGTCAAAAGACTCGGACCAAGAAGTTCCAAGAATTGACTGAGATGGAAACTCAACAAACTACGTAAGACACAACGCCCCTATTTGTTGTTTAAAGAGCAGATGGCATTGGGGACAATACCAACAACCTTATGTGGATTGGTGTTTATAAAGAAAAATCTCTTCCAAAGACGATAGCGTCGCTTTTCTTCGCGAACCTCGTAACTACAGCTTAAAACAAGCTGTAGTTTCGAGGCTTTCGAAGAAAAGCAGTGATATTCTCCCTCTTATCTACATATGCTCAGAGATTTTTCCTTTTTTTTTTTTTGTTTGTTTGTTTTTGTTAAATTTGGCCAATAGCATCTGCTGAAAATAGACTAGGTTTAGTTATGTTTTGATAAACCTTCGGTGATGCTATAAGATCTTGTACACGTAACTACGGCTTGAATAAAGCCGTAGTTACGAGATTTTATAACATCAGCTACAAAATACCATTTTTTGTCCGAAATTACGTCAAAATTAACTGGATAAAATCGTTCATCCCGTGAAGAGTAAGAAGAAAGATGATTATCGACAATTATGAGTATCGCGTGTGAAGTCACAATCTGGAGTGTCAATTAACAAAGCGCTTGACCAATCATTTTATCGACATTGATCAAATATGGCCGCTGTCCGCAGGTCGTATTTTCTTTTGATATCCTTGTCCTTGTGTTCGTTTGTTTTTGCTGTCGTATATCAAAATTAATAGGGTACCGTTGGATCCCGAGAATGTATTTACAGCATTTCGAACAAGCTTTAGTTAAAATGGAAGTTTAGCTTTGTTCAGATATTAATCTATCATTCAATGTCTTTCATTTCTTTTTTGTCATCTTTATTTTTCTTTTGAGAAAGCTGGTTGTTAGTGACGAAAGCGCTGTATATCGTATCAGGCCCGTAGGAAGTAATTTCATATTGGGGGGGGGGGGGCTAAAGCCATTGTCATGAATATGGGGGGGGGGGCTAATTTGGATTTTCCCAAAATTTTCAGTGTACAATTAAGAAAATTTGGCATTTTTGGCCAACATTGGGGGGCTTAGCCCCCCCTAGCCCCCCCCCCCCTGTTCCTACGGGCCTGTGTATATCAATCGTTTTTGACCAAGTTAGTCTTCTCTAAGGAACCAAAAGCGAAAAAGCGTAGATGCGTTATTATTCACATGAATATATAATTTTTGATTGATTTATGTTTAGGTCTTTTCAGACGACAGACTATGCCCATTCTTTCAGACGACAATTCCGTTCTTCGTCTGTGAAGGAAGAAGGAAGCCTGGCGCTGTCGTTATTTTTTTACGATGAAGGTTCACCTCATTATAATACTATCTGAAGTTATTGACGCGTCATAAATTTTTTTATTGAAGACATCATTTCATCGCATTTCTTCAAAAAATCTCGTAACTACAGCTTGTCCAAGCTGTAGTTACGAGGTTTTTGGAAGAAAATGAGCGAGTTTTTGTTTGGATGTTGAACTAGGTTTGGAAGAGCGACGTTAACCACCGTATTGTTTGACATTAAATATATTAACACATAGTTGTCTGTCTAATGAGCGGGTCTGGCGACAAGTGATGAATACAAAATACCGCTATGATAAACTTATAAAACTTGAAAAGAACAGAAGTTAATGGTTAGACATTGGACGCACAACAAAACAATGTTGTTGTTGTTGTTTTTGTTTTTTTTTCGACAAAAATGAATTGGGGAACATGATTTCATTATGAGACCAACAGATCCTTTAGACTATTCAATTTGAACGTCGTTGCAGGCCGAAACATTAACATAAATGACACTAAAATATTTTTATATTATCATTTTAAAATAGAAAATGATTTCTATATTATTATTGTAGAAGGGACAATTTTGACATTAAAGCAAAAAGGTGGAATGATGGGTTTAAGCATTTCTTCTTTTGTCTTAAAATTTCCATAGCACCCTTTGACAGAGACGCCAATCCAGCATTTCTTAAAAGAACAGAGCGTTTGATCTCGTGCATAAATTGTCTACAATAAAAAAAACTATCGAATTATGCTGCCTATGATTAACAAGGAACCAAGCCTAAGATCATCATTGACACAGGATGATTTCAAGGGCGGATCCAGGATTTTTTCCGGGAAGGGGGGGGGGGGGGTTCCAAGCCAAAGATTTTTTCCGGGGGGGGGGGGGGGGGGGTCCAAGCTCAAATTATGGCTTAAAATGTATATGTAACGTTATACTAAATTTACACTAATTTCTAGATCCACCCATGGCTTTAATTCTGAAAGAAAACCAGTTATAGTCTGACAACTTATAATATTCATGCTAAACTTTATTTGCATGAACATATGAGCACGTATTAATAAAAACGTCAGTTAAGATCAGATCAGACAGTCTGGTTCATCAGAATCCTCGTTATGGCTCGCTCCAGCAACATGATATGTAATAAACTGTCATCGTGGACATTAAAATTACAATCATTTTTATGTTTATGAATATTTCAGACATCATTTGTACACCAATAAATGATATTTTATTATCGGGTATATGAGTAGGGTAGAACTAGTTGGGGTTAAAGAAACCCTTGACATTCCGAATTATACCAAGAAGGTAGCATTGAGAACAAGAGCCGTCACAGACGGCTTATGCTCCCCGAATAAGTGTTTGTCACAAAATAAAAACTATCATACATTAAGCCCCCTTTTCCCATGTCAGTTTTTTTGTACACACATTATTTATAGAATATGGTCTAGAACATCCTATTTATTACATGAGCACAAAATTTCATTAAATTCTGTCCATTAGATGAAGAGAAATAAGAGAAAAACTATTTTTTACACTAAGGCCCCTTTTTCCATGACGCAGCCTTAAATTTACAAACAGAGAAAAAGTGTCCTAGGTATTGACCCAGGGAGTTCACATGTGAAGTTTCATTGAATTTGGTCCAATGGTTGCTGAGATATGGCTGTGGACGGACGGACGGACACACAGACACACGGACACACGGACAGCGTGGCGACTATATGCTCCCCCGAATTTTTTTCGGGGAGCATAAAAATCAGATTACATGAATGTATGGTGCGTGCACGATATCATGGCACATGTCAACGCAACTTGCCTTAAGTTTGTAAAAAACGAAATATCAAACCCCAAACTATTGCAATTTTGCATGCGATGGTTTGAATCTTGCATGTGTCTCACACCTGCAAGATTTGAACCATTGTATGCAAAATTATATAAAGAATTAAGGAAACCTTTCCATTATTTACCTAGGTATAATGTCTTAACATATGCTACAATATACATGTAGCAACTGGACTAAAGGTCATCGTTGTTCTTTGCTGCCTGTATAGTATGTACAACAGAATTTTGGGGGATCAGCACGATGACGGTTACATGGCGACATCGGAGTTGGATCGGGGGTGTCAGCCGACGCCTCCTACATGGCTACAACGACTCGTCGACCTCCATGCATCAAATTACAAACACTTGTAAATACACTTCAAATAAGTTGATTCACCGTGTCAGATTTAAAGATTATGCTTCAAGAAGAAAAAAATACAAATATTATTTTACTCTTTATTCACATGCAAGGGAGGTAATTTTGAACATTTTTATCAAATACTTCCATTAGTATGCATGAAATCAAAATTCTAAACCGTTCAAAATGCTTATGTTTGTATTTGGAATGGCAATGTAACACAGCTTAGAAATTACTGCCTCTGGTACATTTCAAATTTGGCATCCGTGTCTTTTGTGCTTTTGAGGGGTTGGATACCTTAACATTCAACAATTTGCTGACGGCAATTTCAAATGGATATTTTTTAAAACTTTTTTTGGTCTTCCTGGGCAGGAAACAATATGGAAAATGAAAAAAATGGTTGTTACAATCAATTTCTTCAATTTTCAAAATATTTTCTAAAGCCTTTGTCTTGTTGGGCGTCAAAAAGTAACAATGTGTGTGATAGTATGGGTACTAATTACACAAAAAGTCTTAGAAAGAAAGACAAGCTAAGAAAAAATAGTGCTAACCAAAGCATAGGTATTTGCTAAAACAAAACTTTGCAATGAAACGACTATTTTGACAAAATGTTATGTATACTCGCTCTTTTTGTTGTTGTCTTTCTTTAACTCTTCAATTTAAGCTATATTCGATTAAAATATGTGTCAAAAAATGCCTGGCTTAGTCAAACTAATTATGGAAAAAATGTTAACTTGATAGTATTTCCCAGATCCTTTTAACGTTTTAACGTGATGGCGGTAGGCCACGCCCAGACGTCATTCGGGTGTTATTTGTCCATTATGTTCGTTAATTAACAGCGTTATGACAAGGACATAGTGAGGACTAGGCAAGATATTTATTACACTCAACTGATGTATTTATTACGTTATTTTTTCATTCTATTTTCGTCGTAATGAAGACGGTCGTTAAACGTCAAAAATGACGTAACTACAGCTTGTTCAAGCTGTAGTTACGTGGTTTTTGGACGACCAACGATGGAAATGAATATGTTTCATGTCGACCATAATTGACCTCGAGCTTCACCCTTTCACGTGCGGCCATTATGAACAGTATGAATATAGGACAATTATGATAAAAATAAAGTTTTTAAACAAGACGATATGCAAAGAAAAAAAAACCTTCAAAACAATAAGCTTTGTACATGTATATTCATAAACGGCGGGGAACCACGTGAAACACCACCACCACCGACAACAACAACAAAGATAATAGTGACAACAACAGAAGTGGTAGCTGCAGCAGAAGTTTAGTAATTATATGACAGATTTGAATTTGCATTGAAACAGATAAAATTTGACTGTGTCAGGGCTTTTTGGATGTGAATGATTAACCTATTTTAAACAGCACCTGATAAAAGTAATAGAAGGGTAGACAAAATCCGATTTGCTTGTTAATAACGTTTGATCAAGCGCTGCTAAAAAGTTAAACCTTATGCAGATTTCCTATTGTCTTCTGTGTCATTCTCTGCAATTGCTGCTGTTGTTGTGTTGCCTGATTCCCCGTCGTTTTGATGTATTTACCAGACCATATTATATACCGGTAAAAAGCAAGCTGTATGAACACGTACCTTCAACTTGCTTAAGTTTGAAAACAACTCGAGGGCTTGGTGCAAAACTATTGTAACTCCATTTTATAAAACTTTACAGGAGAGGGAAAAAACTTATTGACTTTCTCAAAGCTAAAGAGGAAAAATGTTTTAAAAATTCTTAATATTATTTGAAGTATACAGAATTGAAACCTAATATTTGAACGCATGATGCATTCCTTCCTAAAGATTCAGAAAATGCAAAAAAGTGAATTTCTGAAAAATATGCAGTTACAATAGTTTTGCACTGAGCCCTCGATTACTGTTCTTTCAAACTTTTCTTAAACGCACCAGAACGTTGTCCACAGATATACTAAATATCTTGCCGAAACAGTGGTCTTTGGCATGTAAAATAGAATTGTAAATTCAACTTTCTTATGCTGTCAAAGGTGTCATGCTGTCAAAAGTAAACTTTAGTTTTAGCACCACCGTCACTGTTTTTGTAACAGAGCATACTTTCAAAAGTATGATCAAACTATAGATCCCATAAAAATATAGTCTTGGTGCTTAGATTCAATTTTTCTTGATTTAGATTACAGGAGCACATTATGCCCTAGAACCAAGGAGTTTCCACGCTTACGTTAAGAAAACCATTCTAGAGACAACAATAAAAATGCATAAATATGAAAAATAATAATAAAATAAATAAAAAAAAAGAGAAAAGAATATTATCTTCTGTGATTTACCTAATGTTTCAAGGATTGTATTACTATTTGCAATTATTTTTTTTGTGAAGGTAGAATACCCGTAATGTGGCCATTTTGAGATTCATAAAACAACGGATTGTTTTTTCGAGCGTCGTCGTTACGTATCCGAACTTCTTCGGGCGCGGTCGTAAACATTAGGCGGTGGGAGGTTCCACCGCCGAATGTTTTCGACGTCGCCCGAATAATTCCGACGTCGCGCGAATCTCACTAGGGGTAGACTACCTTAAAGTCTTAACCGTGTCATCTGTAACTCTTCCAGTTTTGATCTGTATCAATGTCTTGTCTTCCAAGAAAGGGTTAACCAGGGAGGCCCCGTGGACAATAAACAAGTTTTAATGACTTTCTATCCGCGGACGAAATTTTCTTTATTACAAATTGAAGGGTTCATTAATATTTCAGAAGAGCCTTAATGACCAATAGGGTCAAAATAATTTCATAATTCAATTTATCATTATTAAGGGGATATTTTCATAAAAAACGCACGAGATGGTTATTAGGTTTAGAAGCTCGGATCATGGGGATACATTACCTTATTAAGGCATAAGAAATGCTCCCATGGGAATGGGCGTTCCCGTCGTCTTAACGAATGCTGCCGAGACTTCTTTTACCAGGAGACATGCGTCGTGTGATATTTTGGTCAAATATAACAAAAATTTGAATGGCAATCATACTTTAGTGCTAAAATAATAACAAAACATTGAAACTTTATCGTTTGGCTACGTTCGAAAATATCGTTGTTACGACATTTGAACGTGAACGACGTTTTAGTCGTAGCTTGAATTACAACGGTTACTAAATTATGAAGAAAAGCATGTAGCTGTAAAGCGATATACCGGTATCCAGTTTTCATATGACCTAGTAAAACGATTGATTGAAAAATTAAAGAAGTGAAAGATCTTTACAAGAAGTAAGTAGCAAACAATGGACAGAACGTTTTGCCCTTTGGTAATGGGCTTAATTGCGTAGAGTTTTAATTGTAAAACTCTTCATTATAGCCATTCCTGTTTTAAAAAGAACGCGGCGCATTTTGCTGTGCGTGGACTGGAATTGCACAAATACGAATGTATTCCGCACACAAGTACTTGAAAATGTTTATGTTTTTTCTGCAATCAAAATTTTCTAAAAGTCATTACTTTCGACTCGTATCTAGGTGCAGGCTTTGGTTCCGTCATTGCAGGGTCAATGAATTTTGACTTCTGAGACATGAAAATTGTCTTTGTATGCACGCTGTATCCCATTTTTGATGCCGGGCGTGCTTGTTGAGATAGACCTATTTACCCACGTATGCTAAGCGCCTCTCCCATCTCTCGGTTTCACATCTTTTACTCCTGCTCGCGTAAAATTTACACGTCGACGCATACTTTTTCAACTGCTCGCGTAAATTTTATGCAGCGACGCGCATATTTACGCGTCGACGCATAAAATTTACGCGAGCAGTTGAAAATATATGCATCGACATGTATATTTTATGCGTGCACGCTCTATATAGACTTTTGACCCATTTAGTACGTCATATACGACAGTCTCTTGGATGCAGTCAATAACCCATGAAATAAAATCGGCAGACGATGGTTTGGCTTTATTTATACAATTTGCGAATGAGAGAAAAAAACTAGAATCAGAATGGCAAAGGTTGATAATCATAAAAGGCGTAAGCATAATTACAGCCAAAAATGGTTGTTACATGAGAGAAATGCTGGGAACGATTTCCATGGTAACGGAGAGTTTGACACTAACATGATGGCACGTTTACTTCGCCAAATCTTCTCTTTTAATGAATATATGCAAATGTATTTTGTAATGAAATCACAACGATAATGTTTTTCATTGGTCATTTTGCAATGTAATTATAGTCATTTATTCGCGAAGCCCGTCCTTGGCGACAATTATTTCGTTGTGCGTACAAGTTTTCTTGTCAAATTTAAGATGATGTATGGACTAGGGAAACCTGATATCGCCTGCAAAACCCCATCTTCGGAATGTCTATTATTTAGCCCTTTCCCAAACGATAACATTTCAATCGGTCAAAACCCAAAGGTATCACAGACGACAATATAAATAAATTCAGAACACTAGAATTACATTGCATACTAGTGGACAACAATGAATGAATAGACGAAAATGCTAGAAACCAACATTTTATTCCCTTTCCCCTGTATTTTTTATAAGATTTTCGTATGGGGACACCGGGGACAATAGAACTTGTTTGGGAAAGGGTTAAAGCAGTGTGTTATTAGTAAAAGCTATTTTCTTGGCTTGAAATGGCGCAGGTGAGAAAATAGAGCCGGGAACCAAATCGGGCACGATCGCCGTGGGAAGTGGGGTTCGGTTACGTTTATCGAGGTCCCAAACAGTGGTGGGAGGAATTTTCATTAGTTTTCGTGCATACAAATGTCCAAACGAACAGAAACAAAACCTTGCCGGCCCGCTTTTTGTCTCCGTGAACAGTTTAAAGAAGATATCTTATTTCGTTTTCCACTGTTTTTCGACAGTCTTTCGGAGTAGTCCCTTATTAAACCATCATTCAAAATGCCAGTCCAATACAAAGACGTTTTCTACAAATAACAAATGTTTTCTTTAATCCTTTTTTCTCATCCCATGTATCTATCGATCGTGTTTGGGTCTTTCCAAGATGGGTTGGTGCTTTTACTGGGTTTGGTTCCCGTTGGCAAATATGTCCACTTGTCTGTGTTTGGCATTTTCTCTTACGAACATTATGCAATTTATGTCTTTAAACGTACGATTGATTATGCTTATAAAGTAAACTATAATTTTTAGAGGTTTATCTACTTAGAACATAAGATGACTGTTCCCCAGACTGACGAAGTTTCGGAAAACATTGAGAATGAAGGAGAAAATGCTGATAATAATCAGCATTTACTTCTTCATTGTTAATGTTTTCAAAGCCACTGTATGCTATATGTTGGTAACAATGCTTATTTTGTCGTCAGCAATACATTTACATTTAAAGCAGCCTCAGAGTTGTGTTGTTTTAGATAAGACCAAACAAAATACAATTTCAATGTGAAGAAATTCTTTTATCTTTTTTTGTAGAAAACTTTGTGGGAAATGAAGAAATGGCTTGTAAAAAGCAATTTCTTCATTTTCCACATTTTTTCCAAAGTTATTTTTCTTTTGATGTGTCAAAACGAGGCAACGTGTGGGAAATTGAATAAAACAATGCCCAGGTCATATACAGTATTATGATCTGTTTAGATTCGGTGATAAATACAGTTTCTTATGACATTAAGAGTCTGAGAAAGTTCGGGCCACTTTATCCCCCTTGTGTTGGCTATCATTATTGTCCCTTTTCCAAACAAGACCAGGTTTTGACGTCCTTAATAGAAAGGACTTTGAAAAACATTGAGACAAAAGAAGAAAATGCTGATAATCAGCATTTTCTCCTTTTGTCTCAACATTTTCTTTGCTATATTTCTCAAAAATTGTATCTTCATTAACATGAATGCTGTTGCTTGCGTCATTTTTCAAAGTCTAATAGTCAAAAGTTTTTTTCCCGTCTGGTAAAAGATTATCTAGGTAATCATACGGGTACTGTTTCGTGGTTTTCCGACAATCGTCACGGATTCTCGTGATTCTACGTGATATCTCGCGGGATTTATAGTTTATGTTATCTCGGAAATGGGAGTCAGTGTTTCCAGACTGGATGAAATTTTACCGTTCCAACTCATTTCCTATCTTGTAAACCCCGGGCTTGCGTCGCTTAAGGAACATTAGTTAGATTTAAGACATATTTCGGTTTCAATGGCATGATAAAAATGGAATTAAGTTTCACATTTGCACGTTTTTATGTTTCGCCTATCGAACGTCTTCGGCTGACCTTTGCCCACGGTCAAGATAAGCGAAATGAATCGTCTAGACAAAACAAAGGCCTAGAATAATACTGCAATGTAAGTGAAATTACCAGAAATCTAACGTTACTTGAATTTAATATATAAACAAACAAACACAAAAAGAAACAAGTGAAAACATAAATAAAATAAAAAAAGGCGAATCTTAAAGCTGATTCGGCCATTGTTGTAGGTTTAGAATCTCATTTTTGAAGCTCTTTTGCACGAAAGTTTAATCAAACTTTGGTAGAAAATTATAGATTGCTGTTACTTTGCATGTTCTCCTGTTATCTAAAGACTTAACTTGATATAATTGTGTAACGTCTAGTCAGTGTTCATCTATCTAAAATCGATAGCGGAACTTCATACAATATTTTTTCATTCTACGCTTGCTCTAAATCTTGACCAATCGTGACAAAAGCGCTATTGGTTTGGAAGGGGTTAAGTCGCAGAGCATCATCATCAACATTTCGAATCTCAGTTCAGATACACAGCCGACGTTTGATCTGCTAGCATTGTTTGCTGGCTATGTTTGTATAGTTCATCCAGTCAGCCTTTGTTAAACCACCATGGAACAATCCGAGGAATTTCTTGAACGATTCTTTCATCTTCAGAACTAATCAGTAATGATCCGTGATCGATATTTGTAATCTTTGCCAGATGAAACGAAATTATAGACTCGTCCGAAATGAGAGCTTATACGCAGACGGTAAAAACGCGACGAAAACTGTCTTTCTTTGACGATATTTGTTAAGATTAAAGGACTAGTGGTGTACAACATATTTTTTGCAAACATTTCGATTTTTTTTTTCAAAAGTTGATTATCCTTCGTAACTGGTCTAATATGTTGAAAATAGCATATTTGGGAACCGTATTGCCTTTGAAATATCCATTGCAAAAATAAACAAAACATTGCTGAGGAAATTAGGAAATATGTTATTATAATTATGCACCTATTTTATAAACTCATCTTAAAAACAATAAGACTACATGGTATAAATATTTTTTTTCTAACTTTTGATCCTCAACAAAACCTATTGAACGACATCCTTAATTAGAATTATTTTTGAAAATAACATACATGTACTCTATGGTGGTAAGTGGGTTTCACTTGCTAAAGTTTTTGCGTTTCTTTAAATGCGAACATAATTTTGAACGCCATTTTTGTTGGGATTACGATGAGTTTTACTTTGGATATTTTGCATGGTGTTAATCTTTTTTTTCAACAATTGACATCGGTCGAAATGGATTTTAAAACATACGGAATTTGTCTATAAAAGTACTAAGTACTATCTTTGAATGCATAACAAAAAAACATGAGAATAATTAGAAGCAGAAACAATATGGTCGAATTTTTATGAGCATAGAAACAGAAGAATAAAAGCAATAAGTGCAAAAGTTGCGAATGAAAGCCATTGTCAAAATATTGTCGAAACTCAGTCATGTCTTGAGGAGATCAATATATGGAACAATAATTTATCGAAGCACACTCAAAGACAGTGGAATGGTGAAGAAGCATTGTCTGGTAATTGTTAAACGTTCCCTCGTGCCCAATGTTTACATTTCACAGACTTACGCGCCTTTTCGCACGTGCGGACATGATGGAAAATACATTTGCAGTTTTGATGGACATTTGAAGTGAAGTCCGAAGCGATCTTGTCCAGCTATCCGTTATTTATTTATTGGTTTATTGTTTGCTTTAAGTGGTTTGACCTTAAATATTTCAATTAGCAAATGACCATCATAAATCTTGAGCACATGCCGAACTAACCTTTTGAAATGCTTCAAATTTCAGTAGACGACATGAAATTACTTTGTCCTTGATTGTTTAAATGCCTCTAACTATACTAGCGAGAAAAGAAATAAAAGGTATACCGTTTTGATATATTTTGATGAAATTTATTAAATAGCATTGGAGTTTATGATAAAAACTCTATATGGTTTTGGAACTTTCACAGACAGTTTATCGTCGCTGTTCTTAAAAAGTTGAGTTTTAAAACAAGCTGCAGCTACGAGGCTTTTGAAGAAAAGAGACGTTACACAGTTTGCATGATTTTAATATTTTTTCTCAAATTTAGAAACAATTGCTTGAGTTTTAGAAAAAATATACATGAAGAAGGCAAAACAAGGAGGGGGGGGGGGGGGGGGGAACAATACTAATAAAAAGGAAGAGGAATATAAAACTTTGATGTTCTATGATTCTTGAAATAAAATTACCATCTCCCTTCAAAAAACAACGACAAAAACAACAAAAAAAAAACAACCAAACAACCCCCCCCCCCCCCACACACACACACCAATGGATATCGCAATTTCCCCCCAAAAAAGAAGTAAACAAAACAAACAAAAAAAAAAAAAAAAAAGAAATAAAGAAATAAAAACAACAGAGTTTGTTCTGGTAAAAGTGTAGAAGAAGTATAATGTTTCTAGCAATGTTTTTATTTAAAGCATACCAAAGATGTACTGACAATAAAATTTCAAAGAACATGGCGTTTTCAATTTCGTTCTCTTGAGTTTTGCACAAAGTCCTCGAGGTATCACTAAAACATTCTGGTAAGCAGGTTATTGCATTTAGGTGACATTTAAAAGAAACACAATGGGTAATAGCTAAGTTGAAATAACTCAAAATGACACGAATGGGCTACATGTAACAATAAAGAGAAAGTATTTAAGATAAAACAGAACATAAATCAATCGAAATACTGCCTTATATAGGAATAGAACTCATTTACCTAGGACAAATAACCTGAAATAAACCTGATTTGCCTCGAGTATATTGAATTTTAAAGATTACCAAAAAACGAACAAACTCGTTATAAGGAATAGTTTACGTAGATATTTCAGTTGGAAAAGTCGTCACTTTTCTTCTAAAATCTCGTAGCAAAATCGAAGTGTTTATCTATTTTCCAAGACGCCATTTATTTCAATATAATCAGGGCAAGGAGAAAAAGATTCAATTAAAGGGGGAATAACACTTAACATCTTGCAAATTTTCCGAGAACTTCGTACAAAAAAATAAATATACATTATTAAAATATGGTATTTAAATTGCATATATGCCAAATCTTAGCTTTCTACCTTGTGTATTGGCTTAGATGTCGACGGATTTAAAACCCCATGATTTTTTGTCGGGGGGATAAAAATTATAAAAATAAAACATATGGGGTTTTAAATCCGTCAACATCCTAGCCAATACACAAGATAGAAAGCTAAGATTTGGCATAGATGCAATTTAAAGGCCATATTTTCATAATATATATTTATTTTTTGCACGAAGTTCTCTGAAAATTTGTAAGATGTTAAGTGTTATTCCCCCTTTAAATACTGATGTCCTCGACAAAACTCTGTCTTTGGAAGAGAATATTAGCAAGTTGAGCCTAGTTTTTTGCCAAATTGTTTTCGTTATTGTTGAAGACCCATTCAAATGCCAAAGTCGGTCAAAGTGTAAATCCACATCCAAGTTTGCAAAAAATAGATAAATAAATAAAATTAAGAATAATAATAAAAAATACACCATCCGCATACTGACCTTAGGGTTTTTGATACTTTTCCAATAATTTTTATATTGCATTTCCATCAATTTTAAGATTGCATAACATTGTACCATATCATTAAAGCATTTTCGAAATTGCTTATTTCTAGAATTGCTTATTGCATAATATTTATCTTATAATTGTTTCAAATAACATACACTGTCTTTAACCAATTACCAAACGACAAAATTGTAGGTTGATCCAAATTCAAAGATGTTGCAGACGACAATTTTAAGTGAATGAAATTCAAAAAAGATTTGTCATTTTGTCACAAGCTATTTCTTCATTTTCCACAATGTTTTCCAAAACCATTAACTTGTAGGGAGTCAAAAAGAATTATTGTGTGGTAATGGGTTAAAGGCAATCTGAAAGTAATAACAATGGGTAACTCTTTTTTTCTCTTTTGCTCATATCTAACCGCGTTGCACCGTTCATGAGTCAAAGGCAAAAGTAAATGTAAAATACCATTGTGACTATTGCTTTTCATAAATTCTTTTGCACCAAAATATGCCCGTTAAATTGTCAAACTTACTTGACAATTTATTCAGTTATTAAGATTGCACTATTTACACTGGCAAAATTTAGAGAGAAAAATACAGATGTTGGTAATCAGCATTTTTCTTCTTTTGTCTACATGATTTCCTGAGCATTTTCTTTCAAGGACGCCAAACTTCTGACATGTTTGCGAAAGGGCTGACATATATCAATAATTTGATATAATTATAGACTTTGTACGGCAGGGAATCACATGGCACAACAATGTATGAGAATCGTCGATAATTATGTCAATACTTGACCATTTTGAATTCGGTTTGAAACCAAGAAGCAGGAAAACGCCAAAGATATGCTGAATGCGATGGATCTTTTAAAAATCAGCTGATGAAAATGTCATTAACGACCAACCAAAACTTGGTCGTCGATTACTTTTATCAGCTGATATTTAAAGGGCCATAACATTCCAATTACATTTTTTCAAAATATTTCTTGATACAGAGATTGGTTATTCTAATGTATAGAAATGCTATCAGTTATTCATAAGCGAAAAATACGCCTTTACAGTTGAGATAGAAATGACAAATTCCATATAAATCTGAACTGTTGTCTACAACAATTTATTTAATTTTAGCACAAATATATATGAGCCGGGATCTGGAAAAAGGTCCTTTGAGGCTTTTGAGCCCAACTTGGTTCAAGGTCAGCCTGCGAGTACACGCAGTCTGACCAGGAACCATGTTGTTCTCCTATAGCTTTCATATGCCATGTAGCAATCGAAAGAGCAGCATAGGTCTCTGCCAGTCTCTTTTTAGGTACTGACTGATCTTGAAATAGGGCTTCCTCAAATGCTATAAGGGACGTTTTTCCAAATCCAGGCTCATATATATCTTGTAAACGGTTCAATATTTTGGCTTGAAATTTTCAGATTTTTCATAAGAAAATGTGCTCTATCAGATAAAAATAAAAGTAAAATTAATGAAAAATAAATGTAATATGTCCCTTTAAGATCTACCAAATCCAGTTAATTCCTGGTATTTCCCACCATCTCTCCTTCAAACGAATTTCAAATTGGTCAAGTATTGACAAACTATTGACGATGTTCTGAAACTATTGTGTCACGTGATTCTTGGTCGTGTTGTAGGTCAGCAGACGGCGGCGTATCATGCCAAAACGTATCCTTTCAGTGACTACAAAAAAGTAAGACTGGTCCATTTGAAACGTGGTATAAACTACAAGACAAATACTAACAAAAATGTACAATTTTGCTGTAAGAATATTGAGATGAAAGAGGAAAATGCTGATAACCAGCTTTGCAGCAAGGATCGACAAAACATAGTATCATTTAGGAAAGGGTTAAGAAGTATCACTTCCCGATTTTCATTATCTCAACCAATATTGCAACAGCGTCGCGACTTCCAAGTTCAATGTTTATATACCACAAAATTCAAACATAATTAAGCTTTTAAAAAGATACTTTCTATTTACATTGCTGTTTGGCAAAAATCTCCGCGATTTGAGATTAGGTCGGATCAAAACCTTTCGTCTCTTTATCAAATGCCCAATTCCCGGCTTTAAATCAAACCTTTTCTTTTGATGATGATAAAGCGACTGACAATATCAGTGTATTTACAAGAACCGTGTCGGCTTAAGTCGGTTATGAATTTCCAAAGATTCACAAGTAAAGCTTTAATTTTGTAATCATCGATTAAGTACTGATTTTGTTTGATTAGACAAGTAGTATCACATTGTCATATACAGTCGACACTCGTTATGTCGAAGTCAGAGGGTCCGTCAAAATACGTCGACATATCGTGAGTTCGACTGATCCGATTTTGATTATATTCGATGAAAACGTTATTTAACCATTTTTGATGCATATGTGTCCATGATTGATATATAGTAGAAAAAGGAAAGAAATTGCTCGAGACGAGCAATTTCTATCCTTTTCCTACTAAATTTCAATGGCTGTATTTGTTTTGGAATTCATTTTGATATCCATATAATATAATATGTTGATTATGGGACATGGCTTTCACTTCGAGTTAAGCGGAATTTCGACTTATCCGATGTCGAGATAACGAGTGTCGATTGTAGATATGTAGTAAGCACTCTTGGAAATAAGCAAAATCGAAATTGCTTACATGATTCGGAACTGTGTTATGCAATCTTAACAAGGTGTCAAACTGTCACAAGATACGCCCGTAACACTGCTTTATGTCGACAGGGGGAGCAGGTTGGTAAAAGTTTCATGGTCCTAGCTATTATACTTTTAGAGATATGCCCGGGACAAAAATGAAGTATGAAAAATAACAAAGGGCAATAACTCAAAAAATAGGTCAGGTAGAGTTATGGTTATTGTGCACTGCACTCCCCCTTTGTGAGATCTATACCCCATGAAGTTTCATGATCCTAGCTATTATACTTTTAGAGATATACTCCGGACAAGATTCAAGTATAAAAAACAACAAAGGGCAATAACTCAAAAAATAGGCCAGGTAGAGTTATGATTCTTGTGCACTGCACTCCCCCTTGGTGAGATCTATACACCCATGAAGTTTCATGATCCTAGCTATTATACTTTTAGAGATATACTCCGGACAAGATTCAAGTATAAAAAACAATAAAGGGCAATAACTCAAAAAATAAGCCAGGTAGAGTTATGGTTCTTTTGCACTTCACTCCCCCTTGGTGAGATCTATACACCCATGAAGTTTCATGATCCTAGCTATTTTACTTTTAGAGATATACTCCGGACAAGATTCTAGTATGAAAACAACAAAGGGCAATAACTCAAAAAAATGGTTAGGTAGAGTTATGGTTCTTGTGCACTGCACTCCCCCTTGGTGAGATCTATACACCCATGAAGTTTCATGATCCTAGCTATAATACTTTTAGAGATATACTCCGGACAAGATTCAAGTATAAAAAACAACAAAGGGCAATAACTCAAAAAATAGGTCAGGTAGAGTTATGGTTCTTGTGCACTGCACTCCCCCTTGGTGAGATCTATACACCCATGAAGTTTCATGATCCTAGCTATAATACTTTTAGAGATATACTCCGGACAAGATTCAAGTATGAAAAACAACAAAGGGCAATAACTCAAAAAATAGGCCAGGTAGAGTTATGGTTCTTGTGCACTGCACTCCCCCTTGGTGAGATCTATACACCCATGAAGTTTCATGATCCTAGCTATAATACTTTTAGAGATATACTCCGGACAAGATTCAAGTATGAAAAACAACAAAGGGCAATAACTCAAAAAATAGGCCAGGTAGAGTTATTGTTCTTGTGCACTGCACTCCGTAATGATGAGAAGAATATAACTGCCAAGTTTAAAGTCAATCGGACTTAAGGTGACAGAGTTATGCTCCGGACAAAGAAGTGGACGCCGCCGGACGCCCGGACGCCCGGACGCCGGACGCCGGACGCCGGACATCACGGGTGATCCCATAATACGACCCGTCTTCGACGGGCGTATAAAAACGATAAAAATGTAATATATTGAATAGTTTCAAAAACCCTGAAATCAATGTCAGTATGTAAATTATGTACATATAATGTATGTTTATATTTGGGCATGGATTAACAATTTGACTACTTTTTGCATTAGCATGGGTCTAGCACCACAACGAAAACAATTTGGCAAATACTAGGCTGCACATAATTATGTGATTTTTCTGCCAATACCACATTTAGATAATTGATAACGACGCCACCGACGACGTCGACGACAACAACAACAACAACAACAACAGCGGCAGCAGCAGTAGCAGCGAGAGCATCATCATCATCATCATCATCATCATCATCAACAACAACAACAATAACAACAAACAAACAAAAAAATCACATTAATTCGGATGTATGAAACATATTTTTACATATTTCTGAAAGCTTCATTGATAGACGTGTGACTATATACAAATAAGCATGATACTCATAGGGGTTGTACGTTTTGTTTTAGAGGGGTTGATTGACAATTGGTCAAATACTCGTAAGTGACCGCCGTCAGGTCAATTCAGGATAACCCTTTCCAAAACAAGACCTCGAGGTTACGTCGAAAAGTATTTGTAAAGGATTGAGGGGGAAAGAAGAAAATGCTGATGATCAGCATTTACTTCTTTTCCGCTCAATGCTTTCCATGCTACGATGTTCAATTGATCTGCTTTTCGGAACATTTTTATTGTCGTCTGCCAATTTTTTCAATCTGGACCATCGTAATATTTCTCTTCGTTGGGTAAAGGGTTAGGATGAACTGGCCAGTGGGGTGACCATATCAATGGTGAATTATGGGACCAGGCATGTGTCATTTTAACACCTAGTGTTGGGTTTTATCATTCGGACATGGGAACTTTATGTTTGATCCTTTACTGATAACTTAAACTTCTTCCAAAAACAAAACAAAAACGTGTATTTTTAATATTTCGTTTGTTGTTATTTTGATTCAACGACAAAAAGACGGCTATGTAAAAATAAAACTGAAGAACTTTCTAATGCACATGCTCATTAGTATTTGATTATGTTTTTTTCTCGGAATATCATGATTGTGACGTAAAAAGCCGTTCAGAACAAAAAAGTCGGCCCTGTAAAGAAGGGAACTTTAAAGATAATTTTCGTTGACTCAGACTAATTGTTAAACGAAAGTACTTGTAGGCTTTAAGTTAGCATCGGCATTTTCAGCTTTTCTATAACGCTTTTGAAGAGGGAACAGTTTAAGCACTTCTTTCCATCGTTGTTTTTAGTTAAGCTGTATCGCTGCTTTCAACAAAGGTCTCGTAACTGCAGTTTGGTTTAAGTTGCAGCTACGAGGTTTTTGTTGAAAAGCATCGACATGTCAGATGCTGATTGGTGGAGAAGGGTTCGGGTTTAAATGCCCATGGTGTGGTTTATTGGGTTTGTATGGGTTTATAGCGATTTGGTGATTTTTAGCTGATTGTTGTTATGATAGAACGTCCTTTTACGACATGCCGATAGTCTGTTAAAAAGGAATTTTATTACATTTTATCGATAGCTATAAGCGGTTTACGACAACCAAAATTTTACGACGTCTTCCTACTTCAAAACGGTATCAGGCCAGAATTGAGAACGATTTTCAGGGTTCAGTTTTTCTTTTCAAAAATACTACTTTAGCTCACCAGATAAGGCTATAATCAAAACATGTATATACATGTACATTCATTTCTTTTGTAAAATTTATTAATTAATGTTACTTCGGACTTATTTGTATGTTGCTGTAAAAAAAAAAAAAAAAAAAAAAAAAAAAAAAACACACACACCCGTAACGTGTTACAGCTGCAGATACCAGATTTTTGTTGAAAACATTGATATACTCGTACAATATTTTTGTTGTTTCTAGAAAATTGCGAAATGGTTTCATATACCTTATCTTGTATAACATTATAATGTTTACAAAATGAAAGCTCAATTGATTATTCTATTGGAGAAATACAAAACTCTTGTTCCAACCAATGACGCATTTCACGCGCAATGTCTTAAAAGTTTAGAAAACATTGAAGAAATTGAAGACGATACTGAATACCGATTTCCGACATTTTCCTCAATTTTCTGTGCTATATTTTACACAAATCTTATATTTGGCAACGTCCATTATATGGTCTGCAGTTTTTAAACTGGACCACCCAGAATTTTAGCCGTTTTGGAAAGGGTTGAAATTTGGACTATTTCATTTGTTGTCGTTCAAACAAGAAAAGCTTAATTAACTGGCTTGCTGAAACACTACTAATGCACCTTTAATATTTGATTAATGTGATATAATAAAATAGTACCATATTCCATCTTCAAAGAAGAATTATTCTTAATGTGGAATTTAACGACGATTTTTACACTTTCTTGTGTAAATTATTCACGAATTTCTCGAGCATACATTGACGTTTATTGTGATTTTCATTTAAATTGAACTTACTAATGAATCAAACTAATGTCGTAATAATGTGTATTATTCGTCGCTTTTCAACGAAAACCTCGTATCTGCAGCTTAAAACAAGCTGCAGATACGAGGTTTTTGTTGAAAAACAGTGATATATTCGAGATATTTCTTTTATCACACCGAATCCTTCTTTTTAGAGTAATTAAAACATTTGATCTTAAGACATTACTTGGTTTTATCTGAATAAATAATAAGTAATTTGTATGATGCCGAATTGCTTGATTTTCAGTGTGCAATTAAAATGCAATTGGAAAATGAAGCGAAAGACCTAACGTGAATTATTGTACTTTTATGTGTGAAATTCATGACTCTACTTTTAAATGGCTTGACCCTTTCACAAAACAAAATTTGAATGTTTATTTTGCGTAGAATCTACGACACAGCCTCTATCTAATACAAAGTGCATGCATAAATTTGTTTTTTCTATTGACATAACAGGTCCCAAGTACTCAAGCTTTTGACCACTGGGTACAAATAAAGCATTTTCACCAGAATGCCAAGAGGATCATTCTGTGTATTTTTCTGTAATTTCCACAGAACAAAGTCACTTGTACAGAGCGCCACGTGTATGTCTACGACCACTTTTCTGGTAAAGTAGAGACTGGGTCAAAGTCAGAGATTTTGAAAACGGTGCATGGAGTGTTATTGAAAACGAAAAGAGATTATCATAATTTCACAGAAAACGATGATGGAATATTAAAATCCCCATTATTCCACTTTTCTCTTTGTTTCCAGAAATGTAATACAATAGCTTAGCGACATTTTAGACATGGCTATTTTTGAGAGCAGGGTCATGCAATAAGCCGGTGTTGCATGATCTTAGTTCTAAAAATAGACATGACAAGAAATGGGTGTTGATGCAGGAAAGGTTTGGCAAGCTTGTCTCATGTAAAAAGAGTTTAATATCATCTTTCATCATGTTTTGGTAACACCTAAATTAGTTCTTAGTTCTATAAATGGACATGACAGAAAATGGGTGTTTTTGCAGGAAAGGTTTGGCTAGTATTGTATCATATTCTGGGTGGTGGTACATGATGTTCGTGATATAGGCGTTCATATGGACGTCATGTTTCGAAGATTTGGTAACACCCAAACTAGTATTTAAAGACATTTGCTAGATTCTTTTTGCCGAATTTAATTTTTCTCATTTTTACATATTTTTTTCTTTAGAGTATGCCTAGTTCAAATATGCAAAGAAAAAGTGGGGTCACCATATTAGTTTTCCTTGTATTTGCATTCTTACAACACACCTGTAAACCTTTTTTGCATGATTTTTTGATTTTTTGAAAAATACACACTATCTTAACAAATACATGATTTTTCATACCTTTATCACATATCTAACATATTTCTTTGGTCATACAATTCAGTTTGTATTACAAAGAAGATGTGGAATTAATAAAATGAGTAGAAAAGTAAAAATACCAAAGGAATGTGGTTTTACAAATGACTACTTTTTCCGTCAAAGGCACATTTTTCCACAAATTTCGTTCAAGTAATGCACAAAAATCGAAATAAAAAAAGTTTTACGAATTTAATTTTTTTCAAATTCACAGATTTTGTACATTAAAGTATGCTGAAAATAACTGTAAGAAATAAAGGGGTAACCATATTAATTTTGTTGGAATTTTGCACTAAAGTAGACTGGGTTTACAGTTATGTTTTGATAAACAGTCGGTGTTGATATGAAATCTAGTATTTACGGCTTATATCAAGCCGTAGTTACGAGATTTTATAACAAAACCCACGAAATTCATTAGTTTGTCCGAAATTACGTCACAATTTACTTGAAAAATCGTTCCCTTTTAAATGTCTTGCCAAAAGACACACCCCTAGTGGGGTTTGAACCCGGAACCTCCGGGTTTCAAGTCGAGCGCGCTATCCACTACGCCACGGAGGCTGTCAAAAGTGAGAAATTTCAATGCGCACGAACTTGCGCACTAGCAAACTCCCGAAAACGTCTTTAAAGAAGCTGTTTTAGGGTATTGGAGAGCTGTTTTCGTCGTACGTTACGGACGTTGGGTCTTCAAATTCATCTTTGTATATAACTCGTCAGTTAGCCGAATAAAAGTTTGAATCTTCCTTGGGCGTTGTTAACCATTACCACCCATTGGGCTACAGAAATTTTCTCTACAAGAATGAAATACAAATTAATGATTGTTTTCAGATTTTCCACCTATTATTGGATACCATCCACTTCGCGCAAAGTCGTCTTAATCTTCGCCAAATTTCATTGACAACGGCGATTGACGAGGGTCTCCGGATTTTAAAAATCCGGAGACCCTCGTCAACCTCCGTTGCCACGAATGACGACGAAGTTGCACAAAGTGTTTGGTTTCCAATGAAGAGTGGAATACCATGAAATGCATACTATACGAAAAACAGAGAATCATTTGTTTTGCTGTATGTTGCCCGCGGCCAGTGTCACCGAAGGCCCCAGGCTGATGAATAGTACCTGTCAACGGTAAACGCCGAGGAAATACGTGTTCGTATGTGTAATAAGCAACACATTTTTGTAACTATTTATAGCTTTAATCCTTTCTAAAACAGCACTTGGTTTTGGCTTTCCAAGTACAGAAGTCTTCGGAAAGCATTCATGGATTTAACCTTTCGTCTTAATACTTTCCCTGCCATAATGTGAACCAAACACCATAGTAATTCAACATGAATTATCCAGTCTGCAGCATCTTTTAAATTGGTCATTTCAGAATTTTGTCGTTTGGCAAAAGGGTTCACCAAAGAGAGGTAGAATGAAATTCATCCCTATTTAGGGAACGATGGTGCAACATAGATGTTACGGCGGAAATGTATTACATTGTCTGTATATATGTATGATTTTTGGGGGGATTACCAGAAATGGTAGCAGATACGAGCCAACATTTTCGATAGCTGAATATCGAATTCTAACCAGATACTGAAATCTTCTTTAATTTCTTGCAACTTCGCTCTTAACTTTTCAGTTATCATTGACAATCAGAATTGACGAGGATCATCAGGATTGAAAATATACATGTACCGGTATTTATTCCATACGAATTAGCTGATTTCCACTAAGACACCACACACACAGCAGCCACCGGAAGTCGTCTTTTGATGACAATTATGGCCAATCGCCGTTCGTTGCCATTGCACGTGCGATGCTTTGCTCGGAATTGGGTCAGAGCCTCGATCTGGTGTAAAGAAACCGGCTGATGTGTTGCTTTTTTAGTATAGCGGACGAGAATTGACCTGGCAGAGCACTCCATTCGATTAGCATGGGCTGCTCTGCCAGGTCATTTATTGTGAAGTATAACAAACTGGAACCGTGTTTGTGTGTATACAATGTTAATTTCCCATTAACATATTGTTTGCCACCGGAAGCGGCTCATAGGTACGGACTAAAACGATAATTGAAAGGGGTCAATTCGGGTTCTCTCGCCATTTCTTTGTCACGAATAACACCGGAACTTGTACCAAGTTTGGCAACTATTGGCAACCATCTTAAAAGGGACAAGATAGGTATTTGTGCAACGACACTTGTGGAATAGAAGATGACATTACACTGCGATTTATGTCACCACAATTAAATATATGTCTGTAATACAAAAATTCTCTAACAAAACTTTTATAACAAGTTTTTGATTGAAAGCTACCGTTTCCAAATGTCTGGCCTCACTTAAGTATGTAGCTGCATGTATACCGGTACCTTGAGTAATAGATTCCGTTCCCGTAGGACTTCCATCAATAAGTAATCTCACGGCTAGTTTCTTTACTGATTAATGTAAATGGATAGAAGTTAACACGAACACTAATTGTATTGAAAGCCCGTGGCCTAGATGGTTAATTTCTGAAATTGCATTCAATAAGAGTGTTTTGCGTCCTTCATTGATCTCCAATTTCTGCAATTATTAGTCTGTGTTGGTATTTTTATTGGTATAATCTCAATAATTTGTATTTGAATATTTTTTGACCAGAATAAATACATACATGTATCTAAATTGTATTACAAATTGCACAAGATATAAAGCTAGCATTTTGAGATCTTATCTTAGGTTTTCATCCTATATCAATCAAATATTACCTAAAATCTCGTCTTAAACATTCATTGAAAGACTTTGTGTTGATCATTTATCATATAAATAAGGTTTTCGTTTCATCCTCATTACAATGCTGAAATTAAATCATGAAAACAAATATTTTGATAATAACATTTAAAACTAGGAAACATGCTATATTCTCAATATCTCAGTGATGATTATGGCTTTTATATTTGATATGAGTTCTCCTGATCAAAAGACATTTTGTTATGGTACGAAAGTCAATGTCAAGGTCAAAACAGGTTAAGGTCAACATACATTTTTCAAAGCATCGATCGTTAGTCAGATTTAAATACAACTGCATGCTTAATTGTAAGAGGACTTCAGATAATATGTTGTTATTACAACAGAAGACACGATTTATCCCATATTATGGTAGACAACATAGAATAAGACCAGTGTTTAGTCCAAACCTCAGTCTCCGATACTTACCGTTCATATTCACCCATTTTATACGGAATGTAACGGAGAAGTAATCGAAGTCTATATAACACTTGTACTTTGGGTACTTTACTCTGCATAATAATCCCTGTTCGGGCAGGTACCACACAAACACACCAGTCTATACATAGATCTACGTGCAATCTGACCTTTGTCTTTACTGTTTGTCTGTCTTTGCAGGGTTAAGCGGAAAATCCACGGAGAGGTAACCATACCCTGTCTAACACCTGGACTTTGAAACTTTAATTGCTCCTGACAGCTACACCCAACTGGGAGTAATTACCGCGCCGTAGCTCAGTGTCCAGTATAATTTCTCTCTCTCATTACCTTACTTCGTTACATCGTTGCTGAATTGCTAGGGCTGGTGGCCGTCATTTCAAACTCACGAAAACACGGTAAACAACGTGGAAGAATGCAAAATTGGCGAATCTTGTTACAATCAGAGCTCCAGACAAGAGGGGGGATGACTTTTCAAAGTGCAATAATTCTGTTATTGTTCATCAAACCCTGTCTTGTGGGTACTCATTTGCATCGTCTCGTTGAGACGATTCAAATGAGTACCCACAACATAGGGTTTAGAATTAAGATTTATATATAACAAAGTTAGAATGGCTTCACCCCCACTTATTTGTAGCCCTGACAATAAAGCAGCTAAATGATCATAGCCAAAATTGGGTCCATTGCACACCCTCCTGTGTGGTCTAGTGAACTGATTGGTAAATAGCAAGTGTTTATACCTCTAATTATTTCTGAAATCTTATTTCTATGTGTGTCTCATATTAAGGGACCAGAAGGGACGTTTGTCAAAAACGCTTTTGAAAATCCCTCATTGTTCCAATGGTAAGACTTTCGGTATATAAAGTGTTACACTGTAACATAACAAAGTAATGCTAAAAGCTGAAACACCATTTCCAAACTCATGAATCTTATGAAGATGTATTGTTTGCTGGAATGCCTTTTTTGAGATATTGAATCATTTTGCCACGTGTCAAGGAAGCATTTTACTGTGATATTTTGACATAGCAACACTATCTAGACCGTCGTCAAGTAAACAGATTGTTACAGAAATACAATTTCGTTACTAATTCCCTATCTAAAGATTTCCATTATCAAAACGTTTGAGAATTGATAACGCGGATAAGCCATCAAAAGAATGTGTATTAATCGAAATGTTTAAATGCACCAAGTGGTTTTTTTAGCATTGTACATATAGTCCGGCAGATATCCACTTATACCTTGCAGTGGAGTAAATAGTTTTTTTCTTTGCTGATTCTTGATGTAGACACCTTACTGTTCAAGAATCTGACGGGTGACATCGTGTCACCCTTTAGCATTTTGAGAAATTCAAGATGGCCGCCAAGATGGCGGAATCTTACATAAATAACTAATAAAAGGACTATAATTATATGCATATGGAAAGTAATATTTCTTACGCCAGATAAGTCTAATGCACTTACTAATACCATAAGAAGGAAGAGGAATAAAGTTATGGCATTTTTCTGTGATTTCAGTCGATGTTGTTGTGTAACTTACGTTACATTAGGGAATATTCGATGCAGTTATTCACTTTTCTGCTATTATTTGGACATAAGTCATTTATACACAACAATGAATGGTCTGGTTACCGAATTCCTTACTTTAAAAACCTTTGATAAGAGCAAAACAATAGTTACATATATGTATTATGTAATTAACGTTACCTTATATCAGCATAATAGCTTCGTTTATTCCCTTATATACTATTATTCGTTCATTAATCATTAAAACACAGAAGGAAATATATTGTATAGCTCAAAGTTTATAACTGTAGATTTGAATAAAAACACAATTTAAACCAATACATAGTTTTAATCTTTACCAAACCATTTACTGTGAGCTAAACGAGCGAGTTAATGTCCTGGCTCGTTTCCCTTTATTCTCGAAAGAGAAAGTGTTTGTGTTGGGTCATTTTCAACAACAAGACATATAAAGTTGAGTTATATGTCAATTTATTTACTTGAAGTTTTTTTGTAGGCGGTCAAAACAACAGTTAAATAAATGTACTATGTTATTTACGTTACTTTAATTCTAAGTACCATTACATAATTATACATGTACTTGTAAACATAACAAAAGTAATATTTATTGAACAGAAAAAGCTATCAGCTGGTAATTTTAATTGGATAAAATTGAATTTATAGTATGTGAATCAAGACACCCATGTAGCCATTGGTTCACATACCCATCATATTCTTTACACAAAACAGTAGTTGCATAAATGTATTATGTATTTTACGTTATCTTGATATCAGCATATTAGCTTCATTTATCTACTACAATTAGGTCATGAATCATTAAATCATTGAATCACAGAAGGAAATCGTGTGCATATCAATTTCTTTACTTGAAGCTTTTCGTACGTGAGCGAAATAACAGTTGGATAAATGGATTATGTAATTTACGATACTTTAATTTCAAGTACTAGTACATTATATTTACTTGTAAACGTAACAAAAGTAATATTCATTGAACAGAAAAGTCTGTCAGCTGGTAATTGTCAAATGGATATAATTTAGTTTATAGTATATGCAACAAGACATGTATGTAGCCACTGATGCACACATCCATCATGTTCTATACACACCAAGAAAAGTGCGCCTAAGTGTACAATATAGACCACCTGTCCTGTACCTAATTTTGGTACACTACACGTTTTGTGTTGTGGCTCATCAACTCGACAAATTTGGGGTCCCTAACATCAACAGTACATGGTATTTTAAGCACTCAAACGTGAAAAGAAGGTCGCAGCAGTTAAGGAGTGTAACCAAAAACGGCTGCCTGGCAAAGGCTTTACCATAATACTCCGCCATTTTTTCCTGGCAGGGTATAAAACCCAAACAATGTTCATTAAGCAAGAATATATACAATTAACTTATAGTCGGTTAAAATTGACATTTGTTTGTAAATGGTGAGTTTATGAAAGGTGAATCTCTATATTGTTCTGTAAGACCTACATAACAGAAGATAATCATATTATCTCTGTTACCTTAAGTCTAACATATTACACGTGGTGAACTGATTAGTGACCAAATCTTTTCTGTTGCATATAAAGATATCAGAGATCATTTTTCGTTCGTATTTCTGGTTTCTCAGAGTATTATTTCAAACTATACTCCCTTGACGTTTGCAATACACTTAGTCTAACTGTACAGTTGAAGAATAAGGAAGCACAATGCTCACATTGTCATTAGATCATTTACAAGATATTGCCATGAGCTCCAGATACAACCTCAGTCAGTCAATGAGCCTGGTTCTATGGTAGTGTGTGAAAAGCTAGTACCATTCCCTCAAACTACAGAAGTATGTCCAGATAAGGACAAAATGACTCACTATTGAACATAAAATTAGAATTACGCTGTTAGAGAAAATCTACCATACATGGGATCGGGGGATCAAGTGCTAGTAAAAGTCACTGTCCCCTAGCCTAGAGTGCAGTTGTAGCTCCTTGTACATCACAAATAATCAAATGGACGAATGGAAGTGATGTATCCTATTTTCAACTAGAAAAGGTTATGCTGGGGCTAGACTGGGATGTTCTGTGTTTTTTTAATACCACAGAGAAGTACTACATAACAATGGAAACATTGAAAACAAAAATATGAATAACTATGTTATCTATTGATCTGTGTGGAACAGACAAATATTTGTAACGGTGATAATATTAATCTTATGCAATTTTATTAAAATACATGCAATTTTATTGAAATACCGCAGCATAACTTATGTCATCTTAACTTAACATGTTTACTAATTTTATAAGTCTCTTTTTTGCGTATGTCAATCTGTTTGACAAAAGTTGACGTGTCTTGTACAAAAGCCAGTGCAATATCAAACGATATCTTCTTTGAGCAGGTCTAATAAGACAATGTAGAAATACAATATATATACCGCCAAGAAAACTTGGTCTGTATATTATGGTATACTCGGTGTCAGGCAGGCGGTCGGAGTCCGTCGGTCTCTATTTTGCCCCATATCTCCTGTACTCTTTAGCCTAGAGACACCACTTTCAAGTGAGAAGTGTCTTGACCCAACAGGTTCCTCATTTACTAAATAGTCATTGTGACCTACTTTTCATATTTGAGCGCATTTAATTCAAAGTTTTCTTCTGCTCCATATCCCATTGTACTGTTTTATCTAGTGCCATCAAACTTGATGTGTTAACGAGGCATGACCAAAAGGTATGTCATAATCTGTCGTGTACCAAAACTATCTCATTGGAATATATTTTACACGCTTGAGCACACTAAGTCTAAAATTCCCGTCCGTTCTATATCTCATGCACTGTTTGATCTAGAAACACGAAATTCGATGGGTGAATGGGTCCTGACCAAGGCAGAGGTTTGTCATATACCAAATTAGGCGAATTTGCCCTACATCTCAACAAATGTCTTCATGTACCAATGCTAGTCATCGTCACCTGCTTAGGAATACGTATTTCACTATTCTTTTGTTTTCAAAACAAGATTGGTGTGTCAACTATTTACTACAGGATAGCCTTGTTTCGTAAAGTTTTAAATCTATTTTACAAATGTATCCTTCTAACAATAGCCAGTTGACAGGGATTTGTGTGTAACTAACAATGCTATTGTTATGGTTAATTTGTATTTAAGAGTACTTGAAATAAAAGTAACGTAAATTACATAATAATTTATGGAACTTTATTTTTCACTTTACCAAAAGCTTTAAGTAAAGAAATTAATATGCAAACCATATTTGTTGTGTTTTGAGGGTTTTTAGCCGAATGATAGGAAATAAGTGATCAAATGAACCTATAATGCTTATATTAAGGTAACGTAAGTTACATAATACATTTATGCAACTGTTGTTTTACTCTAACCAAAACCTTTAAGTAGAGAAATTCATAACCAGATCATTAAATGTTGTGTTTAAACAACTTATGGTCAAATAATGGTAGATATGTGAATAAAAAAAATCTAATATTCCTTAATGTAACGTAAGTTACACAACAGCATCAACTGAAATGACAAAAATGTGTCATATCTATATTGTTCTTCCTTCTTAGGGCAACAGTAAGTGCATTAGAGATATCTTGCCTTAAAAATCAGTTTCCATATGCATATATAACCCTTACATTGGTTATTTATATGGTATTCCGCCATCTTGGCGGCCATCTTGAATTTCTCGAAATGCTTAAGGGTGACACGATGTCACCCGTCAGATTCTTTTACAGTAGGATGTCTACTTCAGGAATCAACAACGAAAAAAACTATGTACTCCACTGCAAGGTTCAGCCAAAAAATGGGGAATATCTGCCGGACTAATAGAACGGTGACTAGAACGGAGAAAATGTCGACATACATGCGTTCAAATGACTGCCTGGATAGTAAAACAAAATATTCATTCATTCATATCCGTTTGTCAGTATTACATTGTTAACAAAAAAGTTCATTACAATGATATATTTGAAATTCAGATAGTCAGACAAAAGTGAATACATTCGTTACCTTTGATAAACTTACTGCTTTTCATAAGTTTTATTACTCTCTTCACAGAGTTAATCGCTCATATTAATCGATTCAAAGTCTGTTGAAACGCTATCAAAATTGAATTGTTTACTATATTGTGACGTCATTATTGCGTCATTGTAGTTTTTGGCATTTTCCAATAAAAGTTTACACATATAGCGACCGAGCACTCGGTGACGCACACAAACAATGCTAATCATCCAATTTTATCGATTGTTGGTCGATTGGGTCGTATGACGTTTCTTTTTTGGTCAATAACGGTAAATTGAGGTTTCAGCCAAAAAACATTTGTATCAGATGTTTGAATTAGTATGCCATTTACAGATAAAAATTGAATAATGAAATCCTGTCAAGGCACCGAGATTAGTAGAGATTCCGAACAGAGCCCAATCGTTTCGGAGTAAAACGATGGGCGATGGAAAGAAAGTAATATTTTGATGAGCTAATCTTACTCATACCGGTACCTTCCAGTGTCACAGTGTATAATCATGTGACTCAGAATTTCGGAAAATCTTCAATAATTTTGTTAATATGCGACCGATTTGAATTCGGTTTGAAGCAGAGCAGGTGGACAAACGTCACGCATTAGATGGACGTAGTGAATTTTTGATTAATCAACTGATAAAAAGTTATTGAAGATAAACCAAAATTTTGGTTTATCTTCAATAACTCTTTTATCAGTTGATTCTTCAAAAATCCAACACATCCAGCTTATTTCAGGCATTTTCCCACCTTCTCTGCATAAAACCGAATTCAAATTGGTTAAGTATTAAAAAGGATATTGAGGATTATCGGAAATTCTGAGTCACGTGATTATACACCGTGATTGTGCCAATCTTGAAAGCAGGAGATCGTGATCGCATGTTCATGTAAATAAGATTTTGAGATGACCTTACGACGAAAGAAGAAAAGTGCTCGCTCGTGAAAACTCAAACATTGAACTACCGAGCAAAAAGATACACATCACTCGAGAGAGCAAATATTATTCTTGGAATGGAATACTGCACTGACAAAGCCGAGATTAATAAATGACCATTTAGATTTGCATACTCATGCTGCCTCTTGTCCGTATGGTCTGATAGCTGTCTATTGTAGTTTTGTAGGCCGTCGAAACGGACTATAAAATGCCTGAGAACTTTGATGTATATTTGAAACTTTAAAAAGACATTCTTACATAATTTTGAAGAAAAAAACGTGTGTCTTGTTGCTGTACATACTAATTTGAGCCAGAAATGCAATCACGAATATTACGATTACTAGTAGTTACTAGATCTATGTTTTCTTCTTTAAGATATTTGCACAAAAAGCTTGAACTTAATGCATAGTTTCCAAGACATTTAAAATTACCAAGTATTTTATTTATATATGTAGGTTTCTTTGCTCCAAAAAATTCAGTTATTATCAGAAAAGGGTACTAGATTGGTATCGTTTCAATCAAAAGGCTTTATTTAAGCAATCGGGCCCCCATATTGATCTCCGATCCTGGCTGAAAAAGGCAGCAATTAATTCAAAGTTGCTCACAATCACTGTGTGTAAACAGCGACGAACTGGTTATAGGGACAATTTATCAAACGGCTTCTTGATTTTCTCGACGCTAAATTAAACAGAACATTCAGACGGCGCCTTTGAATCTATCCAAATAAGGAGGATACTGGCTGGCCGTTCGCGGCTTCGTTTCCAATCCATTTGAATCATTGTGGTGATTGTGCTTGATGGTTATAAATAATCGCGAGATCATTATACTCGCGAGTCCTCGTGGAGTCTCCTCCGAGAATATATAGCTAGAAATGTTTGTGTCGGCTTAACCCTTTTCCAAACAACAACCTTATAGACATAGGATAAAAAAAATCTTAGGACTCTCAATAAGGAGACACGAATGTGCCAGTAAAACCAGTATTATTCACGTGTGAATAAAGAAAATATTGCAGAAACGACAAGGAAATAATGTTTCTCTGGTTCTTCTCAAATATTATCCAAATGCCCTTTTCAGGACATCAAAACCAAAAGTGTTCGGGAAAGGGTTGATAATGGTTTCCATTGCAGTTAAAAGTCATCTTAACGGTTTAATCTTCGCTTAAGAAACAAATTTAAATGAAAGAAATGATATATTGGTTATTCCCTGTGAGGCTTCATTATGTTGATGCTGAAAATCCTCTATAATATCCCCTTTGACCCACTTCCCGTTTCTAGTAATGGCACCAGGGATACATGCTTGCGCTTACGTATGTGATGTACGTCGATATTATTTCATTTGTATGTGTATAACAGACTTAAAAACTTAAAGAACCTAAGCAGTAATTATATACAATGGAGAGTTAAACCTTTATTCGCGAAAGAAGAAATGCTCGTAATGGCTTTAGAAAAACGAGCCCCTGACATTTTGAATATACGTAGAGTCACTTTGTTACATACCTACTTTACAAGCAACACACATAACAAACAAGTTATCAAAACTTACTTTTTCTTTTATCTGAAAGAGCATATTTTCTAATAAGAATTCTGAAAATTCCAGGCCACAGTATAGCAACGTTTACGAGGGATATTTTTATATTTTTTTCTTAGAATTAAATCAATTGTATTTAACCACATTTCACATGTAAGTGGAATTTGTCATTTCCGTCTCAACTTTAAAAGCGTTGTTCTGGCCTGGTCAGCAACAACCTTACAAAATTGATATCATTTAAATGCATTTGAATAAATATCCTTGGCATCAAACATACTGTTAAAAAGTGAAATGGGAACAAAGTGTCTCTTTAAAACACTAAGGATGTTGTAACAATATTGGTATTATTCTAAATGTGCTTCGGCGACATATACGAAAAGCGACGGATATTAATTAAAGTGACATTTCACAATTATATTTACATGAATTTTACTTTTATTCTATCTGAAAGAGCATATTTTCTTGTGAAAATTCTGAAAATTGCAAGCCAAAATATTGAACCGAGAAATATGTATTTTTGTGCTCAAATTAAACAAAAAGTTGTGGACGACAGTTCAAATTTATATAGAATTTGTCATTTCTGTCTCAACTTTAAAGGCGTATTTTTCGCTCATAAATACCAACTTCAAAAAACTGGTCGCATTTCTCCGCACTAGAATAAACAATCTTTGAATCGATACAGTCATACTTTTAAAAAACGAAATAAATGTGAAATGTCACTTTAATCCGTATTAGTTAAATGTTATATTCTGATTTTTTTCGGGAGAAAGGGCGGAGCCTAGTAAACGGTTATTACATTGAAGATTCAGGAGAAACAGCGTTTTCAATTAGCGGTAAATCGTCGGTGTTATTGCAAATTATTGTAACTGCAGCTTGAATCAAGCTGTATTTACGAGGTTTTTTAATAACACGTTTTACAATCGCACAGTCTTTCAATTTCGAAATGTTTTCATGCTCGTGCCGCACGTTTTTCTCTTATGTTAACCAAGGTACATGTATCGAGAAGTAAACTCGTCGAATAACCTTTTGGCTTAGCCACACCCTTTCAGGTGAATAAAAACGCAATATACTGTGCTATATATTCCTAAACAAAAACAAAATTAAACAAAACAAAAAAGCTTTCAACTTCAGAGTTGTAATATTTCATAGTTTCATGTTTGCGATATAAGTAAATTTGTTTCATTTCCTTCAGTTGTTCTACTTATGATAACTATACCATTTGTGAAGTCGAACTTGTTGAACTAGTTTGTATTATCAATGTTGTTGAAATATCCTTCTTCAAAGTTTTCGTGAGCGTGTTTGAACTGAATGTCCTGATGTATAAAGGGGTCAGAACAAAACATAATGGAACCAGGATAAGAAAAAAATGCTCCTATAACATTTGAGAAGATCGTGTTTTAAGATCAGACTGTGCATAATTTCATTCTCATCAGAATTAATGATAATGACTAACAGTTACTCCCGGTAATAAAATACTAATTTTAGAACAACATGGGTCTTGATCAGGCTGTGCGAATGCACAGGCTGATCAGGACCCAGGTTGGTCCAGAAATGCCTTAAAGGGGCTCATTCTATGTTTTTATGCTTCCTAACTGTTCGGGAACTCATATTTGTGCATGGAAAAACAATGAGCAATGCATAAAAACCTCAATCTCGGCGAAAAACATCTTTCCTTTGCTATAGATCAATCCTTTACAAGCGTGTTTACGCATTCTATTTTTACTTCAAAACAAGACAAGGTCAAGGTCAACGAGACACACCTCCGCGTTATTAACACACCGTACAACCGGCTGTGTCGATGACTGTGACCTTATTTGCGAGGAATACGTGAAAAGGTTTATTTTGTACAAGCACTGAACATTTATACGCGTATTTATCAACTATAGAATACCAAAGATCCTTTCGTTTATTTATAAAAGTAAATTCATTTGACCTACCATGCACATGACATCAGATGCCGAATCTGTCTTCGCTGACTTTCTACGCAGCTGGTTGTACGGTGTGTTAAATCTCGCTGAGCACAGATGACGTATCTCTGACGTAATTGATTTTTGAAGGTTGGGCATATGTAGCCGTTACAAAACAAAAACAAGGACGACCAGCATGTTATTAATTAACTTGGATTTTAATACTTAATAAAGCTTGTGGAGTGCTAACAATGGATATAAATGATCTACCCCTTCAGGTTGGTAATTTCATACGTTATTTCTGGTTTGTAATTATTGTGCCATTTGCATTTTCGACAGCCTTTAAGAACCCCCTTTTCCCCCAGACCCAAGCTTATCATTTCGACACCGATTATACATGGTCGTTAAAGCGCAAGACATTTCTAATAACACAAACAAGCTACGCATAAAGATCACGGCATAATTCACATTTTGTCGTTGCATGAAATAGAAAATTTGAATTGTGTCACTTGCTGGGTGATTTTCGTATTAAAGATTGACAGAGGCAGCTTATGGAACTGTTCACCTTTTTTTATTCATTTCATGCAACGAAGAATAAAATGAAGTGTATTGAACAGTTATTATACGTCATGTGCAAAAGGGGTGACCAGAAAATCACAAAGATTACCGAATTTGCTAAAGGCGTCTACTAAAATTCATGCGTTAACATCATTTGGCTTTTTGACTGATATTTGCTGAAAATAAATTTGTCTTAAACCATTGAAATATTCAACACAGTGGAGGATGCACTGAGTATGGACGGACTCGTGTGATATTTGAGGTCAACATGAATCGAGATCAGCATACCCTTACGTAGCCTACTTTCCAAATAAAATATATAATAATTTTTATATTTTTTAAAACTTGTAACTTGAAAAATGAATATATAAAAAGAGCGACCGTTAATGTATCCTGATCATTATTTTACTTGTATGGGTCTCCAGAACTGCTCTCAAATCCCATAAGTACCATTTTCAAGATTTGTGCTCAAAAGATGTCTAGAAGTGTCTTCTTTTGTTTTGGAAAAAGAAATGCTAATTATTCAAAACTCAATTATCATTCTGTAATGTTGATTCGCATTTCTTGTCATTTTACACATGTTGTCAATTGGGAATAAGGGCTTTTAAGGGCATCGTCTAAGAGCTAAATCATGACATTATCGCACTTACTGTGTACGTTTGCTCTGATAACGAAATTCTGGGACCATGAAAAGTGAACTCTCATGTAAACAACACTAGATTTCACATTAAGATAATTCAAGATTCCATTCTTAGATACGGTAAACACTTTATTATTGGATGTCCCAAAGTCGTTACATCAGAGTTACAGATGAAATGGGGTTTAAACGTTTTAAAGGGAAGATATGATTTATTACAAATCAAATAACATGTTTTTGGTTCACCTTGGAATCGTCTCGTCGATTCGATTCCAATGAGTACCCACAAAATATGGTTCAGTTTTGAAATATCACATTTAGAAAGTATTCATTAGATGTTGATTTGTTGTATCTGTTCAAATTAGTCAGCCGGAACTTATAAATAATGTCGCAAATCACAAGTCACAAAATTCAAAAAGGGTAAATAAAGTTACATTTTCTGGGCACAAATCGTGAACTATGGAACAGACATTAAATGGCAATGTTTATTTTACACCTTTCACTACTGAACAATAAACCGTCGGTCACGCTCGAAACTGCCGTAACTACAGCTTATTCAAGCTGTACTTACGATATTTTTGAACGTCATCAACGAAACATTGACAGTCTTGCCCAAGAAAGTGCGAGTTCAAATGAAAGACAGCTAATTGGCGCTCGAACAGACATAAACCAGCAGTCCTCGGCGTTTTTCGATAAGAATCGAGCTGATGGCAAATTTCATTAACTAACGAGATATGTCACAAAATTTGTCAGATTGTTAATAAAACAGGAATGTATAATTGGTCCTGACCACCGGAAAATTGGTTCGCGTTTGCCTTGCTTTTGGTTGCATGTGTAGTCCGCCTTATTTTTCGGAAAGCACGGTGGAGATCAGTAATCGGTTCATTGCATTTAAAATTTTGTTTTGATTGACATCCCAAAATGTCCCTTCTGGCTTGGCTGATTATATATATAAAATATCTCAATAATTACTAATGTAAGTATGTAAGTTTGTATTCTGTAGTTCTTTAGCGTAAATATCATCTTCGCAAGCCAGGGTTCCTACCTCCATCCAAACTGTTCTTTATGCACATTCGTAAGGAACAAAGCGTTGGTATAATCCTTGACCTACAACGAACATGACGTACCTAATAGGTCAAAAGTCTATTTTTAGCGTGCACCTTTATAAATACAAGCGCACAAGTATTTTATAGGTACTTTGTATTTTTATCCGACCACACTGAAATTTACAGGTGCACTTGTATTTTACAGCTGCATAAAGGTACTATGACCGAATTTCGAATAATGTCTTTGAATAATAACGCTCGTGAAAAAGGAAAGGGTTGGGAAATATAGATAAGATTCCCTTGTATGTTTTTAAGACTCCAAGGGTTTCGCCATTAAGCGGTAAAATGTCAAACATTGCCTGATTTACTGCTGGTAGAAGACCTTCAAACTTGGGCTTATCTGAGTAACAATGACCAGCTGCTGCAGAGACAAACACATTGCTTTTTGTAACCCTATCCCAAACGACAAATTATTAGGGTGGTCCAAATTGAAAGGTGCAGCTGACGACAAAACGGACGTAGATAGCGATATAATTTGAATTTGTGTTCAATATAGCTGGGAACACATTGAGACAAAAGAAGAAATTCTGATTATCAGCATTTTCTTCTTTTGCCTCTATGTTTTTCCCAAGTCTTGTTCTATTGGGGACGTCAAAATCCGGTTTTGTTTGGGAAAGGGTTAATGGCGATACCATAGTAATATCTAAAATACACTGTAGATTATGTAACATCGTGGTTTTGCATCGGCGATGCTGTATTTCTTTTTATCTTTGATAATTATTTTCGTTTCCTTTTCTCTTGTGTTAAATCCCTGCCAGGTATAGACAATTAAACCATAATTATGTAGTTATCCAGATTTACAGAAAATTTTGATTAAAATCCTAAGATATGAAAAATCCTTGGTTTTTATCTAAACTATACACATGTATGAAGTATCACACATAGAAATATACATGCATTTAAAACGTTATTGCTATATCCTGAAGTAGGCTTCACCAAAAAAAAAAAAACAAAAAACAAAAAAAACACACACACAAAAAAAAACCAAACAATTAGTAGATCTACATAGAATTTTGACATGATAGATATAAGTACTTTATGAATGATATTAGGGAAAATTGATACAGTAGATTTTCTTCATAATCATAGTTTTAAACTGTAACTTGTATAGTATGCAAATGAAAAGGAAACAAATCGCTTGTCCGGTTTTTTTTGACATAACTCATTTAGGTTTTTAACACTCGCCTGCTCCAGTTACGATTGTAATTAAAGTACCACAAAATTATATTTAACAATTCACAATTTATTCACATTTTATGCTTTCATTGAGATTTTACGTCCATATAAGAATTAAATCTAGACAATCGGTCGACCTTCTAATGTATTTGTCCCCGCAAGTCGCTCTACCTACATCGAATGAATTGCAAAATGAAATAAAAACAGCTTTATATTAAATGCTAGAATAATTGTCAACGAAACTTTTTGAAAAAGAGTTTCACAACTTTACCAAATACCACAATAACAGCAAAACAACATCAACAAAACATTTTAAGCGTCATCCATGGCGACGGAAATTGATAAGGGCGTCTCTCGTTGTTGGTGCCATGGATGCCGCCTGGGTATTGTCGAGGTATACCATCGTCAATTTTCGTTAAAACGGATGACATCGAAGATGTACGAAGTGTTTGGTATTTAATGATGGATGGAATACGTTTAATTTGAATTTAAACGCCATGTTGTCACCTTCTTAATATAGTATAGAAGTTCCCATTTTTTTCACAAAAAAGATGGACGTCTATGAATCATTTAAAACATTCAACGTAATCTGTATCTTTGTAAATGAAACCCCATAAGAATCAAATTAAATATCAATTATATCGAGTTGAAAACGAGGTTTTAACAACGAGCATTAAACCATTAGCATTCCTTTAAAGTTGCACATATCATATTGCGCCGTGTTACACTCTTCCTAATTTAAATGTGTTTTCAAATGGTCATATTTCGTGCCTAGCACCTTTTCACTTACCCCTTTCAGCATAATTCGTCTATGTCTAATTTCACCATGCTTACTTTGAGGTTTCTCTTCAATGAAAATATTTATACTTTCATATTCAAAACCTGCCGAATTTCATGAACCTTGCCCTTTCTTCTGATTGAAAAAATATGTACATGTATAGTGGCAGCGAATCATGATAGATCTACTCGAAAAAATATTAGAAATGATTCTTATTTGCCATAGTGTAATAGGATTTGTATTTAAAGTTGCTTGTACTTTTACTTCTATGACATGTACTTGAATCAACGATCTCAATGGTTGCACTACGATTGGTTTGTATGTAGCAGAAATAGTATAGGCATTTAGTTTGGAATCAAGTACATGAAAGCCAAGACATGATCAGTTACGCCATTATAATATGTCATAGTATGGCAGCTTTGAAAATTAGAAATAAGATAAATTTTGTCTAGGAATGGCTAAGAATATAGGTATATTTCATTCCAATAACTCTTTCCCGAAAAAGCCATGTCTTTTATGAAAACATTGGTTAAGGGAAAGTAATAAAATGCTGATAATCAGCATTTATTTCCTTTCCCTCAATATTTATGTCGCTTAAATGTATAATTATGTTTTTTTATTTACATTTATTTTGTCGTCTCAAATAATTTGTACAATGGACCAGTCATAGCACCGTTTGGGAAAGAGTTAATCTAGTGTTGTTTTCTTACGAGTGGAATATAGCGAGTAATGTTCGTGAGGAAAGAAAATGAAATATGGTCTGTAAGCATGAAGAGAATCGTTAATTCTATGACTAAAGCACGGCAAAACCGGAACATCGTTGAAAACAACGTTGAATAAATCTTGACACTGAACGAGAAAAAGCTTACATTGGCCATTTCCAAAATAAAACTGTTTGGGATATTACATTTAAAGCTGCCACGGGCGACAATATGGACGAGCATGTACAACAACACCACAGAGAAAGTAATGTTTTCCAATGTATAACTCGTCGGTTACAACAGTAGACTTGTATACAAACACTATACTGCTTGTTTATGATAAATTGACCCAACACAAACCCTTTCTCTTTCGAGAATAAACGAGTTAGGACATTAATTCGCCCGTATAGCTCACGATAAATGGTTTGGTAAATGTTAAAACTAAGTATTTGTTGTTAAGGGTTTGAATACAAGTCTACAGTTATAGCCGATAGACTATATTTTTACAGGGTCTTCGGAAGTCGGCGATGTTTGACAAAACATTGCGATAATGTTATTATTCTTACACAGAAATCTTAGGAAGGTTGTTCAAGGATACTGACATATTTATTATGTACATGTGTATTAGATAGAGCCTGTATAGTAGATTCTACGCAAAATAAACATTCAAATGCGCGCACGTCACATAAACTAGCCGGCAGCTCGTTTATGCGAAATAGAGCGGCAGAATTTTGAATTGTAAGTTGCAATTTCATTGGTCCAAAAAGTAGATTGAACAATAAATCTTATTGTACCAATATATACTGATAAATTATTTTAAAATTAGTTTAATATTCGTAATGTATTTCTGAATTTTAATGTTTTCCAACCTTTCATTGCATATTGCCATGTTGAAGTAATATCAATATTATCGTCATGAACACATTTAACGTGACACAACAACAACAATTGCAGATTTCGTTTTAATAGCATAGATAAATGACTAATATAAATTCGTTTTCACCTATTACCAGACGGCACATTTTTTTATTGTTCCAATTTGAAAGATGTTACAGACGATAATTTCAAAATGATGAAAATTTAAAAATATATTTCCATTTTTAGTTGAAAAACATTGTGGAAAATGAAGAAATTGCTTGTCACAAGCAATTTCTTCATTTTTTACAATGTTTTCTCATACTTTTTCTTGTGAAGGAGTCAAAAGGCGTCACTGTGCAGTAAATGGTTAAAGCAGAAAAGGTGGATTAAACTATGAATTTGTTGACAAGCAAACAAAATTTTGTTTTAATTTTGCTTTTCTCATCTGTGACTTTTTTTATCGGATGCTTTTTAAATAATCTATTACATCTATTGTTTTTAAATCGGTCACGCAGAAACAGAATTATTGAAGATTTTTGGCAATTTTGTTGTTGTTGTCGTCGTCGTCGTCGTCGTCGTTGTTGTTGTTGTTGTTTTGATTCCCCGCCTTGAAGTTTTTCATAAACCACGAAACCTGAGCGGAAAAAAAAGATAGGAATTCATTTTGGGCTAACGCACAAAGGGTAAAATGACTTAGATGGTGCCACAAGAGTAAAGCATGCAATAAACTACTCAAGATAGGAAGATGTATTAGAAAAAGAAAAATAATATTTAGATGCTTTGTAGAAGCTGTTAGACGAAATATAATCTATGACAGTCGGCGAAAATTGAAGTCAAAAATAGAGCCCCTTGGTGAATTCTGTGTTTAAGAAACAGCTATTTGTTTACAGGATCCTTTTGTGTTCCTTTGTCAACGAGATAGTCGCGATTTTTTCCTGCTAAAGTTACTTAAAACTATCGGGATCGGTTGTATTAAACTAGTTTATAGTAATCCCCGGTTCGCAAACCCCGTTGCTTACTTTCGAAGACTTGTCCATATACTTTATATTTTATTTTATTTTATTTCTAACGGGCTTAAATTGGTTTCGCAGTGTTTGGAGCAAAGCAGGACAATGCCAATGTTTGTTCGACAAGGAGCTAGAATTTTCACAGAAACAAGTCTTTTAAAAAATGTTCATAGCATTTTTAGCAACTACAATACATTTATTGCGGTGAGCTTGTATGTAATGTACTTTATAATTGTTAATTTTATTCAAACAAAGTATACAAAAGGACAAATTGGGCGTCCAAATGTAGCATGCTTGTTACTTTTTGATTCCGTGAGAAATAAGACCAAATTGAAACACTGGGAAGGACCAAAAATGGCCTGAATTTACATTTGACACATCTGTTGTCACACTTTTGACGTACTAAAATGGAAATGACGTTTTTCTTCTAGAAAATAAATTTCAGGATTCAGGTTATTTTTTTTTAACTGAAAAGGGAGCGGAGCATTTTATGATAACGGCTTTTTCAGTATTACGTATGATTATTAAGACTTGAAATTCACCCTGTCCTTTGAATTGAAAAATGCAAGTTACGAACGTTAGAAAAGAATTTCCGCCGAGCCAGCCAAGTTTCGCTTAAAAACGTGAACTAGAATATTTTAAATGTTGCAAGAATTTTGTCTCTTATCTTTCTGTCTTTACTTCTAGGAATAATTTTATTTAACAACGTTTTTTTTTATTCAAACTTGTTAAAATTCAAGTCAACCTAGTCTACCCATAACAAGACACACGACGTCGTAAGCATTTGGCGAAGGAACCTTCCACCGCCAAATGTTTATGACGTCGACCGAATAGGTTTGGACATGTAAGGAATGTTAACGACGTCGCACACAAAAAAACTCCGACGTCGCGTTAATTTCATTTCGGATGGACTACATTAGCAGCACCAACATCTTATATGACATTCAATAAAGGACATTATAAAAACCGTTATAATTCGGCTCAATGTTTTTATCTATCGCTCTGTGTCTTTGTTTTTGTGTTGTTGTTTTAAGGAGCCCTGTTTTTGGGAACGGTCTATTTTCTGGTACAAAGCGTCGTTCTGATACAGTTTGTTGGATTTTTTTTCAGTTTACTATCTTTTAATTATGATTTGGAGCCAGTTGAAGCAGTAGTAACTGTACCTAATTACCATTACTAGCCATTTCGGCTAAGATTTATTAGTTTTTACGGTGTGTAACTTAATGTCTCTGTAATTAATTATGTTTGTTTACACACAAAGAATGCTTCATATAAACAAAACTCATTGTTCTCTGGATCTTGTAAACCCTTAATCCATCTATTTGGTAATGTAAAATACAACACGATAATTCCATTTTTACCATTACCTTTTTGATAAATAAGTATATTTATAAAATGCATTTGTTAACATATAATTGAAGTCAAACATGATATTTTCGTTCATAACCAGCAAATCTGGCTAGGCTTCTTTTCACAAAAAGTTTCGATAACTTTAATTATAATTCATCCTATCATACAAAATAATTTAAATAAACATGAAAATATGTACAAGAGCAATGTTGTATATATAGATAGACATGCGTTATTTAAGAAAAGACATGTATATGTGCATATTACACATTTTCATTCACATGTTGTGTTCAACATTATAACAGAAACAGGGCGGAAAGTCATTGTTTTTATTTCTCATTATTGCGTTTCTCTTTCCACACGACCTTCACTTGGCAAGAAGGAAATATTTGTTAAGACTGGAATGCAGATACTGATAACGCTGTCTAAAACCGGTTGTGGTGTTCCAATTAGAAATACGCCGTGAAAACACTGGGAGAAACGAAGAAATTGCTGATAATTAGCAATTTCTTCGTTTCTCTCCATGTTTTCTGTGACCCAGCATACACATTGACAATTGACCACTTTTGAAATGAATTGTTTATTTTATCGTCTGCAGTTCCCTTCAAATTGGAACAGTCTCAAAACATTGTCGTTTGGGACAGGATGAACTGATAGCGCCCTCTAAAACTGGTACATTTCAAGCTGTCAGATATATGTCCCCGGTCTGACAGCCAGGATACTCTATCCTCTATTCTCCTGTCAGTCGGTCGTTTTTTAGTCACTTCTTCATTCACAATTACAAACAAAAACAATGCACTGACCATCAAAGCTACATTTCGTCGCTTTTCAACAAAGACTTTCGCAAGCTGCAGTTACGAAGTTTTTTGTTGAAAGGCAGCAATTTGATTTTTGTTGTTTTATGTCAAATGATTCATATGAATATAAACACATTGCAGTACATGGGTGATGCATGTATGCTGTGTGCTGCTCAGAATCTCTGTGTACAACAGCATTATTTCTATCAATCAGTCCTGAATAGGTACTAAATCATTTTATTCGTTTATTTATTTATTTCATTTTACAATATATTCAATCATACGAATGAATTCAGAGACTTTAAATAAACATTGTGTATAATTATTAAAAGCCTGGTAAGTTTTATTGAAAGGAAAGTACATGGCAGTTAATCATATGGGATGTTTTATATCGATTCCGTATGGAAACGCATATGGTACACCCTGATAAAATGATAAAGTCGACTTCAGGTAAGTCGACTTGTCATGATAACAAAAGAAAATTAACTCTACCGGTTGTCTACGTAAACTAATCTTTCCGACATAAGTTAGTGCATCATTATTTTAAAATATGTCATGTAGACGTATGCTTTGTCATCTTATCCACATAATTTGTACATCGATCTTCCCTGACTTATCTAGTTTTAGTAGGCATGTTGACAAAAATCCTTTATTTCTTTCCTACATCAATATTTTTGTCAAAAAGAAACAAGTCGCATTCACGTGGTAATCAAGCATCTGGAATATATATTTCCACTACTTGAACATTTAATATCAGCTTTGCGTCATAACCTACGACGACAAAAATGCCCCCTTTAGGGCCTACATTTGATGTAGGTCAAAGTCCAAGGTCAAGTTAACAAGGTCCAAGGTCATGGTCAAATATGAAAAGTCTTGGTAGGAGGTGTCTATGTGTGAAATATCAAAGCTGTATATGTAAAAGTAAAATGAAACATAGGCCCGGTCAAAGTTTTTAAAAGTAGGCCAAATGCCAAGGTTAAGGTCATGGTCAAATGCGAAAGGTCTTGGTTGGAGGTGTCCATGTGTGAAATATCAAGGCTGTAGGTGTAAAAGGACATGATATATATGTCTGGTTTCAGTCTTTTTAAAAGTAGTTCAAACTCCAAGGTCAAGGTTGCAATATTCAAGGTCATGGTCAAATGTGAAAGGTCTTGGTAGGAGGTGTCTATGTGTGAAATATCAAGGCTGTAGGTGTAATAGGACATAAGATAAAGGCTAGGTTAAAGATTTCTAAAAGTATGTAAAAATCAAAGGTCAAGGTCACACAGGCCAAGGTCATGGTCAAATGTGCAAGGTATTGGTAGGAGGTGTCCATGTGTAAAATATTGAGACTGTATAGGTAACAGGACATGAGATATAGGCCTAGTTTAAGTTTTTTAAAAGTAGGTCAAACTCCAAGGTCAAGGTCCAAGGTCATGGTCAAAAGTGAAATATCTTGGTTGGAAGTGACCATGTGTGAAATATCAAGGCTGTATATGTAAAATGACATGAAATATAGACAACGTTAATGTATTATTTAAGTAGGTCAAACACCAAGGTCAAGGTCACAAGATCCAAGGTCATGGTCAAATGTGAAAGGTCTTGGTCGTAGGTGTCCATATGTCAAATATCAAGGCTGTATGTGTAATAGCACATAAGATATAGGCCCAGTTTAATTTTTTTAAAAGTAGGTCAAACTTCAAGGTCAATGCCACATGGTCGAAGGTCATAGTCGTATGTGATAGGTCTTGGTCAGAGGTTTCCAAGTGTTAAATATCAAGGCTGTATGTGTAAAAGGACATGATATATCGGTCAGGTTAAAGTTTTTTAAAAGTAGGTCAGACTCCAAGGTCAAGGTCACAAAGTCCAAGGTCATGGTCAATTGTGAAAGGTCTTGGTAAGATGTGTCCATGTGTGAAATATGTTGACTTCATTTAATATGTTGTTCAGTTAACACGTTGTTTTGTTGATCTGTACTTGTCGTCTAAAACAAAAAAATGACAAGGCAGTTAAATCCGACATCTCGACCTATAGCAAGTCATAAAGCCATAAACAACGAGCATAGTCAACATAGCAGTTTTTACAAAATACGTTATTATGTAGTTATGTCGTTTTATTTTAAGACGACAAGTCGAGTTCTGTTATTGAGTAATGATCAGATTAAGACAACAAATCGTGTTCTGTTAATACGTCATGATCAAATTATCATATTATTCTTTAAATTTTATGACAACTTGGTGTGATCATGTCGTCCTATAAGCACACATCTTCGCATCCAATGACATCATCAGGGTGTACCATATACGTTTCCATAATTCCGTATTTGTCTTTAAATCGCCCATTCATCATCGAAACTTGATCAGACTGATCATTAACATGCAAATACATACGAAAGCTATTTAATGAAACAAATAAACAAAATGGATAATGGATTGCTGTATACTTATCGAACGGCCCTCGTATATGCTTTAGCCTTACAATAGATACCGTTTTGTTTTCATTCCCTTGACCCTGTTCAGCCATACTTTACAAGAAGTGACATTTATATAGATAAATCCTGGCAATCTCCAACACGGCGGATATATTCATCAAAACTGCTCGATAACACTGACCCTTTCCCCCTTGCATGAATGTGTTGATAGTTTGTTTATCCACAAAACGGTTGAAGACATGGCTTCAAAGAAAAGCGTTCTGCCATTCTTTCATGTTAAAGCGTTTGTTATTGTAAATATGTGTTTTAATGTAGTACGGCGTTATGTAAATTATACCTTAGAGCATGATCCATTTTACGAGGGGTCAGAAATATTCGAGGTGTTAAATGCGAAATGATAGTAAGTGTATATGAAACATATACACTTACGATATTTTTGCAATTAACCCCTCGGACTGTATCTGAATAAAAAGAAATGCTTTACATCAAACCGCCCCTATCAGCTTGAAAAAGACAAATTTATAGGCAAATAGGGAGTGAATGATTGCACACCTTTTACGCCTTCATCTCAAAAGCGAGACGGCGAGAATTAAAATGCAGGGTTTTAATAATTCATTCCAAGTTTTTCGGAAATCCATTTTACAAGCAATTTCTGTGTTTTGTTCACGAGGATGGCGCATGGCAGTGAATGTCTCTTTCTTTGACAGATTTAGTCACCGTTTTGTTGCTCTATCGATACCGGGGTTAATATGTCAACCCGTCTCCCCTTCTACTCCAACACAAATGGTATCTGGCACATCGTATGCAAAGAAACATATATAACTCCGAATAACTGGCAATATGAACGGCGAGCCTATGACAGTCTTGACAGGGGAACTTTATGGAAACGACAGCAAATTTGTTGTTATCAGTTTGTAGTGGAGGAACCTCAGAAAAACAGTGCCCTGGGTTTAAATTCATCCACGTAAAGACACTGTATTTTTGAGAAAATGTTCGAACTGTTCAGATCGTGCAGCCAAAGTATCTGGCTACCATGGATTTATATCTAAGTGTACGTGTTACAAATGCGAAGGGTGTTCATTTCGTTACTTTAAAACCTTGAAGATATTACTACAACATTTTTTTCGATAAGTGTAGGAGGGTGAATAATTAGGAAAACAATACATACATGTATATTCAAAAGATTACAAATCGTGGTGTAATGAACACGGTGGAAAGAACAAGGATAAGTGTGTAGTTTTGCGTGCAGACCCGTGAAAATTCCAAGTGTATATGGATAAAAAGTTTAACACTGTCTACACGCGGGATGACGTAGTTATGACGTGATGTGCTTTCTCTCCCTGTGGTCGGATTTATTTGATACTTACTTAGTTAGAGCTGCGATCTACATACACGCGCTGCAGCGCCATTGATGGAGATCCCGGTGGATAATTGTATCTACGAATAGCTTATATTTATTTGCACAATGTAGTTCTATAATCGCTTTCCTAAAACTTATTGCAACTACAGCTTTTTAAAAAAAAGAAAAGCTGTGGTTGCGATATGTTTTTATGGAAAGCAATGGAAATTAGCGATATTATTTTTATACCATATTTACATAGCACTCTTATCACTCTTGTACATATGTACAAAGATGATATGAAAGCCAGATACTATTCTGTGTTGCTCATCTTTTATTCCGATTGACAATTTTCTTGTAAGTGTCGATAATTTGTGATTTGTTTCTTTTTATCGCAATATTGAAATATGAAATTTAATTGCATTTATTTAACTGTATATGCATCTATCATTAAAAAAGGGGATATTTAATTTATTCATGAAAATATTCAGTGGCGGATCCAGAGGGGGTTCGGGGGGTTCAAACGAACCCCCCTCGATAGCCTGATTATTCCATTTTCATGCAGAAATTCAGTCAAAATTGTGTAATACTTGTAAAACGAACCCCCCTTCTTGTAAAAACGAACCCCCCTCACAGAAATCCTGGATCCGGCACTGATATTCATGTTTACTTATATACATTTCAAATTATTTCCCATGGTAATAAATGCATTTTTGTTTTTTAATTTTACAGCACAACAACAAACACGATAAAAGTAACATCCGATTTTCAGAACAATTTTGAACTGTTCTTTCATTAACAATTTAAATAATATAAGAGTATTACCGAAAATATGAAACAAAGTATATGATTGTTACTGTATTTTGTCTTATTCAGGAAATAAATGATGAAAAAGAACGGAAGCAAATACATTTTGTTTAATCCAGCGTACTTAAAATTGTCTTTTGAATCATTAATCCTTTTATTTAAGACTATTATCAAACTTATATAAAATTAAACGATATGTTTATCTTAACTATTTTTTTAAAAATCTTCTCTTATACAAAATGTTGTTTTTGTTATTGTCCGGTATGTATACACACATTATTTTTATCACTACGACCAACTAGTATTGTTTCATTATTTTATTTCTTTTTATTGCACGCCATGAATTTTTCTGGTTTCACGTTTTATTTTTCCTCGAAAAAGTGCAAGATAAAATTTTATTATCGTTTTTATTTATTTAGATAGATATATCTACAATGTATAATTTATTTAGAAATTTTTTTCAACAAAATACGTTTTTTCTGATTTTATTTCATTTGGTAAAATCACATCATATAAAGGAAAACATTGACCACCCTGCATTGGCATTTTTTGGAATAAAATGACAAATTGTTCATTGGAGACACCTAAGATTATCTAATCCTATAAACTCCTTTTATTTAATATTTTGAATTTTAATTTACTTAACCAACTCATAAGGATTAGGCCGGATTTTGATTTCCGAGTCTTCATAGGGATCATGCAATTTTCAAAAGGTTGTTTTCCCTTGATGTTTATTGACAATGTTGTAAAAGATATCCTGTGATCTGTCCAATGGGTTATTTTGAGCCGCAGGTATTAAATAGGATGTGCCTTATCATCGTCCAATACTGTTTGATATTAAAATGTTTCACTGCAAGTGTTTTTTCGGGCTTTCAGTATTTGAATTAAATTTCTGCTTATTATAATTTTCCAAAGGATAAGACTTATTATTATTATTATTATTATTATTATTATTATTATTATTATTATTATTATTATTATTATTATTATTATTATTATTATTATTATTATTATTATTATTATTATTACTCAAGCTCTGTCATTTTTTTTCATCAAAATCAAAATGAAATATACATATTTGTGTATCTATTATCATCTTATTGTAAAACAATAATGTTCGTAATAAAAAAAGTTTTCTGTATTTTTCCATACTATTCCGTGTTTTTTTGTTTTTTTTATCATATTTATGGTGTCATTCAAAAGCGTTTCATTCTATCTATTTATAATTTGATGTTTACATAAAATCGTCCTAAGATGTTATTTTTGTGAGAGTCGATTCATTTGCACTATAAGCACTATAAAAACACCAAGGAAAATTTCAATGAGTTCATTTCGCCTTAACCTTATGTACAAGGCCTTGTCTAAAGATATACAAATATTCTGTTATCATCTTGAACAGGTGTTCATCCTTACAAGGCTTTCCATTGTTATAAAATTATGTATGTTTGGTGCTCATTTCCTTGTACAAAGCAATTATTTTTATTATGTAATAAATTACATGTTTATATTCCAACAGTCGATTTTTCAAGTTTAATTCAAGCCTCAATGCAGCTGAAATTTCGTATGTAAAGGCAGAATCATATTGTTTTTGTGTTTCAGAATGTAGCAACGCTTCCAAGGAAAGACATGTTAGCTTCAATTTTTATACACCACTCTTTTAGATTACTTAAAAATCTAAAACTAAACAAAACGTCTTCATTCCTTTATATCATTTTATTCGATTCAAACAATTTGAGATATTCAGATAGTAAACATGTCTTTTCCATAAAAAAGCTTCACAGTATTTTAGAGATTGATAAGTTAATATTGATTGATTTATTATTTATTTTATTTTATTTCATTTATGTATTTATTTACTTATATATTTATACACATTCTAGTCGATAACAATTATTAATCCTTTAACATGTACACCATTTTTATCATCTTACTTTTGATCTCATACTTAAAGCAAGAATTAAAATAATTATATTCAAAAATACATGTGCTATTGTTATACTTTCTTCATAACTTTAAAAATACCTTCCAAGATTATCCTTAGTTCTGACTTCACTTTCAGATAGATGAAGCATTGGCAGCCACGAATATAAAAATAGAAAATGCTGATAAACATAACTTCCTTTCTCTTTTCCATTAAATGTTTTTAGAAGATTTCGTGCTCGTCTGCAGGCTCTTTCAATCTGACCTGGTCAATAACTTAGTTGTCAATTCAAAGACTGACACAATATCGCAGGTTTTCAACAATAAACTTCGTAACAGCAGCTTAAAACAAGCTGCATTTATAGGGTATTGTTGAAAAGTGACTATATAAACGTATTTTGTGCACAGAGCCCACCCCTCTTAAACGTCTGATTTTACCTAAATCGTCTAGAATGCCAATTTTTCGGTGACCGATGTTGGAAACAAAGTAAAGGGGCATGTGCGCCGTTGGAATTATCTGTTGTTTTTGCTGATAGAAATAAAATTAAACAGGACAGGATGATACTGTTGTTTTGATAAATATCGTCCATCGATATTCTATCATTTTATCAAGCAGTGCGTCATCTCCAAGAGTTGGAAAACCGTTGTAGAATATATAAGGCCCTTTAATTAAAGGACGGCAAAATTTTAGTCTTGTCCTAATTTCAAGGTGTTGCGGACGACAATTTTAAGGAATGGAGATTTGTGATCTTTTGGTATTCCTACGTAGAAAATTGTTGAAAATGGAAAAATGCCGCTCACAAACACTTTTTCATACTACATATTGTTTTTCATAGCGTTTATCTTGTGGGGCTCCAAAAGGCGTCATTATATTGAAATGGATTTTAACACACTGTCACTTTATCATAAGTTATATTATGTAACACCCCTTGCTAATGTCAGAATCTTGTATAAATAAAGTGCATAAATAATCGTAATCCCCTTCTTCAATACAAATATCGCTGACTGGAACATGATGCAATAGTAAGATGTCGTGTGCCGATTTATTATCCATAAAAGGTTATATGAGTTAAAACAAATACGCGCTAGAATATATCAAAAGGCTTTTTTCAGAAACGAAATGTATAAGAAATATCTTTTTGAATGAAAATACTTGAGCGACCACCTTCGAACATGTGCTCTTCTTCAAGGGTAAAACTGGATTGGTGACGTGGGGGCATGACGTCATGACCTACTTAGGTATGTTTGCAGATATGTTGCCATTGCCTAAATTCGTACAAACGTCAAAATACAACGCCTGGCAATAATTGTTTCTTCCTAAAAGAAACCAGTGAAACTTGATCACATTAAAACAAATATATATACATGTACACATGTTTTCGTCTGCCAAATAGTTATTTATAAAATACTTTATGGATTGATAAAATCAGGCAAATATTTAAAAATTGTTCACAGACTAAAAATAAACTTTGAACGATCATGGGTCAACCCACTCAGTATGGATGCAACGAAATTTGGCATCAATTATAGTCAATTCAAGATATTATGCCATTTCATTGATTACAACGATTGCAAAGCCCTTGTATTTATAAAAAATAGAATAGCAGAGAATATTAAATAGATTAAATAGATCTAACAGGAGAGCATGCAAATCACAACAGGCAATTGTAAGAGAATCCCGTGATATATGCATTTTACAATATGAAATAACAGTTAGGAAGGAGATCTTATATTTGTGACCCATCACGCTAAAAGGGACCTTATCCAAACTCCAAAAATCCAAATTTTGACTTGTCACACTCAGCACAGGTCAACCAGATCCCGTATGCAAGAAATGAACATATAGTAAGATAGGGAAAACATTCCAGATTCAGAAAAGTACATAAAAGTGAAAAATATCGGCCCTAGTCTGTCTGCGCGGACTGCGCAGACTGACTAGGGTCGATATTTTTCACAAAACCCGTAAGGTCCCTTTTAGCGTGACGGGTCACATTTTGATTCAATTCCAATAATTTAAAAATGCACATTGTTTTGCGTACTAGATGTGAAAATGTGTTAAATAGACAATTACTGAATTTCATTTAAATCGTTTTTTATGATATGGCGGACATTTTTCCTATTTTCTGTACATCTATAGAAGCTTGAAATTTTCACTCGATTGATTTTGTTTCCTTTTTCCATCATGTTAAGAGGCAGACAATAAAAGTCAGACAATTATTTTGTCTGCGAGAATGTCTGTATTATTGATTAATGATCAAAGTATGCAAAGTATCTCTGTAAAATGAGTTCAATACCATTTGATCCCAACAAGATATTTTGTTTTGTTTGAATACATCAGGGACTTTGTTTTAATGTATTTATAAATAACAGTATTTTCTTCTTTTGTTTGTTAATTTCTTGTTGGTGTTGTTTTTTCTACAAAAGTATGTTGATTATTTATTCTCCAATAACAAGAAAAATAGGAAACGAAACGAAGAAAGATTTTGGTCTTTGAAAAGTCAAAGTTGTTCATGTAACTGTATTTTTTCCCAACAAAACCGAAATTATGGAAGGCCATCTTAGCACAGGGGTGCAATCATTTATCACATTTTGATCATCGACCTGTAAAATATTTCGTTTTCATTAAACATATAACTCACGTGTAGACTTGGTCTAATAGAGAGAAAAGCCGAAACAATAATCGACAGACATCCCAAACAATTTTATTGTCTGCGAGAATGTCTGTATTTTCAATTAATGATCAAAGTATGCAGCGTATCTCTGTAAAATGAGTTCAATATCATTTGATTCCGATAAGATCTTTTGCTTTGTTTAAACATGTTAACACCAAAGTGAGTTTTTTTAAGGTATTGATGACAATAATTTGTCCTTTAAATGGTTTGTTAACCTTTTTCTGATAAAAGTATGTTTATTGCTAATTTGTCAATACATAAAACTAGGAAACGATACAGAAACAATTCGTGTCTTTGGAAAAGTATAAATGCACTCGATTTCAACAAGCATAAAGTTATTCTGAAAAGTCTTTTTCGCAAATATAAGCAATAGTTATATCACATTTTCATTATAGCCATGATTTTTTTTTTATTTTCGTCCATAGGTAATTTACGTGTACACTTGGTCTAGTTCTATGACCATTCATTTATTTTTTCGTTTCTATCAACATTGATTTTGAGTTCGACTAAAATTGAGTCGTTTAATAAAAGCCTGAACAATAATCGACAGACATTCTAAACAATTTTATTGTCTGCGAGAATGTCTGTATTATTGATTAATGATCAAAGTATGCAAAGTATCTCTGTAAAATGAGTTCAATATCATTTGATTCCAACAAGATCTTTTGTTTTGTTGAAATATCTGAGCCGGGAATTCCTTTTCATATATTTATAAATAACAATTATTTCTTCTTTCGTTGTTAATTTCTTTGATATTTTTTCTAATTAACCCATTACCACACAGTGAGTCTTTTTGACGCCCCACAAGATAATGGCTTTGGAAAACATTGTTGAAAAATGAAGAAATTGCTTGTGACAAGCAATTTCTTCATTTCCCACAATATTTTCTACACAAAAAGACATCAAAATGCAAAATTTCATTCAGTTTTAATTATCGTCTGCAACATCTTTGAATTTGGAGGAGTCCAAAAAATTCCCGTAGACACTTGTTCTAGTTCTAGTAATCATTAATCGCTTTTGTCGTTTCAATAAACATTGGTTTTGAGTTCAAATGAAGCCGAGTCGTATAATAAAAGCCTAAACAATAATCGACAGACATTCTAAACAATTTTATTGTCTGCAAGAATGTCTGTATTATTGATTAACGATCAAAGTATGCAAAGTATATCTGAAAACTGAGTTCAATATCATTTGATTCCAACAGGATCTTTTGTTTTGTTTAAGTACCACAGGGACTTTGTTTTAATGTGTTTACAAATGACAATACTTTCTTCTTTTAGTTGTAAATGTCTTGTTTTATTTTTTTCTGATTTGCGATAAATATATAGGAAAAAACGATACGAAACACAGTTTAGAAGAAGTCAGTAAAGCCTTTTTCGCAAAGATAAGTGATAATTATCACATTTTAACGCTTTCCCAAACAAGACCTGGTTTTGACGTCCCTAATAGAAAAGGCTTGGAAAAACATTGAAACAAAAGAAGTAACTGCTGATATGTTTTATCTTTAATGACTTCCATTTTGTCATTTGTAGCATTTTTTGAAGTGGAACACCTGAAAATTTTGTCGTTTGGGAAAGGGTTAATCATAGACCTGCAAACTTTTTTTTTATTTTCGTCCAAAACGTAATTTACGCGCACACTTGTTGGTCTAGTTCTAGTATCATTTTTTTTTCATTTTCTCGTTTCAATCAACATGATTTTGAGTTCGACTAAAATAGAATCGTCTAATAAAAGCCTGAACAATAATCGACAGACATTCTAAACAATTTTATTGTCTGCAAGAATGTCTGTATTATTGATTAATGATCAAAGCATGTAAATCATATCTATGAAACTGAGATCAATATCATTTGATTCCAACAAGATCTTTTGTTTTGTTTAAATATCTGAGCCCGGAAGTCCATTTCATATATTTATAAAAATAACAAGTATTTCTTCTTTCGTTGTTAATTTCTTGTTTTGATATTTTTCTAATTAACCCATTACCACACAGTGACTCTTTTTGACTCCCCGCAAGATAATGGCTTTGGAAAACATTGTTGAAAATGAAGAAATTGCTTGTAACAAGCAATTTCTTCATTTCCCACAATATTTTCTACACAAAAAGACATCAAAATGCAAAATTGCTTTCAGTTTTAATTATCGTCTGCAACATCTTTGAATTTGGAGGAGTCTAAAAGTTTGCCGTAGACACTTGGTCTAGTTCTGGTAATCATTAATTTATTTTGTCGTTTCAATCAACATGATTTTGAGTTCGACTAAAATAGAGTCGTCTAATAAAAGCTTAAACAATAATCGGCAGACATTCTAAACAATATTATTGTCTGTGAGAATGTCTTTATTATTGATTAATGATCAAACTATGCAAAGTATCCCTGTAAATGAGTTCAATACCATTTGATTCCAACAAGATATTTTGTTTTGTTTGAATACATCAGGGACTTTGTTTTAATGTATTTATAAATGACAGTAATTTCTTTTTCGTTTGTTAATTAGAACAGAAATGCAATCATTATCACATTTGGATCATCGACCTGTAAAATATTTTGTTTTCATTAAACATTATAACTCACGTGTAGACTTGGTCTGATAAGGAGAAAAACCGAAACAATAATCGACAGACTTTCTAAACAATTTTATTGTCTGTGAGAATGTCTTTATTATTGATTAATGATCAAACTATGCAAAGTATCTCTGTAAACTGAGTTCAATACCATTTGATTCCAACAAGATCTTTTGTTTTGTTGAAATATCTGAACCGGGAATTCCTTTTCATATATTTATAAATACCAATTATTTCTTCTTTCGTTGTTAATTTCTTTGATATTTTTTCTAATTAACCGATTACCACACAGTGACTCTTTTTGACTCCCCAAAAGATAATGACTTTGGAAAACATTGTGGAAAATGAAGAAATTGCTTGTGACAAGCAATTTCTTCATTTCCCACAATATTTTCTACACAAAAAGACATAAAAATGCAAAATTTCATTCAGTTTTAATTATCGTCTGCAAAATCTTTGAATTTGGAGGAGTCTAAAAGTTTGCCGTAGACACTTGGTCTAGTTCTGGTAACCATTCATTTATTTTTTCGTTTCTATCAACATTGATTTTTGAGTTCGACTAGAATAGAATCGTCTAATAAAAGCCTAAACAATAATCGACAGACATTCCAAACAATTATATTGTCTGCAAGAATGTCTGTATTATTGATTAATGATCAAAGTATGCAAAGTATCCCTGTAAACTAAGTTCAATACCATTTGATTCCAACAAGATCTTTTGTTTTGTTGAAATGCCTCAGGGAATTTTTTAATGTATTTGTAAATGACAATCATTTGTTCCTTCTTTTGTTGATATCTGGTACCTTCCTGATTCTTTACATTTTTTCGTTTTAGTTTAATACACAATTCTGAACTGCGTTTTGTTGGAACTGCAGAACTTGCGGTGCTTCATATTGAAAACTTTAGTGAATTAGTTATTATCAATTGGATGATTATTGATAGAACCAATCGAAAAAAGGATAGAAGCCTTGGTAGAAAGAAACAAAAAAAAAACCAACAAAAAGAGAAAATATAATAGCGAAGCTAATAATAGAAAAATCTAAACAAATATTACTTAGATTTTAAACGTAGTTATGACAAAACAAATAGAATGAAAAATTAGAATATTTAAATCAAATACATAAATAAGCAAATGGATCGAAAAAATGTTGCAACTGAGTCTTTTAGTGATTATACAAAGACAAAATACATGCTTATTTAAAAAGGAATTTGATCTTAAGTGAATAAGTCACTTTTACCCAAAACTACTGTTGCACGCGGTTCCTTTTTCATGCAATGATATTTCTGAAAGCTCTACCATGGCGTCACGTAATTAAGTTTATCAATTCCTTCTTAATGGCATCGTATTTTCTCAATCCCTGAGCCATTTCGATGAACGAATGTGATTACATACACTACGGCCTCTAAGAAGTCGTATAAAATGCATATACATGTAATTATGCATGTAAAACACAAGAATTTGCGTGCTAAATTCTACCATAGAACTGCTTCACGGAATATTTAAAATGCTAAATAGCAACGAAATGCGTGAACGAAACGGCGTATTCGGAAATGATCATACTCGATGCATTATTTTGACATGCATTAAGCGAATTATTCATATAATGTTCCATTTTATACATAATTCATACCACTATTCAAAATATGCATCCAAAATGACGTAACTACAACTTAAACTAGCTGTGGTAACGACAGTTCGATAGCAAAATATAATACAACTGTGCAATAATATTTTTTGTTTTTAACGAAAAAGTACAAATCGCGTGCAGTTTTACGCTAAAAGACATTTTGTCGGAGACGACTTTTGTTGCTTTTGCGAAAATCTTTGTTAATTTTGGCTTTTATAACGTTTTGTTTCCTGTTAGGAATGCTTGAACGTTGCGTTTCAGCTTTACCGTAGATTCTGGAAACGTTACCATTAATATGAATGTTAGATACTTTTGCGATCTTTATTTTTTAACCCATTACCACACAGTGACGCTTTTTGACGCCCCTCAATAAAAATGCTTTGGAAAACATTGTGGTAAATGAAGAAATTGCTTGTGACAAGCAATTTCTTCATTTGCCACAATGTTTTCTTCACGAAAAGACCAAAAATTGTATAATTTCATTCACTTTAGTATGCCGTCTGCAACATCTTTGAATTTGGGCAAGTCTAAAATTTTGTCGTCTGATAATGGGTTAACTGTGTCCCCGTTTTCATCTTATTGGAATATCTATCGGCGATTGACATATAACACTTCTGACATTATACATGTACAATTCGCTTAGATATCAAAGTGGGGATTTGTATGAATTTAAATAAATATGCGTATAAGTCTCGATAAGTGACCTGACAGAGCATCTCTACAATTTGATGTAAGAGTTTATATTATAATTTTGCGCAATACTTATTATTTCATTAACTTTGAATAACTGAATAAATCGATGCCTCTTTAAGATATCCAACCCCTCAAAAGCACCAAAGACCCAGATGAGAAATTTGAAAAGTGCCAGTTATTCCTAAACTGTGTTACATTTCCATTCGAAATACAAACATAAGCATTTTGAACGGTTTAGAATTTTGAATAAATGCATACTTATGGAAATATTTGACAAAAATGTTCCAAATTACCTCACTTGCATATGAATAAAGAATACCATAACATTTGTAAATTATTTTCTTCTTGAAGCATAATTTTGAAATCCAGCACGGTGAATCAACTTATTTGAAGCGTATTTACAAGTGTGTGTAATTTGATGCATTTCATATGGCTAGTAAATAGTGATTTTTTGAGGGTCTGTAAACCTTAATAAGAGGGTTGACACAAAAGTGCATATGTAACGGATTACCTTTGACTGATGATTGCCAAAATAGTACTACTTGTCACGATAGGAACGGATCCCGTAATTAAGATAAGAATCAGATTAAAACGATAACACTTTGTATCATCTTTAAAGATGTCGTCCTATTTCATTTTCTGTGGTATTTCTTTTGTAAAGAAAACAGCAAGCTCATAAAAAAGCTCAACCCAGATGTCTGTAGGATTCGTTTACAATGCAGGGTATTCTCCCTTTACGATTTAAACCCTTCCCCTAACAAGCCTTATTTAACGCCATTGAAATAGAAACTTTTTGGGAAAACATTAAGACAAAAGTAGAAAATGCTGATAACCAGCATTTTCTTCTTTTGGTCTCAATATTTTCTTTGCTATATCGTCCACAAACCATAAACCATAACCATATCTTCACGAGCAACCATTTTGTTGTCTGTACATGTACCATATTCAAATCTAGACCACCCTTAATTATTGTCGTTTAGAAAAAGGTTAAACCCATAATTAATTACATGACAAGGGGCTAGATTTCCAATCTAGATATGCCTAAAGCGAATTCTTCCACTGACTATGCAATAATTACAGCTATCAATCAAGGTACTATAAGTAGTTTGAAGGGATTTCCGATTTCGTATAGGTTTCTGAAGTTAATGAGTTTTAGGATTTTTCTCTATTTTTTGTCTGAAAACTAATTATAAGTGAGATTTCTGCGACATTTTCGAAATTTAGCTACATTCGCTAATCACGTAAATGCTGGATTTTTCCTGGCAGAGAACAAAATGTTACCTTTTCAAAATAAGAACAAAATAAAATGCGCATTATTAAACCTACAGACAAAGTGTGCTATTTCACTGAAAGTAGTGATCTCCTTGTTAGTATGATGTTCATTTTCAATAATTACGATATTTTTTAAGATACAATAAAATGTGTGTAAATTATCCTTTTCTTAAATTCACCATAGATCTATTTGTCATGTCAATTCCATTTAAGGGGGAATTGCACTTAAAATCATGCAAATTTTCCGAGAACTTCGTACAAAATAAATATGTATTATGAAAATATGGCCTTTAAATTGCATCTATGCCAAATCTTAGCTTTCTATCTTGTGTATTGGCTAGGATGTCGACGGATTTAAAACCCCTTATGTTCCATTATTGTAAATATAAACCCCGGGACAACAAATCATGGGGTTTTAAATCCGTCGACATCTAAGCCAATACACAAGGAAGAAAGCTAAGATTTGGCATATATGCAATTTAAAGACCATATTTTAATAATATATATTTATCTTTTTGTACGAAGTTCTCGGAAAATTTGCAAGATGTTAAGTGTTATTCTGCCTTTAAATTGTCTTGGAAATACCATTCACGGATGTCTCAGAAGCAAAACTTAACCCTATCATAATCATTGAAATCTGTACGCATTTTTTTACTCTGGTTTTCTTAATTCTTGTGTTTAGCAAAAGGCAGGCATATTTAGTTGGTGTCATTCTGATTATTTTCCAATATAAGCCTATTAAAAAAGTGTGGATATTTGTCATTTAGTTTTCATGTAATAAATGCAATAATATAGATCTAGATTTTTTCAAAATGCATCTTGTCAAGAAAACTGTATTTTGTTGAAGGTATGACCATCTGTTTAAGGGAAAAACTAAAAGAATAAATTGAAAAGAAAACTATGTGTCATTGATTAGGCCAGTTTCCTGATACGTCTGTAGGACTCCGATATCGTATTGGAGGACACAATGTATTGCTTAGAAACCCCTCGCTTGTAGAAATAGAGAGGAAAATATAGGAATAAATTACATAATATTAATCCTTTCCCAAACAAGACCTGGTTTTGACGTCCCTGATACAAAAGGCTTGGGAAAACATTGACACAAAAGAAGAAACTGCTGATAACCAGCAGTTTCTCCTTTTGTCTCAATATTTTTTTGTCATATTTCATGCAAATTCTATCTTGTATGACTTCCATTTTGTCATTTGAGGCAGTTTTTGAAGTGGATAATCCTAAAATTTTGTCGTTTGGGAAAGGGTTAAATGTATCTTGTATCTCTTTGTATTCGCAACGTTATATATTTTATTAAAGAAGTAGTGGTTTGGTATTGTTAAGTTTTTTTTAAAGTCGAAAATTATATTGTTATGGGGAAGCCTTCTGCGTTGGCATATCTATGACAGTGCTCTCACATATAGCCCTGACCGCACTATCACTATAGCCATACATAGGAACCTTGCAATGTCGAGTAAATGAATTTTTGTTTTTTACAATGTATTTGTGTTCTAGATAGGTTCTAGCTTTGTTGCTACAATGGTAACCTTGAGCAACTCTCAAAATTCGCAAAATTCCAAGATGGCCGCCATATGCACCTTTTTGTCAAATTATCCTATTACCACATCCTCGGAAACCCAGCGGTCATAGCTACGCTACATGACATGTAGCGTAGCTATGACCGCTGGGTTTCCGAGGATGCTATTACCATAACTAGTGTGATAAAGTAAAAAAATATAGTCATAAATGTGATAATTCCTTTATAAACAACTGGATGCAATTATATTCTCTCGTTAAAAAAATTAAGAAGAATTCGAGCTCAAGTCAAATGGCCGCAATCTAATTCAGAAAGAAGACTCAGATCCATCGAACTCTTACAAATAATCCAAAGGTCAAAAGCTTCTCCCGGACTTTATGAAAACTTGAGATGGTACATGTATACATAGTGTGCTGCATTAGGATAAATTGACAAATTTCCACAGATTGACGCCTTTTGACGCCCAATAAGATAAAGACTTAGGAAAAGATTGTACAAAATATAGAAATTGCCTGTGAAAAGAAATTTCGCAATTTTTCACACATTTTTTTCTGCACAGAAAGACCAAAACATGTACAATTTCACATTGTCTGGAATATTGAGGCACGTCTAAAATTTTGCTGTCTGGTAATGGGTTAGAACATAGAATTATTGAGCACTGACATAGAATCAGAAAGAAAACATACGCAAAATATTGTAGGCAGAACAAATCTGGACACTCCTATTTTGTACAGGGATTGGGGTTGAATTCTAACTGCATTCTCTGGCATCGGGGCAAAGGATTTTTTTCCGGGGAAAAATTTCTAAGCACACATACGAGCAGCTGTTGTTGGTTCTGGCATTTGAGATATGCCCGTCTTATCGGCCTCTCCATGGCAATCGCGAACATTCTTTTTGAGTTTGACATGACTGAAAAGACAGCTAGCTGATTAGATATGACGTTTACTTCTTGTTGCTATAGTTAGCCGCTTCTTGCAACGCTGGTCACTGAACTGAAAATCGTTCCTTTTCAATGAAAATCTCGTAACTGCAGCTTAAAACAAGCTGCAGTTACGGGATTTTCGTTGAAAAGGAACGGCATGACGTTTACTCCTTGTTGCTGTAGTTAGCCTGTTCTTGCATCCCTGGTCACTGAACTGAAAATGTTTCTAGCGGCGATTTGTACTGGCGCCATCTAGAGCAACTCGTGCTTATCAATGCTTTGCTAACGTTTTACCTTCTGAATTAATGCTTATCAGAATAATATATTATTTTAACTGTAGTTACGATGTATGCTTTAGTTGGTTTGTTGTTTATTTACGTAGAAAAACATAAATCCATTTACCCTTCCCCAATTGTGTAGAAGTTTTCTTTTTAAATAAAGTATATTTCTGACGAGATTTACGTAGGTTTCGTACGAATATGAGGTCACTACAGCTTAATGGAGCTGTAGCTACGATATTTTCGAACGTAATCGACGATTGACCAATTTTCAGAGGTCAAGGCCAATAGTCAATCAGCTCATACTCACAGAGTTATCGGAAACCTTAAATTTTGGACGCCGTCTTGTATTTTAGTGTGCACATGTTTTTTTTTTTTTTTTTTTTTTTTTTTTTAAAGCTGTAGTTATGAGGCTTTCTACGAAAAGCGACGAAATGTATGTTTAATTTAAGTGATTTCAAGCGAACATGACTCAAAATCAAACAAGATCAAAACAAAAACAAGATGGCAGACATGAAAGTTAAACTGGTAGAGGGTGTTGAATGAAGATTTTCATCTGATAGCTTCATGAAGCGAGAACCAAAACGTCTACAATCAAAACTCATTTATTAGTCTGGAACTACTTGCTGTAATCTAGATTGTTATTACTTTTATTTCTATTCATTTTTTTTTAAAAATTATATGTGAAAATGAACAATTTCATTTTGTCGGGGAAAATTTTGTAATTGCTTACAACACAGTTATAGTTAAGAATATTATCATATAAATTGATACGTGTGTTATATCTAAAAAAAATTGGAATACATCTCGTTCATGATTTTTCACTTGTGAAAAATAATTATCTTTTCGTTTCATGATATCATTATATAGGAAATGCAAATCACAATCTCTTGGTAAACGAAGTATTTGATGTACTATTTTACGATCTTACATGTAAAAGATAATAAAAATGCATCAGTGCTCTCCGAAATCGTCGTTACTTCGTCGATATCAAACTAGCAGAAACATACAAATACGAGCATGACCAAATTGTATGATTAAATGAGTGTTCATGTAAATATAAGACACACTTCAGAGATTCGAAGTGGGCTGTCTGGCCTTATCAACTTCACCCCGCCTTCCCTTTTCCAGGGCAAATATTTATAAACAAAACACAGGATCAAACAAGTACATGATAAATTGGTTCTATCATGACGGCACGTAAATGTATCCGGCAATATGGTCTAGACGGTTCCATGCTAGATTGTGAAAGATATATACTTTCTCTAGACAACATTTGTATGTTATTGAACCCTTAACCAAAATAGCTTAATATTTCTAGGTAAATACAGGTAAACAAAAGCAATATGAAAGCAAAACATAGTCCATTTTGAAGTCGTGCTCGAATATAAGATTCTTGAAATTATATTGATTGAAGATCATTCATTTTTGTTGTACGAGTTTTACATTTTTATTCACATAGAATTACAAGTGTAAATGCAATACATGTACAATATTTAATAGCATATATTATAACATAGACAGACGATTCTGTTCACGATATGAAATCAAGTTGATATTTAGTACTTTAGGGGGAAATCATATAAACAGAAGTACTTTTGAAATTATGTTAGATACATGTATAGGGCCTAAAGCATACATTTCATGTGATTTCGTCCGTCCTTTAAGGTTTACGAACTGAGAATGAAAACACCACTTTCTAGCCAAAAGAAATGCATCAAATTACACGCACTTGTAAATACAGTTCATATAAGTTGATTCACCGTGCTGGATTTCAAGATTATGCTTCATGAAGAAAATAATTTACAAATATTATTTTACTCTATATTCATATACAGGGGAGGTAATTTTTTAACATTTTTGTCAAATATTTCCATAAGTATGCATTAATTCAATATTCTGAACCATACAAAATGCTAATGTTTGTATTTGGAATGGAAATGTAACACAGTTTAAGAATTACTGGCACTTTTCAAATTTCGCTTCTGGCTCTGCATTTCATTCTCAGTTCGTAAACCTTAAACAATCTTTAGAAAGATTTCGCCACTTATCACGTTTTTTCGGTAGTATGTTTTCCTGGTATTATAAACATTTCGAAGAGGCATGGCCGAGTACGATATGTAATTGATATAGCCAGATATATTACGGGTTATTATGTTTTGGATTAACCCTTTTCCAAACACACTGGTAATGGTATTACTATGTATGTAACGTTTGAAAATATTAAAACTATAACAAAAAAAAAAAAACGGAAAAATGTTGATGACTCGAACCATCAGTCTTTCTACCATAAAACAATACATGCTTTTTTCGATATATCAAAAACTTTGTAGTCTACAAATCATTTCAAATTGCGGTCAATGAAAATCGTTTCTTCTGAGAAAGTGTAAAAAAGTTTCTCATGGCTTATCACCTGTTCTTTGTTTATTTATTTTTTCTCTGAATCGTTATGTCGTGGATCGTTTTTCTATTTATATGTTCCAAGATTAAAACATTTGTTACTGATTAATATCTTTAATATGATGGGGCACTAGCCAGAGAAAGCAGAATAATATACAGAAACGTGTTTTGTCCAATGGATTTGATATCTATATGTGTGTTGGTTGTTAGGGAAGAACACGTATTGGTGTTTGCCAAATATATATTTTTATATATCTGTCAAAGATCTGAGATCATTCATTACTATGGGTCTTGCTAGCGACGATTTCTCCACCAAAGAAAATAAATGTACAGTTGACATCGTTGACCTGATTTGGCATTAACATAATATAATCAAATTAAGATTATTCTTATGTATAGCAGTCCTAAACGTGTGTTCCTATCGTTTAGAAATAAAAATATATATATAAAAAAAAATTACTGGTCCATACAGAAACATTGTTTATCATTACAATATAAACAGTTCCAAACGGTTTATGGTGAAAAGGCTAGATTCTAGTAAATTATTTTGAGACCAAAACTCATACTTACAATGATAGTTCAAACTTTTCATACACCAGTCCTGTTTTATAAATGCTTAATTATCAGACAATTGATATATTGGAGACTGATGAATGCTAGAGTAGTGTAGCTTCCTCATTAAACAATATGTTTTGATATTTTCAAGCTAAGCCAGCCTATGCAGTGATTCATAGGCCTACATAATGACTCCCTTCTTCAGCGACGTGTAGCAATAACGCATTTTCATTGATGGCGGTCTGACTTAAATCGCTGAAACATCTGTGTTTTAATGTCGTTTTACTGTCCAAAAAATATAGCATCATCTACCGCCATTAATCATTCCACGTCTACAGTCTTGGACCTGCATAACAATATTTCACAGTGTCAAACTCGCAATAATAATTTTACGTGCACGATGAAATATAAATTTTAGAATTACATTTGATGCACATGATGAATTTAGCTTCACATTTTATAGTCTGTTTCAAAATTTTAAAGACAATTTGGTTCACTGCAAACTACATGTCGTCGATGTTATTGAAAAACCTCGTAAATCTAACTTGCGTAAAGCTTGAGTTACGAGGTCGTAAATATCACTGACGAAGTATTTTTGCTATGTAACATTGGTAATGTTAATAATATGCACTATGCCATGTAGACGTAAAAGTGGGGTGAAGATTGTTATAATTGATGTAATGAATATAATTTCAGATTCTTTTATACATGCATGCAAAGAAGTCATGTCAATGTTGCAAAGTGTCAAAACAGGAATAATAATCAAATGTATTAAAAATACATAAATGGAAAGCTTCGATGAAGCTTTATTTCATTCTATAGTCCGTTTCAAAAAAACAACATAAATATCACGCGTGACCTACAGCATGTATCACAATGTTGAATTAAACGCAGTAGTACATCACTTCACTCTAGAATAATTAGTCCTAGGACCAATGCAGTCAAACAGCTTCTTCAAGTAGCTCTGCGTTATCAGAGGATATTACAAACATTTCCAGTCAGCTCCGGCTAAGTCCATGGAGTGTAATGTGAAACTTTTGAAAAAGAAAAAAAAAACATTTAAAAAGGATGAATTCAATGTGTTTGTATTTATTAATTTTATTATGTATGTTTATGTATGATTGTTTCAAGGAACACACAGTCGTTGACAACATAACCATTTTTCTATGTGTATGCCTTATAATCAAAGTGGTTTTGTGGACATGAACAAGATAAAATAAAGTTTGTAATCAATTCAGAGTGCACCTAATGAACATTATGTTTTACAGTTTTAAAACAATGATATGATATTATGTTTACAGAGATTCGTGATCCTTATTCAATATCAAGTTTTATTATTTTATATGTGTCAAAAATTTGATATTGTCAAACTTTATTGAAGAGAAAATATACAAAAAATAACCAAAAAACGAAACCATTTAAGATGATGTTTGTCTTTTGGCTTTTTTGTGGAAGACAACATTATATACTTCACTATTTTTTCATCGATATCATTACATGTCGTCGCTTTTCTGCGAAAACATCGTATCTGCAGCTTAAAACAAGCTGCAAATACGAGGTTTTCGAAGAAAAGCAGCAATGTATTCGTTGATGCCTGTTGCTGTATCCACATGTTTCGAATAAAAGTGATATTCGTTACCGTTGTTACTTTTTGGTTTTTAAATTTCCTTCACTCAAATCTTATGGATTTGTGTGATTGCAAGTATACCTGGGACCACAGCTTTTTATAACCAGTCATAAAGCTCGAACACGTTGTATAATCACGTGACTCAGAATTTCCGATAATCTTCAATATTTTTTTTTAATACTTGACCAATTTGAATTCGGTTTGAAGCAGAGAAGGTGGGAAAATGCCAGGAATAAGCTGGGCGTGTTGGATTTTTGAAAAATCAAATGATAAAAACGTTATTGAAGATAAACCAAACTTTTGGTTTATCTTCAATAACCGTTTAATCAGTTGATTTTTCAAAAATCAACCACGTCCATCTATACTCTCCAAAGCCGAGGTCTATTGATTAACCATCAAATGTGACCTCTGCCGTTTTTGGTACACCAACAGCCTATTTGGTCGTCATAATCTAATTATAGCACATCATTTGAATCATCGAATCAAAAACATTCAGTTTTATGTCGCATGATCATTACGTATGCATTACGTCGCTTCTATTTTTGGCTGAAGCCGGTAACATTTGAATTATCGAATCAAAATAACTCAGTTTCATCTTGTTTGATTACGTATTCATTACGTCGCTTCTATTTCTGGCTGAAGCCGGTAATTTGAAGCGTCAGCCAATGAAAGTTTGTATCAGAAATTCCAATTGTTTTGTTGTGTGTAGCTAACGATTGGATACCTTAATCCCGCTAAGGCCCAGAGATTAGACGTGAAATGACCCCGCTGGAACAGAGCATCATTCTATCATAATGGAATGAAGACAGAATGTGCTCTGTTCCTAAGAGAGTAGTCCATCTAATGCGTGACGTCTGTCCACATTCTCTGCTTCAAACCGAATTCAAATCGGTCCAGTATTTACAAAATTATTGAAGATTTTCTGAAAATATTGTATCACGTGATTATCCACCGCGATGAAGTACTCTGTTTCCATCTGTTTTACCATGTTTAACTACGGAACGATCAAGCCCTGCCACAACAATAGAGAATCTCGGGGCCTTGGTGGGATTTCATAGTCCAATGGTTGGCAGTATATGGCATAACAATTCAAAAAAATCTTATACAAATTTTCATTGGTCAAAACCTTTATTTATCGAAATTGAATAAAAAATATCGAAAATTCGATTTCTTTGAATGATAATCATTGTTTTGATGAGAGGCCTAATCTGAGTTTACAATGTCGGTAGACTTTTATTGGATAACGACCAAATTACGACAGTAGCGCAAAGCAAACAGTTTTTTCACTTTCTATCAACAGACTCACAATAACTGACTTGGATTGGGTCCAAATGTAGTCTTTTCCTTGTCTTCCATGTTGCCTTGTATAGCGATGAAATCTATGGGGCAGAATCAACGCCAAAATTATATACATGTAATTTTGTAACATGTTCAATTGTCAATTGTATTTTTTGTATTGTAAAATGCTAACTATATATTTTACAATGTGTAAACTTACAAATTGTGAAAAGTAGAGTGTTCAATTAACACTTTGTTAGCTGTAATATAGTGAATTTACACTTGAACATTTGACAACGTGTAATGTGAAGACTTGACAATTTACCATTTTACTATTCTACGCTTATCAAATGCATCTTACACATTATTCAATACGTCAAATGACAATTCGACATTTTACAAGCCTACATTTCAATAGTTGACAATTTGGAACAAACCTTACTAATCAATATTCATGATTAAAAGTATGGGGCAGAATCAACGCCAAAATTATATACATGTAATTTTGAAACATGTTCAATTGTCAATTGGTAACTTTGTAAATGTCACATTTCAACGTGTCAAATCTTAACTTGACAAATGTAGAATCGACATATGCCTATGTATCTTTTATACATTGCAGTTGTGAAATGAAATGTTTTACTTATAAAATGTACATCTCACCATGTATCTTCGAATATAATAGCACATTACAATGCGACAAGTGTACAATCGACAAATGTCCAGTTAACATCTGTTGCGTTACCAGTCTAAATCTCGACTCTATTCAGGTTTAAAGTCTACAGATTACAATTCAGCAAATGACAATTGAACATTTTACATTTCAAGTCAAAAAAGTGGAGTAGGTAATTAAGCTATTTATAGAAAAAGAGGCGGGGTTACGAAGTCTAGACAACCGAGCCGAACACACACGAATACTTACTCGTGTAGATCTACACGTTACAGTGATAAAGAAATCGTCGCTTTTCAACAAAAACTTCGTATCTGCAGCTTAAAATAAGGTGCAGTTACGCGTTTTTTTTCCAGGGGGGGGGAGTTCAAGCTCAAATTATGTCTTAAAATGTATGTAACGTAACACTAAATTTATAAAGTCAAAATTAATTGTCGGCCATTGCCAGGGGGGGGGGGGGGGTCCGGACCCACCGACCCCCTCTAGATCCGCCCATGGTTCTAGATTAAGAGTAGGCCTAAAAGATTTCAGTCCTAGTAAGCATGAGCAGCCCTCGGAGACAGACTAGGACTGATTGATACTTTTCACAGCTTACAAATGGCCCTTAATTTTAGCGTAATGAATCACACTTTTCAAACCTTTCCCAAAGAACAAAATTCCATGCCAGTCATAATTGAAAGCTTCAGACGGCAACATGTATGTACATGAATGTCAAATTTGTGTACATTACCCTAGAACACAGAAAATATTGTAGGAAAAGAATTATCTATATTTTCTATTTTCCTTCAAAATTTTCTGGTCCTCTCTCCTACTGATCTAGACCTAAATCTTGTCTTGTTTGGTAAAGGATTAAGCGTTTATAGATACAAACTAAGTCATTCGATAAATATTCCCGTAGATATCGCGTGACGTCATAAATAAGCAATGAAATCGAATTTCGCTGCTTTTCAACAACAACAAAAAAAAACAAAAAAAAAACGCGTAACTGCACCTTATTTTAAGCTGCAGATACGAAGTTTTTGTTGAAAAGCGACGATTTCTTTATCACTGAAACGTGTAGATCTACACGAGTAAGTATTCGTGTGTGTTCGGCTCGGTTGTCTAGACTTCGTAACCCCGCCTCTTTTTCTATAAATAGCTTAATTACCTATTCCACTTTTTTTTGGCTTGAAATGTAAAATGTTCAATTGTCATTTGCTGAATTGTAATCTGTAGACTTTACACCTGAATAGAGTTGAGATTTAGACTGGTAACGCAACAGATGTTAACTGGACATCTGTCGATTGTACACTTGTCGCATTGTAATGTGCTATTATATTCGAAGATACATGGTGAGATGTACATTTTATAAGTAAAACATTTCATTTCACAACTGCAATGTATAAAAGTTACATAGACATATGTCGATTCTACATTTGTCAGGTTAAAATTTGACACGTTGAAATGTGACATTTACAAAGTTACCAATTGACAATTGAACATGTTTCAAAATTACATGTATATAATTTTGGCGTTGATTCTGCCCCATAGAAATCCCCCAGTTTGTGGATTGACATTTGAAAAGTTATGTAAGTTTTGATGCATGCATGTAAGTAAGTGATATACACCCTGTCATATTTCAGTCAAAATGACTGGAATGTACCACACGCAAGCCGTAAAAAATATCACTAACCCTCCACCGACACTATAGATTAGTGTCGTCTTAACGCATTACCAAACAACAAAATTTTAACCTAGTCCAAACTCATAGATGTTGCAGACGATAATTTCCATTGAACAAAATTTAACATTTTTTGGTCTTTCTTGGTAGAAAACATTGTGGAAAATGAAGAAATTGCTTGTCACAAGCAATTTCTTCATTTTCCACAATGTTTTCCAAAGCCTTTATTTTGTGGGGCGTCCAAAATGTGTGGGAAAGGGTTAACCTTTGCTTTAATAATCGCTGTTTTGAAGTCTATGACTGTAGGAATTTCAATATTTTTGAAAGGGAGTTCTTAAAAAATATCCTTATGACTTCTTCGACCTGATTAGAATCGTGTTGTCTTCGTCCTTTACCGAACATTCTATGTTCTTGACATCGACGATTGGAGACATTTCGTCAATGATTCGAGAAGCACCTTGAGTAGGATATCACTACATATCCCGTCATCGACTTTTTAGAATTATAGTAACGTCGTATACAAATTCACGAGCACTCCTTGTTTGTGACGTCCATGACGGGCAACTATATTTCATCATCTGAAGCGAGACACTGCTTCAAAGCACCATTACGTAACCATTAACACTATAGAATTGTGTCGTCTATAACCCATCTTATCAATCCAAGAATTCATACCTTCACTTTGTTCCCTACGAACGTTTGTAAGGGACAAAGTGGACGTAGAATCCTTGGCTTGAGAAGATGCCTATCACCCTTTTTGGACCAATGAAATTGCAGTATATTTTAAAATTTCGTTGCTCTATTTCGCATGAACGGGTTGCCGGCTAGTTTATGTGGCGTCTATACATAGCCACTCCCAGTCTCCAATGAACCGCTTGCAAACACTAAGTCAGATAGAGTCTGTATAGTAGATTCTACGCGATGTAAACATTCAATGCGCTGCGCGCATTTGAATGTTTATTTCGCGTAGAATCTACTATACAGCCTCTATCTAATACTTGTCGTCTTCTTCTGGCTTGTGATAAAGATATTTCACAGAAGATATTGTCGCTTTGCTTCAAAAGCTTCTTCTTTGCAACGTCAACTTGTTGAAAAGCGACGATATGTCCACGCAGCCTCCGGCCTTGCTGAATTCTTTTCCGGACAATCCCTCACTTGACCTATATCGGCAAGGGTATATTGATGCGCATGGAAATATCGAAGGGACGTGTCGTCAAAAATATAGCTGCACTACCACCGACCATTCTGGAAATGTGTCTTAGTGTTCGTCCTAGTTTTTAGATCAATGAAATTGCAGTATATTTGAAAAATTCGGCGCTATATTTCACATAAACGCACTGCCGGTCAGTTTATGTCAAGGATATACATAGCTACGCCCCCGTTTCCGGTGCAGTTATGAAAAATGATGTAATTTTTGGGAAAATGATGTAATTTTTGGGGAAAATGATGTAAATCCAGTAAGATCCGCTCGATAGTAGCTTCGGTCGGAGGCGTGGTTTGAAGAATGACAGTAGAAGCGTATGTTTTCATTGGTTGACGAACACTTAGTCAGATAGAGTCTGTATAGTAGATTCTACGCGACATAAACGTTCAAAGGCTGCGCCTTTTGAACGTTTATATCGCGTAGAATCTACTATACAGTCTCTATCTAATACGTATTGACGTCTTATCGACAAATCTTTGATTGCGACGTCCAGGATCAGGAAGATTTGGTGACAATTTCGCCAGAAATATAACTACGCTATAATTGGTGATATTGTAAATGCAAGATGTATTAACATTTCTAAAATAATTCCTGGCTTAGACGTCATTCAGACTTTTCAAGAACGTTGATTATTCGATATCGTTTAATCAACGTTCTTGAAACCCATAGAAGAGATTTCGTCGGAGAAAATTGTAGTGAAGTGAATGGTAGTGAAGCTATTACGTCACGTATGTACTAGCCTGGGTCCAGTCGTCAATTATGTACAATTTGGTCAATAAGATAACGCATAAAACAATCAATACCATACACATTGCGGCACCCGTTTTTGATCGTGATATTTAGACCGGAAAAAGTAACGAGGGAAAAATATCAGACTGTGATCCAGTCTACGTATGTACATATATATACAATGTACATAGTATATAAAAATGTAAAGATGTAAAATGTAGGAGATGAGGGCTGCCAAAACATTCTTGTCTATACATTGTGTGTGTGTGTGTTTTTTTTTTTTTTTTTTTTTTTTTTGGAACGATGTAACTACATACAAGGCTGTCGGTGGTTTAAATTATCATTTAAAGGGGAGATAAATCTCCATACACCTTACAATATATCGCTTTCAAAGCCTGACAGACTTTGACAGGACTGACGACTAATTGTTCAGACATTTAGCGCTTGTCTATAAGCGTTTGACATGCTTTATGGGCGAAATAAAACGGTCCATCGAGAAAAAACATCATCAACAGTAATCTTAGGTATTTCTGTCTGGATGTTTCGACGAAACCGCATCCCCATACCACACACAATGACAAAATTTGGTGATTTTTTTTATTTAATTAATCCATTCCCATATGATAACGCCTTTTGACACACAACACAAAAACATTGTAGAAAATGAAGAACTTGCTTGCGACAAGCAATTTCTTCAATTCCAACAACGTTTTCTACCCAGAAATTTGAAAATGTTTGATTCTATAGGCTGTAAAATGTTAGGTGGAAATGAGTTTATATTCCAAGAATACAAATACAGTATTTTCCTCTTAATTTGCGTCATGGCCGTTCTTTATAAAGCGCGTCAAACCGTGGTTTGTTTTAGAGTTTCCACACGATTTAATCTCGTAATGACACATTTGAATAAAGATATCTCTCTTATGAATGAAGATCAAAAACGCTTGTTGTGCTTTTTTAAGAACAAGAATCAATGTTTCTTCATAGAAGCATAAAATTGTTAACAAGACAATTACACCTACACCTTCCGATTGAAATGATATTACATGTTCCATGTTACACATATCATAATTAGCTGATTTTTTTTTTCAAACGATGTCAAATTTCGGAAAAAACGAAAAAGTCGACAACGTAAACGAGTAAAGTCAATTATATAAATTATTATAATTGACTTTACTCGTTTACGTGGTCAACTCTATCATTTAATGATAATACACAATATAATGTCCCCATAAATATCGTTAGAATTACTCACAGAAACAGTGCCATTATCATGTTTTCTTTCCGAGTTGTGATAATATTTAAGGTAGTCCACCCCTAATGAGATTCACACGACATCGGAATTATTCGTGTGACGTTGTAAACATTCGGAGGTTGAACGTTCCACCACCGAATGTTTACGAAATCGCCCGAATAGGTTCTGATCAATACGTAACGAATGTTAACAACGTTGCATGAACAATTCCGAATTCGCGCGAACGTCATTAGGATGGGGGAGATCTTAAAGCTAACATTATGATGAAAAAGATTGATCATACTGCTAAAAAGAATCAAATATAGAGAAAAAACACTTGTAAAGAGCATTTTGTGTAGGATGGGCACAAGGACATATACCGACCATTTCTTAAACCGACATAACATTTTATACCAACCAAAATTGAAAACAAGCAGGCCATGATAGTCTTAAATCGCTCACCTGGACCATGATGTCGAGGTGAAAAGTGTCACATATCTCAGAATGTAAGGCTTTCACAGAGCAAACAGTCGAAATTAGAAATTACGTTGAATTCAAGGATAAATAACTCATGAAGGTGAGAATCACTTTCATGCAACATTTCATGATCCCTGTCAACTTGACCAAGTTTTGTATTGATTGGTAATCATTCGTGGCTGTTCAGAAAGAAAAAAAACGAAGTCAAATGAGCTGTATTGTCCAATATTCAATGGCACGTAACTCATGATGTGTGATTTTGATCAAGCTGAAAATTATGCTCATACAAGTCATAAAGGTCACCAACATTCCATATTATGTTTTATTTTGATAAGTGTGTGGTTGTTTGAGTGAAAACAAATTTGACGACGTCGACCGAAAAGTTCATACGTAGCATAAGCCTCACTAGTGGTTAAACCACAGAAAGCATTTTCTTTCAACGGTAGAAAAAAGCAGTCCTCTCTAAAATTATCAGTAAATTACTGTTTTTTTGTTGTTGTTTTTTTTTCAGCAATAACCTCGTAATTGCAGCTCAAACAAGCTGAAATCACAAGGATTTTGTTGAAAGTCGACAAAATTTGGTTATATCTCTGTATCTATGAAAGTTGCCTAAGAGTCGGCTAGGAGCAAATCAAAAGGGACCGTCATTTAAGATAGGTTAATGAATGCGTCTGTTGGGCTCATCATTTTTCTTGTAATAGAATTTCTATCAGTATTTTATCGTGCCAAGAGACAAAAATTTCTCAAAAGCCTAATTAACATTTTACAAAAGGTAGATTTATGTTTTAAAACAATCCGACCTTGGCATATGTTTTTATTTGTATCTTTTTTTTCAACGTGGCTCTTTCTTTTCAAAAACATGTCGCAGGCAATTATTAAGCAACTGCCATTTTCGAATACGATTTCCTTTCATGGATAACGTTTCACATAAGTGTGACTTTAGAATTATTTCTTTATGCTGTACAAAGTATTTATGTTGCACAATTATTCAACGCATTCCAACCTCCAAGAATTATACAAAAAGAGCACATTAGAAGTGTGTTTTCATACAGATGAAACCTCCCGTTTACTTTCCAGCCCTAATCCAGAATTGTTTCATCTTTGGAAGAATTACAAATATTTATGAATCGACCTGCAATAGGTACAGATTAATCATTATGTATAACTGTACCACTTGTACACAGTATGTATACCAACTTATTGTGTTTGAATTGCATATGTTGTTGGTGGTGGTAGTGGTGGTGGTGGTGGTGGTGGTGGTGGTGGTGATGGTTTCATATGACATTTGAACATTTGATCGTTAATTTCGCGCTTTTGTTTATTTTACTGTGGAACATGATGCATAAATATTTAATACTATTTTTTAAACATCGACAGTTATAAAACATAAAATTATTGTATATTTTGTGATCTATTCAGGAGCAGTTGCTGTAGCTATGTCAATAGGTAGTCTATAAAACACAGACCTTTCTTAAGAGCCGACTTTCTGGACAAATTCCGTTCTAGCAGCCAGGAAAAATTTACGACGGGATAAAAACCCGGGTCGTGGGGGAACATAATAATATGCTTTATTTCAAAGTAGTGGTTAAAAGACCATTGGAAGGCCATGCATGGTAATTAGAGTATATTTAAGTGTGAAATGACGGCCTTAAAGCGCGATGAACTATCGGCGCTAGCGCACCAAAACTGGCCCTAATATATTTTACGAGGCTGGGTTTATACTTGTTTTATTTCTTTTATTTTGGTTTGTTAGTCTCGTGCTATCGGAATTAAAATTTAAGAAGTCTGGAGCCACCAGGGTCTTAGATATTAAAAACAACAACAAGTTAAAGTGCACCGGAACTTACCAACAGAGAAAATGTCCATATATTACAATTCCGAGTACAAGCAAGCGGATGATTATGCATGGGCGTACTGATTTTGATTAAATATGTTTCATCATTTTTGGTGTTAAAGTATTTTTTAAAAGTGCAGAATACTTCCGTTACCTTCAGTGGACAGAAAGAGCTTATTTTGCTGCTTTTCTTCGAAAACTCCTCGTAACCGCATTGTTTTTTAAGGAAACGAGGGTTTATTCTTTCTATGGCTGACCCAGCTTCAGTTACGAGGGTTTCGAAGAAAAGTGACTGTACAACGACTTATAAGTGCAATCCTCTGATATTAGTAAACACAAATTGATCATATATGTACACTCTGTTCGAGTCTTTAGAGCTTCCTGTCGCCTCATACAAAAAAGAGTATTCTATACATGTTCATACATCCTCTAAACATTACAACTATTAAGTGTTGAGCATAATCTCAAAACTTGTAAAACCAGATTAACAGAGGTTTCGATCATCCCACGAAAATACACATAGAGACGTAGGCATTATTTCAATGTTATATCAAGTGAACTATACATTTTAATTAAAGGGACATTTCATTCCAATTTCAATTTTTTTAAAGTATGTCTTGATGCCAAGATTTGTTATTCTAATGAGTATAAATACTATTATTTTTTTTGAAGTTGTTGCCGATAAGCGAGAAACAAACACTTAAAGTTGAGACATAATCGATAAATTGCATATAAATCCGAACTGTTGTCCACAACAATTTGTTCAATTTTAACCCAAAAAATAAATTTTTCGTAAACGGCGCAATATTTTGGCTTGAAATTTTCAGAATTTTCATAAGGAAATATGCTCTTTCAGATAAAAATAAAACTAAAATTTATGACAAAAAAATCTGAAATGTCACTTTAAGCAAAACTCTTGTTTCTATAAAAAAATCAATTAATTGTAATATATATGCCACGAAATATTATGGTAAGAATAATATTATATTGCTTTGCATAAGTTGGTAAGCAAATTAGAAAGACAAAAGAAACGGAAAAGAAAACGACGAGGCATGCAATTTACGGCATCGGTCTCAATTCCAGTGGCCCGAACCTCGAGAACAGTAATAAATGGTTACGTACAGTGTAGATAATGATAGCTTACTATTTCCAATGATACATCTCGCCAGCTAATCGATACAAAACTCCGCCCTCCTGGTATTCTGGTCTAGTTTATACCAGGGGAAAGAACGTCTCCCTTGATGTACTGTCTTACGACATAGATGTATCGCTGCTTTTCAACAAAAAGCTCGTAACTGCAGCTTGGTACAAGCTGCAGTTACGAGTTTTTTCGTTGAAAAGCAACGATATTCAGTGAGAATTCTGGACCAGGCCATGGAGTTACTGGCAGAGCTATAGATAAGAGAGAGTACCTACATCAAAGGGTTTGATAAATAATAAATGAAAAAAATGCATTATTCCATTTATTATTTATCAAACCCTTTGATGCGGGTACTCATTGAAATCATTTCATCGAGACGATTCAAATGAGTATCCACAACATAGGGTTTGGGTTTGACATAACCAATTTAGAATGTCTTTATTCCCTCTTATATGTTGCTCTACCGTTGGTACTTAAATTTAAAACATGGCTCATTTAAGTTTCATCTATAAACCAAAATTGACCACACATATATTTTCAATGTAGAAATTCACTTTTTATTGTTCTTACCAAATAAAAAAATGAAAAAAAAAAATGCTTTTATTACTGGAGCAAAATGCCATCAGTCTTTTGACTGGGTACTCTCTGAAAATAACAAGAGTGCCATAGTCGCAATATACGCCACAAGGCTGTAATTTCAATAAGCCCCAAAGACTAAGTTTTAAGAGGGCATAACTGAGGCAAAAATCAATGAACCATAAAATCCTTACTTTTATGCACATCTACCCATTAAGGTGATAACATTGAATAAGTTTCAAAAAGATCCAGGCAGAAACTAAGGAAGAGTTGCGTTTGACAAGAAAAGTGGACGTACGTACGTACGTACGGACAGACGGAGATGATGACGCCAATATACGAGCGCCTGTGCCTCCGGCGGCGTATAAAAATAAAACAATGCAATCTTTTACTACCGGAGCCAAAATTTTGCCATCAGTATTTTGACGGGGTACTCTCTGAAAATAAAAAAAAACAGTTAGCCTACCCTGGCCATAGGCCTGGACTCATGATGTCGCGATGTTCACGTTCCAGACGTTGCCTGTATCTAGATTCTGGTTGCCACACTTTGTGATAATCCCGAATCTGGTGGTCTAAATGTCTCAACAGTCTATGAAACAGAAAAAGTCACTAGTTAATACGTTATAGAGATTACCTGGCTCACAAACGAGCTAAAGGATAGACTAGTACCAGAAACTGTGAAAATAAAACCAGTTACCCTGACCATAAACCTGGCCCCGGTTTCTCGAAAAAACTGAAGTACGTTCTCAGACTCAAATCTGAGCACCGTACTCAGATCACACGAAATCCACGTGAACTTCAATCGAATAGCCTTCAACATTGGAGAGTATTCCATTGAATTTGAGCATGTACTCATGAGGATGTACTTAAGTTTTTTTCGAGAAACCGTGGCCTGGAATCAAAATGTCGCGAATTTACGTTCAAGATATTGCCTGTATCTCAGTTGACCTAGATTCTAGTTGCAACACTTTGTTATATTCCCGAATCTGGCGTCTGTCAAAAACAAAAAGAATGTACGACTGGGCAAATCGAATCACGCGTTTAGCTGATTTTTATGGTAATATCTCATAGCGACAATGGCGTGCTTTACATTCTATAACATTATGATAAGTTAAAGGCCAGCGTTTCACAATTGCATATCGTTAGTGGGGGACAAAAACCTCGTAACTCCAGCTTTTCAAGCTGGAGTTACGAGGTTTTGGTCCCCCACTAACGATATAGGATTAATCTGATCTATTATACCCAAATTTGATGGGACAAAATGGTGGAAAACAATCCACAGGGGTATGGGATTTCTGATTCCCCTACAGAAGGACTCGTTAGCATTTACGCGCGATCCCCGTGCGCCTGCCGCTTGAAGATCTATTTGACAGGCGAGTTTGGAATGCGTCTTGACGCGTGCTTGCAGGGACGTTGAGCGCTTATAATCTTCGGGTAATTGTTTTAGCTTGTATCATATGCAGGAACTAGGAGAATGTATATTAACCCTTTCCCAATCGGGAAATATTTAAACTGGTCCGAATTGAAAGATGCTGTGCACGTTTAATCTGATGTTGATATGGGTAAACTAAATATTTGTGTACAGTTTAGCACAGACAATATGGATACCACAAAGGACAGTGCTAATTATAAGTATTTTCTTCTTCTTTTCGTCTATGTCTTCTTTTATAGACGTCAAATCCAGGGCTTATTTGAGAAAAGGTTAATGAAGTCCCAGGCCCATATAGTTCTTAATAAATATCGCCAATGAAGCGGAAAACAACACTAGTTGTTCTCTGTTTTCCACTCATATTGTTATTGCTTGTGACTTTGACGGACTATACACTTTCTGAATGGATTCTATCATTCCGGTACCTTTGAGAGAATTTACACCGTGTGTTGTTCAAATCAATAATAAAGAAATGACGAAAAAGATAGAAAGTAAACTATTTTTACAAAAAAGGTACGAGAAACGAGAGAAGAAGGATTTATAGGTATATCCTCGTTCGAGATAGCATCGTAAATAAAAAGAAGTATTTTTGTCTTTCTTTTTAGCCTTCTAAAAGTTAGTTAATAATTATAGAATAAATATTTATTCTACACATGCTGTACCGTTTATACCTTGCACTTGGCTCACGTCAATGTGTGCCAGGAAAAAGAAGCTGGTATTTTTTTTATTTAAAATCCATAATCCATAATCCATTTTATCAAAAAAAAAAAAAAAAAAAAAAAAAAAAACCTCGTAAATACGGCTTGTTTATTATCGGACTTTCTAAACACAAGCAGTGACGTATCAATGGAAATTCGAAATTATACGTGGTATTACCATATCCCCAAAGTCTAAACCCCAAGTTCGGGCGTCTTTGCATAGCAGCGTTTTGCACACTGACAAAAAATAATACGCCATAAGGCAAGAAATACAAGGTCATTTTCTGTATTGAGGATATGTCACTTGGTGTTGGGATTTATCGAAGACATTCAGTCATCCGTGCAGAATCAAGACGAATGCTATTATAGAATAACATACTAAACAAATACAGCTTGTCCCTACTTGATTACGCTTTGTCACCGCAGAGACAAGACCGGGATTTGCCATTATCTGCCTCTATATAAATACTGCACTCATGCATCATATTGATGCCGATTCTACCCCCTTGACGCCTCAGTGTTGTGGGGCATACAGGAAGACTCGATTAATCCTTTCCCAAACGACAAAAAATTGGACCTGCTCCAATTTGAAAGCTGTTGCAGAGGAAAAGATGGGTACTAATAAAGATTGAAAGAGCGTACGATGTACCCCAGAAAATATTGAGACAAAAGAAGAAAATGCTGCTAAGCAGCATTTTCTTCTTTTGTCTCAATGTTTTCCCAAGCTTTTAACAGATGGTCGTCATGCAAGATCTTGTTTGGAAAAGGGTTAAGTCGTCTTGTTTCCGCAAATAACAGACCAACTTGATCTTGTAAACAAGTGAATGTTTACGGAAATAATAATACGGGGCGTCATATTTTAGGAGATTCCCAGCTCGGTTTTGTTTTTGTTGGATATACTGGTTCTGAAGTTGTTTGCTTGAATTTATTGCATGTACTTTTGTAAACATTATTCTTTAAACTTTTTCAATTAGTTTAATTGCAGTTTCTTTGGCTTTAAAATATTTTAAATACAAAAAAGAAGAAATATAGCGTCTTTATATCTATCTGTTATCGACTGCATCGCCTATTATTTTGTCGAACTTGCGTACAAACAGAAAAATAACGTAAAATATAGTTATCAAATACATGTATCATAGAAATTGGTCAGCATGAATGAGTTTTTCGTTTCTATCTAGAGAAAAATCGCATCAACTTGGTCTAGTCCTTCTAATTCAAATGTACGCAACAATTTAGAAAATCGTCCATATCTTTTTTTAAATACTTAACCAATTTGAATACGGACTGAAACAGAGACTTTTGAGGAAACGCCAGGAATAAGCAAGACGTGATAGATCTTTTAAAAGTCAGCCGAGAAAAAAGTTATTGACAACCAACCAACAGTTTGGTTGATCGCCAATAACTTGTTTCTTATCGGATTTTTACAAGATCATTCACATTCATTAAATCCCCGGCGTTTTTGGTTTCTCTGCTTCAAATCGTTCAAATGTTAAAAGACCTATTGTAGAATATCGAAAATGATGTTTCACGTGATTTCTCTCAAAGTGATTTTCTTGAGTACACGTACAGTCGACACTCGTTGTGTCGACCTCGGATAAGTCGAATTTTCGCTTAAGTCGAAGTTCAAATTTAGTCCCGTCCTCATCAAAGGACATATTTTTTTTTCAAACAAAATAATTTCGAACTGAATATAGCCATTGAAATGTAGTAGGAAAAGGATAGAAATTGCTCGAGACGAGCAATTTCTTTCCTTTTCCTACTATTTTTCAATAATAATCGTAGTTGATTAGTTTCACAACCGGTCAAATATCGAAGCCGAACAAAATTGGATGAGTCGAACTTCGGATATGTCGAGGTATTTGTGCGACCCCGCCGACTTCGACACAACGAGTGATAATCTGAATCTACATGTACGTTTATTTCAGCAGTCACAATGACCCCTTTTTGCATATCCTACATCATGAGTCCATTATTTACGTTGTTTTCTATGCCACGACATTCTCACTGATTATTGTCTAGAGTAGCGCTGTCCTTTTTGCGTACGGCGCTGTTCAATCAACGGACGTAGCGGACCTCCCTGCCGAACACCCCGGTAATTTTCTGTTCAAGAAACGGTGGTTTTGCCACATTTTTACCATTCATTAGCGACGAAATGGTGTCTTTCGTAGCGGGGCAGGTCCGTCTTACAGCGTTTCCGAGAAATATCTGGTAAATAATTAATGAAAATTGGGCCACCGAAAAACGGAAAAGAAAAAGACCCTTACTCAAACTAAATACGATGTAAAGTACCAGCTTAATAACATTTCTTTTCTTTCTATAGACCAATATAACAACAAATATTTTTTTCTTGACAACAATATTCTTTTCAAGTCGGAAGTTTTTAAATGATTGTGGCAGATTTGTGAAGTTCGACAATTTATTTTTGGTTTCTCACAGCGAGGAGGGAAGGAAGCGTGTTCGTTTTGTGGGTCGCAATTATTTCGGGACCCACACGATTGGTAAAATCAGTAATAACCAAGAATGGTAATAATGATCGATTTTCGTGAGTACAATGCGAAGGAATGATAATAATTCTAGAGGCTAGTTCTCGCTAATAGAACACCCTCGCCCGCTATATTTCTGATAGGTTGCATTTATGCCTCATCCAGTATTTATCAGTATATCGTCGCTTTACAACAAAATCCTCGTAACTGCAGCTTATTCTAAGCTGCAGTTACGAGGTTGTTGTTGAAAAGAAGCGATATTTAGCGATGTTTATTGAGGCACCAAAAGATCAGATGGTTGTATGTCTATATTTGTGACCCATCTTGCAGAAGGGGTCATGTCATAATTTTTGTGAAAAATATCGACCGTAATCAGCCCGCACAATCTGCAAGGACTGACAAGGCTCGAAATAGTTGTTCTTGTTTGTTTTACGGATTTTTGTATCAGTCAGTAAATGTGTAAATCAAGAGGACATGTCTGATCGGGTAAAATGGTGTAACTAAAATCTTGTAATCGACCATCACGCGCTAATTAGGGACATCTCAATCGAACTCCTCAACTATGGCGTATTGAAATGCAAAAGTTTCGGCCGTTTCAACTGACATTTTTTTTTTTTTTTTTTTTTTTGTCCGTTGTATGCTTAGTGGTTACAGGGATACAAAACTATTGCTTAGGAAGCAATATCCAATCTGTATTAAATAGATTGTTCATTATCATATTAAAGCATTGTAACAATATATTTCAATTTTCTGCATTGATCGTATATAAGCCATTATAATTCCAACCATATTATAGGAAACAAACAAAACAAGTTTTAGGAAGGATAGTTTTCTGTCGCATCGTCTAAGATATATGAGTACTGTAAATGTCTTAAGATCATGATGGAATGACAAAGATAATATCATCTCGTAGTTATTTGACAAACTGTGTAATATTTGCATCAAATCTAAGTCAGATTCATGTGCATTTAGCGTCAGATTACGAATCATTCCGGACACGAGTAAAGGTGGTACATTTGTGAGTTGTGACTTTCAGAAAAATATATAAGGAGCGGATTTGGAATATTACTATAGTTATGTGATAAACAAAATTTGACGCATTCCGAAAGATATATCGATCAAATTGGATACAAGAGGCCTCCACGTTTGAATCTTGTTTAAAGATTAACTTTAGATGCCCTTTTATGGATTTTTCATCCTTAAATACTGGGCCATTCTTTTAGATAGAAAACTTTAGTGTTGTACTTCTTGGAAATTATTGAAGCAGAGAACATTTCTTTGAACTTTGCAGTACGAGATTTGAAACTGTGAACTCGGTCTAAAATAGCAAAAGATAGCTGCATCTTTGACATGTTTCAGGTTATTTTCTTATGACTTATTTAGAGTCAAACATCCATGATATAAACCCTAATGGAACTCAGTCTGCAATATGCAAACGAGTGCAGTAAAATGCAAATTGCGTCATAATCCCCAATAGAGTGTTTTAATGTACGCTGGTTTTGACACTTCGTTTCGGAATTAATGTCAGGTTTTTGTTACTTTAAAATCGAAACTGTCAAACACAATAGGTTGATGTGAAGGATTGTTCTTTTATTTGCATGTATCTTGTAATAACATTTTACTTTCATTTTGACCTTTAAGTTATGGAATGTTATTGTTACCATAGACCCATCTCTGTCAGACGCCCGGCATCATGAATCGGAGGTAGGCCTACTGTGCATTCCGAAGAGACTGTCTCATAAGTCAAAACTGACTATCCTTTTCAATAGGGACGACACTATAATTGACAGGCCTTTACCTAATAAAAAATTTGTCTTTCATCCGTAGTGGATGTATGTATTTGATACCACTGGATATGGAAAGCATTTTACACGTAAAACTATATGGCAGCTTAAATTAGTGTTCGATCTACTTTTTGGACCAATGAAATTGCAGTATATTCTAAAATTTTGCCGCGCTATTTCGCATAAACGGGCTACCGGCTAGTTTATGTGACGTCTTTACATAGCCACGCCCCGTCTCCAATGAACCGCTAGCGAACACTAAGTCAGATAGAGTCTGTATAGTAGATCCTACGCGACATAAACGTTCAAAGGCTGTGCCTTTTGAACGTTTATATAGCGTAGAATCTACTATACAGCCTCTATCTAATACATAAAGACCCGTCTCTATCTATTGGTGTCTTTATTGAAAATAAAGTATTAAATCACATATTTCATTCACATTCACATTTAAGCTACGTAAGATAGATAAATTTGCATATCGTCGCTTATCAACAAAAACTCGTAACTACAGCTGCACCAAAACAATGCCTAAGCAATGACGTCATGTGTTGTCTTGTGGTACCCCGCGATATATTGGGAAAATCTTGTACCAAATTTTTCACACTCAATCGAAAATCAGCTTCTTAAGATTGTTACGAGAAATGAAAAGGCCGCATATGTCAAAATGATACACTAGACTTTGAGTAAAATCATGATAGATATTTTGGGTAGGTATAAAAGACAATGTTTACATATTTCGACAAACCATAATCAAAACGTAACTTCGATAATAGAGTGAGAGAATAAATGAAAGAAAGACAAAGGGCGAGGAGGAACTTATCAGGATCTTTCAAAGTCCCGGGAAAATCATCAATCAAACGCGATTTTAATCACGCTTAAATTCCAAGACTCTTTTTAAACGCTTTACCACTCTGACACATATGAGCGGCTTTAACTGGAATAGCTAAATACTCAACGCGATGAATGAATACTGAACGCATATCAGCAGTCAAAAAGTAAACACAAAATTATGATTAGGTGTATAAAAAGAGAGCGGTATGCAAATTGTAGCGCAATTAGCAATAGAATATTAAAATATGAAATCGTAAACAGTTTAAATTATAATGAAACATTTTGTTTTTATGTGGAAAAGAGTCAAGATGGGACCCCACACGGTTCAGCCGGGGATAATTAACATAGATGGAAGCACCAAGTAAAAGAAACCCTCATATTAAATTACAATTAGAAAAGTAGAGGACGCGAGCGAGGCTGCGCGTCCGCGCGACCTCGCTCGCGACCTCGTCTTTTCTAACATAGATACTATGAAGGATAAACTATCACCATACCAAATATGGCATCAACACCGTCAAATTTTGTAAAAATATGCGTAGAAATACAAATAAAAATCTAAACAATTACAAAATTTTAATGGCGGCAGTTTTACTGTGTCCCGGCTCGAAAGGCTCATTAATTGATGATGCGCGTATGTCATACGAAGGTATTCAGTGTAAACGCATACTTCCGACGGATCAGCATGGCCGGACGGGAACCATTTGTCTTCTAGTAAATTAGACAAATACATACAAACAGGCTCGTATTAAAAATATACTATGCACAACAATATAGGGATATCGGAATTGGTTTAATATTTTACCACGAAATTTCAAAAATTTACTCAAAGTTCTTCAATAAACTTGTTCCTTAACATCTTAAAGAACAAAAATTCAAAAGGTTTTCGGTCGCACTATTATAGACTGGTTAATTCTCTGACGTATGTAGCAGTACCGTCTGTTTCGAAAATCGCATACAAGTGTCAATACTGTGTATACGACTTGTAGGGTCCAAATCTGTGTTTCTTGAGATTATCCCTGTATTTGAATGCATGTATGTTTAAAGTTGTCCTGAAAGATCCCGGTATGTTATGTTGATGCCGGTTATTTTTAGTTAACTTAAAATCTCTATGATAGCGAAAGAACGGAATAGCGCCGATCGGTTGCTTGGTCAATGCAACCCCACAACTATACTCTTTGTGGCACATTAATCTCCAATACAACAATACTGTGGTTAACTGTACGCTCGAACTTTCCTACATCTGCCAGTGTTGTCGGCCATTTAGACGACAACGTTGAGCCATCTTTTTAACAGCTAAGGACTTGTTTGCGAATATGTACTGTCTAGTTTTCATCCAGAAATGCGGAAATCGCATGTGTATGTACAAATTTGGCCCATTTGTGATTTTTCAATGCTGACACCTCTTAATTGTTTTGCCTATGTTATGAAATCAACGACCTGTGACTGCAAAATATTTTCACCCAAAGCAAAAGTAATAATAGTTTTATCACAAAAAGTACACCAGCTTCCCAGAAACTTAAAAGTTTAATTTTTATTTATCATTGAGTTTCATTATCCCTATATTGTTGTGCTTAGTATATATATAAAAAAACTTTTTTTTTCATTTCTGCCCTTTTTTAACTTAACAAAATTTGCACTTTTTACACCTAGCTAAGTCAAAAAAGGGTTGCCATGCAAACACAATTGAAGTCATAGCTTATATAGAACATGCATAAAAGAGCAAACAGTGCAAATATGCATTTTTTTTTTCGGAAAATTGTTATACGTGATATTTCTTGTAATCGCATCGTTTATTTGTTCTAGTTCAGTTGTTACTACACAGTATTGCGCCTATGCGTACATTCTGAACATTTTTTAAAGTTGGGATCACATGGTATAATTTATGACCCTATTCTTATGAAAAAATAAAAGTTTCTATAAACGTTCAATTATGATTTTTTTTCACGGTAAGCTAAGACAAGGTAGATTCAAATTACATAAAATTATTTCATCTGAAAATTCGAATAATTGTAGTTAACAGCTCCAAAAGATGTTCTGGAAAGCCCCAAAGTTTTTGACGACAACAAAACAAACCTGATGGATTTCCTACATAATGACGTCATTCAAACCTGTACCCTTGCTCATTGACAGGCCCATATCATGTTTAAGATAGTCCGTAATATAATAGCACATCGTTTGTTTTCAAACAATGACCTAGTAACTACAGCTTGATCAAGGAGGGTTTGCTTGAAAAAAATGCAGCAAATAAACTGGTACCCCGTCGTCTCTCTGTGAGACTATATGATCGATAGATCTAGGGACAGGAACCCAGTCTATGCAGCAAACTGTATCGTGCTTGTATTGTTGGTACATGTAACGATGTCGAGCATCTTTGCAATATCTCGACACAACCACTATCTGACCAAGGAATAATGGACTAGACAATATATGAAGAAAAAATGACGTCGCTTATCATTCAAATCCTCACAACTACCGATTATTAAACCTTTACCACACAGTGACTCCTTTTGACTCCACACAAGATAATGACTTTGGAAAACATCATGAATTTCTTCTTTTCCCACAATTTTTTTTCTACCCAGAAAGATCAAAGGATGTGAAATTTCATTCAATTCATATTGTCGTCTGCAGCATATTTGAATTTGGACAAGTCCAAAATATTGTTGTTTGGTAATGGGTTAAGCGGTATTTAGTATTAGTATTTTAAGCCGTAATCAGAGCGATCTATACTAGGTTCTTGAACACACAAACGAGTCAAAGTATATGCATCAAATTTTGTATCAAATTGGACGACCTATATAGGTAGATAATTTCGGTCCAGCTAAATTCCCATCAAGTTCATTAAAGGGACATAACATTCCAATATCATTTCTTTTAAGTGTGTCTTGATGCAAAGATTGGTTACTCTGATGCTTAGAAATGCCATCAGTTTTTTAAGTTGTTATTTATAAGCGAAAAATACGCCTTTAGAGTTGAGAAACAAATGGCAAATTACATACAAATCCGAATTGCTGTGGACAACAATTTGATTAATCTTAGCACAAAAATATATTTTTCTCGTAAACGGCGTAATATTTTTCAGAATTTTCTTTAGAAAATAGGCTCTTTCAGATAAAAAGGAAAGTAGAATTTATGAAGGAATATCGTGAAATGTCACTTTAAGTCCCTTCTTAACCAAGATGATAATTATCTTCTTTAACATTACAGCTATTTTCATTTTTAGTAATGTTAATGAGAAATTGGCCCTAGATATATAGTAAACATACTTTAGATAACAAGCATTGGTACTAAATTATGTTATAAACACTAAAAGTCATTTCTTTTGGCCATAGACAAAATATTGGTATTAATACTTAAAATCGTTTCTTTTCGCCATAGACAAAATATTGGTACTAATATAAAAGTCATTTCTTTTGGCCATAGAGAAAAAATTGGTACTAATACTTAAAGCCATTTCTTTTGGCCATAGACAAAATATTGGCACTAATACTGAAAGTCATTTCTTTTGGCCACAGACAAAATATTGGTACTAATACTTAAAATCATTTCTTTTGGCCATAGACAAAATATTGGTACTAATACTGAAAGTCATTTCTTTAGGCCACATATAAAATCTTGGTACTAATACTAAAAGTCATTTCTTTTGGCCACAGACAAAATATTGGTACTAATACTTAAAATCATTTCTTTTGGCCATAGACAAAATATTGGTACTAATACTGAAAGTCATTTCTTTAGGCCACATATAAAATCTTGGTACTAATACTAAAAGTCATTTCTTTTGGCCACAGACAAAATATTGGTACTAATACTGAGAGTTATTTCTTTTGGCTACAGACAAAATATTGGTACTAATACTTAAAATCATTTCTTTTGGCCATAGACAAAATATTGGTACTAATACTGAAAGTCATTTCTTTAGGCCACATATAAAATATTGGTACTAATACTAAAAGTCATTTCTTTTTGCCACAGACAAAATATTGGCACTAATACTGAAAGTTATTTCTTTTGGCTACAGACAAAATATTGGTACTAATACTTAAAATCATTTTTTTTGGCCACAGACAAAATATTGGTACGAATACTGAAAGTCATTTCTTTTGGCCACAGACAAAATATTGGTATTAATACTTAAAATCATTTCTTTTGGCCACAGACAAAATATTGGTACTAATACTTAAAATCGTTTCTTTTAGCCATAGACAAAATATTGGTACTAATACTTAAAATCATTTCTTTTGGCCACAGACAAAATATTGGTACTAATACTTAAAATCATTTCTTTTGACCATAGACAAGATATTGGTACTAATACTGAAAGTCATTTCTTTTGGCACAGACAAAATATTGGTACTAATACTTAAAGTCATTTCTTTTGGCCATAGACAAAATATTGGTACTAATACTGAAAATCATTTCTTTTAGCCATAGACAAAATATTGGTACTAATACTTAAAATCATTTCTTTTGGCCATAGACAGTGCGACGTACCACACAGCTATGCAAAATCCTACTGTCCACATATTGCCACGGTGCCTGAAATATCAAGCATGGGTCTCTCTATGATGTTTTGGGAAAATGCCATATAATGATTTGTACCCTAACGATAAAACAGTAAGATGGAAATATCGATGTTTGACATACAATTATGCTTAAATGAAATACACAAAACATCGAAAATTTATTTAACTTTTGTATAAAGCTAAAGCTAAAGGGATGCAACCCAAATATGGCAATTCCTATACAAATTAAGAGTTTAACTATGCGCGTGAGGGCGGGATAACTGAATGCTTTGTACTCCATGACTTGAAACGAAGAAGAAAAAAGATACAAAAAAACTCTTCCTTTACCTTTCTCCATACGACATAATTTTAGACTGGGTACAATGCAAGGGTGTTGCAGACGACAACCAAAAGTACCACCAAAACAGGAAATTTGAATATCATGTCTTGGAAAGCAACGAGAGCAAAGAAGAAACTGCTGCTCTGCAGCGTTTTCTTCTTTGCTTTCGTTGTTTTCCAATGTTTTGTTTCCTGTATATTTTCTGACAGAGGAACAAGGTTAAAATCGTATTAATGAGAAGCGTCTTTTCTCTCGAAAATGAATAGCATAATTAAACGATCAATTTTAAATACTACATTCATAATTCTAATTTACATATTAGTTTTAATTTGCATTTATAAACACCAGTTAATATGCAAATCATGTATTTTTAAAAAGACTTCGTCCTTGTTTTAACCTTTATCCGAAAAATTTAAACATTTTTACGTTTATAACGATAAAAACAATGACTAAGGGGATTATCAAATTATTATTTGCATAAGATTTAATAATTCATAACTCGTGATACTTTCATTCAATTTATCACTTAATTAAAATGTGTATTACTTTTTGAAGAACAAAATATTTTTCATTGTCATAATATGTACAAATGTTATATTATCACATTGGCACATAATACATATTACGTAGTGACCAAAAAGTCGTTCCCCGGTCAAGTATAGTTTGTCTGTTTTCTTCCAGTTTTTCCAAAATTATGATTTTACTGTCGTAGTAAATTATATTGTTTGTAAAATGGTTGTGCATTGATTAGAATCATGACGCATGAAATAATACATTTCTTTAAACAAAACCCTGTGTTTACTACGGTGTACATTTCTTTGACTTTAGTAGCATACATTTTTGTTGTTGTCTGCTGCTTCTTCAAAGGACCTCTATGGATAAGGCGAGAAATCTCCATAAAAGGCTCAAATGGAAAAGTCAATTTTGAAAACATGCAAATTGACAATCATTTCGATCTGTATTGTTAGATGTACATCTAAATCATATGAAACATGATTTTGTACAATCAAAACGATTCGACATGTACAGATAACTCTTGGTTTCTGTACCTACCCCTAAAATTGCATTTTCTTACCCCACCCGTATTCATTTAACCAGAATTAAGTTTTCTATTGTTTTATCAGCAAGAAATTTTCTGTAGATGTAAGGACAATTGGTGTTGAAATCACAAACCAGATTTCGTTTTGTCCTTTATGCGCATATGCCTCACTGAAAGGAGTTTAAAGGCAAAATTTTCCCGTCAAAAATATGGCTATTGGTATATGAGTACTAAAAGTATGCCCCCCGTGACCCGGAAATCCTTTTAACCAAGGAAGCCTATGGTCAAGTTACACAACATATGTAAATGGGAAGCTGGGTCAAGGGGGAACGATGTTCGCCAGCCCATGGAAGGTACCCGGTAGGTATTTTTCTGTTTTTGGCAGGAAAGTGCGCTTTAAAAATTATTCCAATGATGCGCATGCGCAATACGGATAAAACCACAGCTGCCATATGATGTCAACACCATATATTCGTGTATATGTAGAAAATAAATTGCAAATAAAACAAAAAGAAACTTCATTTTACCTCTGTGAATACCGGTAGTATAAGAAAATGAAACCAATTAGGTAGGTGCAAAACTCAAGAGTTATCTGCACATATAGAACTAAAAATGACATAAAATAGGTATTCGTTTCATTTATTTATTTATCTACCTAACCAAAAAGTATCTCAATTTGTAACTTTTCAAAAATTGACACATCGAGCTGAGCCTTTTAGGGAGATTTCTCGGCTTATCCATAGAGGTCCTTTGGACCAGTCTAAAAATTTCGCAAGGTTAAAGGATAAAAGAAAGAGGCAGCAATCGGAGCACCTTGGCTGATACCCTCCGGTTTCAATTTATTGCACCTAATTGTTGATTTTGATCAAATATCATTACGACGCTGTTTAAAAATCCCACCATGTTATTAAGACAGTAAATCAAATCAAATTACTCAACATCGTTTGATAAAGATTTTTCCTTTTTACCTTTATACTAAGGCTGTGTCACGGCAATTGGATTTTCTGTTTAACCTGTTCCCACACGGCAAACTTTTAGGGTGATCCTATTCAGAAACTGCCTCAATTGACGAAATGGAAGTTATAAAAGATAGAATTTGTGTAGAATATGGGATAAAAATATTGAGACAAAAGGAGAAACTGCTAGTTATCAGCAGTTTCTTCTTTTGTTTCAATGTTTTCCAAAGCCTTTTCTATTTGGGACGTCAGAACCAGGTCTTGTTTGGGAAAGGGTTAAAGTCTGTCGTCGGAAATTCCCAAGCTTTATTGTAAACGTCGTGTCATTTTGTCGAATATACTCGTTAGTAAAATGGAACGGAAAGCCACAGAAAGCATTGGAGTGAACATCAAAATAAAAATTATCTTTTTTCTAGAGTAACCGCTTCGACAATTTCAAATATACCTTTAAACTTCCTAATTCTTTTTCCTGTTTTAATGTTTTCTAGGGAAAATCAAGTGGCTGTTTCAATTTTTATAAGTTTTTTTTCCCTTTTACCATCTAATTACCTAAAATTATTCTCAATCTCATTGAATGACTTTCAACAGCCTTATGGAATATATAAATATTTTGCTGGAAACTAAAAATTCTGTCTGGAAGGTACATTCAGCCAAACAAGAAACTAATAATAAGATAGAAAATGCTTACATATTTCAATGATAAAAAATGGATTCTGTACTACTGCCTACGAGCATTTTTCAAATAATAGAAAATTATATTTGAATTTTTAGCTCTACGATATGGAACAAATGTTAAGTTAAGAATAAAGGGTTTGATACTAATAAATCCTTGTTCCTAGTGAAACAAAGGCTGTTCAACAGCACAGGGAACAAAGGTGAAATTGCGGAATTGCTTTTATAACCGTTGTTTTGGAAATCGCGTTATACATAAATAACAGCAAAACAATCTAATTAGTACGCGAATTCATTATTTGTTATTCTGAGACGACGATGTTAATTGAAAGTCGTTTTTTAGCCCTATTCAAAAGATTTTTTGTGTTCATGAAAAATCTTTGTTGTTAATTTTCTTTAAAGATTACTTGTAAAAGAGTTCACTTTGCCTTTGATTACAGGTTAACAAACGTTAATGAATCAATTTTAACGAAGTGAAATGTATGAGGCTTCTATCGTTAAACTTGTTGATCGTTTTATGCTAAATTATTAAACAACTTTCTCATGACATTTGGTTTCTTTTTCTTCGATATTGTAAATAAAGAAGAGAGCTTTTTTTCTTTGAACGACCAGTTTTTAATGGCAAGGGGTCATACTGGCTCTGTATTTGTAAATACACAGAGATTAACTAACTGAAGAAATGTGACATGGAACTTATTTCACGAGAATGGAATGAGATGCGGTTTAAAATGAACCCACAATGACGAATTTTTAACCGCATCTCATCCAATTCGAGTGAAATCACATTTCTGCAGTTAGTTAGTCTATTTATTACATACCTATTTCGGGAATTTAAGCCTCTTTTGGGTTAAAAAAAGTTCTAATAACAATCTGATCCGAGGCGTTTTTCATCGCGGAAAAATAAACGTTATTTACATGTATGTATTCAGAGAAAAATGACCGCCACTTTGCTCTTACATCGGTTTACTTTCTCGCAAATATTAATAGATATCGGACATGTAATCTGTTAAATCGTTATTTTTCTGCATGAATAGAGGTAATTCTCTTAATAAGGATCAAAGATGATGGAAGAAGCTTGAAAAATGCTGAAATATCATTGTTCTAAACACTCTTGCGTTTAGACGTATTTAGAACGTATATTTCATTAGATTCGGAAGTACATGAAAATTACTTGTTGTGGTTGTGTTCTTTAAATACATGTAGTAACAAAAACAAACAAAAAAAAAAGTGAAAACTACAGTGAAATTTACATGCATTTTCCATGGTTTGTGGAATTAAATAGTAGTTCCGACAGGAGTGAAACTTGCAGTGAAATATTTCATATAAAATTATAAAATTCATTTCACTGTGAAATCATGGGATTTCATTGCTAGGAATGTAATAAGAATGTTTATGTACACGTGCTTGTTTTTAAATCAACCATAAAGTCGATGTAAAAAAAGTAGAGACTGAAAAATCAAATAGCTACATTTTTCTTACTCGAAAGATATAGAATAAGAAGACATTTGTATATCGAATACGTAGAAAATAGCGACAGAAAAAATTGATTATAAGCAACCTGACCTGAATGTGTTTTCCTTTGCTTTTAGATAAGCGTTCTGTATTTGTGTTTTTTCTTGTCTGTCTATTATTGTAGTTCACAATAGAAAAAAATCTTCAATGGGCGTACATATTAAAGCTACTATTTCCCAGAGTTTGGGCCAAAATTTGTCAAAAACAAACGAAATGTATACTTTTTAAGCTTTATATGACCTGATTAAATGATCACGACAAACTATTGAAGCAACGACTCATTTTTTCGCAATTTGATACCGAATTCATGAAGCGATGTCGAAAGTAGGTCAAAACAGTAGAACCTGCTACTTTCTTAAATGACGTCACAACATACATGATGACGTCATATTGAAATTCAAGCATGAATCTCGTTTGAATCTTGGTCCGCGCTGTATACGCATGCGTGACAGTTAAAAAATAAATTCAACCGCATTTGAGACGGGGTTGAATTTTGGTTTGGATTCTCCCTAAATTCGGCTATCTCTCTTATAATTTCGGCTCAATCTCTGTCTGAATAGCATATTATTAACCATTCTGAGGTGGCAAACACAAAAGTTTTGCATATTTTTTCAAAAAAATTCATTTTTTGCAATTAGACCGTCTGTTACCATCACCCTTTAAATAGTGGTAAAAGATTGTGCCCTTTCCTAGTCTTTTTGGGTGGAGATGCCCAGCTAAGAAATCTGATTGATTTCACAAGTCTAATATCTAGACTAACACCAGAGAAAATATCTAATCAAAAGAAAACAATAGGAATCCATATAATACAATTTCCGACTTCTTGTTCCTGGAAAACATAAATCATTGAAATAAACCCAACATCACGTGACCTGTTTTTTGAGTTACGACGTTGTCTTATTATTTTTTTATTATTATTAAAAAGCTACGGGCCTTACAAACCTAAATCATAATTACAACTGGGGTTATTTGCGAAGAACTAAGGTAACAACAGATGATGTCTATTGCAATATTATTTGATACAAGATTGTAATGACCAGGCAGAAATACGAACGGACATACAATGAAAGGGCGGTCGATAATACAATATTGAACGAATGTATTGGCCTGCTTCGAAAGGCTATGCTAAAACCACGTTTATATTTTGTATTCACTGAGGGAAAACAAGTCAGGGTGGAATGAAATCAATGAGAACGCATGTTATGAACCAGAAACAAACGAGCACCCCCCCCCCCCCCCCCGGTCGAAAAAAAACACCCATGGCGGTACATCTAAATGCCGAAATATTGTCAATCGCTCTTCTGTGGTTCAGGGTGTTTTTTTTACCTTTCAGCTTTTTTTTAAATGCTAATCAAACATCGTCTTTGACTTTCAATCCTAAGAGACATCTATCTTCCAATGTTTTTCTTTCTTTGTCCTAAAGAAGCTTCAAGAGCAAAGGGAATAGACAAGAAAGCGTCTCTAGCTAAAAACACCAGGAATGAGGTTGAAATTCGAATCGCAAGGCCATAGTTTTATTCCGTGAAGAAGCCCACAAAACGTAATGCGGCTGTCAGACCTGGTGAAATATCTCTGTTTTATATTTATTTCCACATGCGTTATCTGTCATTAAATAATGAGTAACGCTCCGGTCATTTCTTTGATTACTTTTCTAATACAGAACCCCGTATTATGGTGGTGGAATTTTCTTTTGTGTTCAAAACGCTTGCTGTAAAACCAGAACATTCTTAGTCTTTCATCAAGTTATATGTTTTCGGTACTCATTGGGATTAGATTTTAAAATGACTTATGTATTCTTAAAGACAACGCGAAAGTCCCTTATACATCTTTTATTATTCATATTAAGTTTGATGTCGTCACGGAGCACTGCCATATTTTTCTAACCATGTAGATCTAATGTTGTTAAAAGTATAAAAGTACCATTTTCAGTCACTATTAAAAGGACTTAATACTACACTACTCAAAACTTATAAGTACTCCGACTATATCATAAAGAATATCTCTGGACAGGCTTAACATATCTTAACCAAATTTTACACAACTTCACTTTAACCATTTTACCATCATCTATTGAATTTTCATAAACTTCGGGAGAATATTAATTACACAAGAAGCAGCTAACGGAGACCACTGTTGGTAGCAAAAGTCACAAAGTCAAGATTTTGTGTGTTCCTTTATCGCTCACACAATAGCATGGTACCAGGAACGCATAAACATTTTGTAATTCCTGAATTATGCTGTAGGGATATCTTCTTAATAATTTAGGAGTCGATGTAAGAATCTCTATACTTGCTAAGCTTGTGCCGGCTCATCATCATACTGGGCAGTAAGTCATTAGTCTGTAAAACTCTTTTTCACAATTAGCAAATTTAATGCATCCTTGGCAACTGAATATTGATGTGTTAATTGTGAGGTCATGCTTTATGCATCTTGTACATCTTGTCATGGTGAATTGAGCCGCTATCGGATAGTTTAGATACTGAATGGTCTCCCTTGAAGGCATATTGTATCCCTTTCTGTAACAGCCACTGGACTCTTCAACCCACGTAACCGAGACAAAACAATGTTACGGTCCTAATACCGGTTTGTTGTCCTGTCACGTGGTTGTCTTGGTAGGTTGGCAGCACTTCCGGTTCGTCTGTACACGGCCACAAATTGGGTGACAGCAGTTGCATGTACATTTATGATACGGATTGAATTTCTTTAGAAAAATGGCACAAATGTAACAAAAATGTTGATGTTTGACAGTTACGAACGATATTTTGAATTAAATTTGTATAGAACGACTAGAAATGTGGGTATGAGAATATTACCTACGCTTTAAAGGGCGACGGTAACAGATGGTCTAATTGCAAAAAATGAATTTTTTTGAAAAAATATGCAAAACTTTTGTGTTGACAACCTCGGGATGGTTAATAATATGCGATTCAGACAGAGAATGAGCCGAAATTACAAGACAGATAGCTGAATTTAGGGAGAATCCAAACCTAAATTCAACCCCATCACTGATGGGGTTAGAATTATTTTGAAATTATTGCACATGCGCATACAGCGCGGACCATGATTCAAACGAGATTCATACTTGAATTTCAATATGACGTCATCATGTATGTTGTGACGTCATTTAAGAAAGTCGCATGTCCTACTGTTTTGACCTACTTTCGATATCGCTTCATGAATTTGGTATCAAATTGCGAAAAAATGAGTCGTTGCTTCAATAGTTTGTCGTAATCATTTAATCAGGTCATATAAAGCTTAAAAAGTGTACATTTCGTTTGTATTTGACAATTTTTGGGTCCAAATCTGGGAAATAGTAGCTTTAATTGCACCACCTTGTCAAACACCCATTGTTATTGGTTGTTGTTGTAAAGATTTCCGACGCATTTTATGTTTTTATGTTTGGCACGTCAATCCATAAAAGGATGAATTGTTAATTAAGCACATGGGATTCGTGTATGAAACACAAGGGGCGTATTTGAATTTTCTTTAGTTGACCGGAATTTACCATTTTGCACAATAATTTTGAAAAATGAAAATGATATCGGTCAAGTAATGAAGTTAGGGAATAAAAAACAATATCGACTTTTGATATTCCTTTATCGGGAAAAATTTTGCGCACAATATAAAACGGAGTACTTATAAGTTTGGTTAAGTATAATATTTCCTACGACGTTGATACTTACTGGAAAACTAACGGGGTTTTATTAGCATATTTTGCAGAAATATTAAACACATTCAAACAATTGCTTTTCAACTTAAGTGATTATTGCCATATACCCTTATACGATACATTTTTTAATGAGACATTCACTAAGGTGGTACTGAGAGCCTTGTATTTTTTCACAATAATGGTGGATTTGTCTGTCTTTATCGAGGTCAAACCGTTGCAGAAGAAAATAAACACAAATGTCAGAATGTGTAAGAAAGTGATACGTGACAAACACACAAGAGGGTGTTATCTTTAAGCAGTTTAAGTGTTTGTGGGTATTAAAACTGTTTCATGTTTTATTTCATGGACCCGTCTCGATCCTTTTATGAATAGATCGTTGAGGTTTGATGCATGGTGCTTTCACTAAAATCGCAACGATAGTGCCAAATACTAGATTGAGGAAGCTGCTGACTGTTGCATCTATTTTGGCACAATCTTCAGCGCACCTTAGTTGTCCGTGTATAAATTTTGCACTGGTACGTATACATACAAATAAGACGTTTAGTTCAACTCACATAAAAATTATGTGGTTCGTATAAGTTACAAAGTAGCTACTAAGATTAGATACTATCATATTGTAGGGTACCCAAACGTTTACCGGCGGAAAGTGGCGGATTCGATGGGGGTTCGGGGAGGCAACGAACCCTCCTCCGAAGCCTGATCTTTTCATTTTCATGCAGATATTCAGTCAAAATCGTGTTATACTGGCAGAACGAACTACATTTGTACACAATTTTTGTAATTTAACCCTTCCTTTACAGGAATGCTGGATCCGCCACAGACCGGAAATATCGCCATGCTAATTTCAAAACGTTCGTCTTCTATACCAGGTCCCAACTCTATCTTGGCACAGAAAATAACTACATGTATGTCAACTCTTTCCGAAACAAGACGTGTCTTTGACGTCTGTAAAAATGGGCCTGGGATAACAATGATGCAAAGGACGAAAATCCTGAAAACCATCATCTTGTCCTTTTTCCTCAATAATTTCCTTAGCTTTAATGTCCACACAGTTTTTCTCTTTCAATGTCTATTTTGCCATTTGCAGCAGCTTTTTAATTAGGAAGACACTGTGCTTTTGGGGAAAGGTTTGAAAATGTTCCTATATATCAAAATACAAGGATTCCTAAACTGTCAGTAAATGTTGCATTTATTCCGATCAACCCTTCTCCAAGTAATGAAACTAGACCGTTCCGATGTAAAAGATGTTGCTGGAGACAATACTAATATTTCTCAAAACAAAATGTTTACATCATTATATACAGAAATCCATGATTGGAAAAGTAGAAATGCTGATTTCTCAGTATATTCTCATTTTACCTTAAGGGTTTCTGAACTGAAAGTCTGTATGATCTTTTAAAGGATCGTCAGATCCCAGGCTTAGCTGGGAAAGGGTTAAAGATAACTGGTAAAATTAATTCATCAACTGAAGACAATTATACATCTAGAAGTGAGAACGCCTTATGATTATCTCCATAGTTAACATCAAAACTGTCAATTTCCAGCACTGTTTTGTATGTGTGTTTATAATTTTTACAATATACGCCTTCAGATAGATAGTGCATCAAAGGCTGAGTCATTTTATCCCAGATACCGGATCATAACGTTGGTGGCAACTTATCAAAAACTGTCAAAATATACGTGGATAAGTGGGGCTGTTCTAAAATAATGCAAACGTATTTATTTTATATATGGGTCACTTTTTTATTTATTACCGAATCCACTTTGCCGTCACAATTGTTCAATTGAAAGCTTAGAAACAGTAGAAAAGAAATCAAGAAACTACTGCTGATCAGAAATTATAACTAATTTGTTCGACGTCTTTGTTGCTGTATGACTTTTTGTCGTCCTCATTACAAGTTAGATTCAAAAATTGCTTAGTGTTCGTCCTAGTTTTTGGACCAATGAAATTGCAGCAAATTTGAAAATATCAGCGTTATATTTCACATAAATGTACTGCCGGTCAGTTTATGTCACGGTTATACATAGCCACGCCCCCGTTTCTTGTGCAGTTATGAAAAATGATGTAATTTTGGGGAAAATGATGTAATGCCAGTAAGATCCGCTTGATAGTAACTCCTGTCGGAGGCGCGGTTTGAAGAATGACAGTAAAAGCGTATGTTTTCATTGACGAACACTAAGTCAGATAGAGTCTGTATAGTAGATTCTACTCGACATAAACGTTCAAAGGCTGCGCATTTTGAACGTTTACATCGCGTAGAATCTACTATACAGCCTCTATCTGATACGTATTTTTACAAACGGTTCAAAACACATTTTGACTCCTTGTGATATACTATACTTGTAATGTCATTGTCCTATATCTATCATCTGTAGAAGAAAAGTTGTGCAAACAACATCAACCAAAGAAAAACAACTGAAATTATAATGTAATGGTACTTTAGACACATTCACGTCGACATAAAAGGGTTGAAGTCATCTACGATTTTCACTAAGACAACTTATGGTGTTTTGTCTTTCTTTATAACAAAATGTCCATCCAAGACAAAGCAGGAAATGAAACACATCAACCACACAAACAATGGGACACAAGGAATTGAATAAAAAGAAAAGGACGGCAAGGAAATTAAGGGAATATCCGGTACGCGTATTACATCAAGCTGGCTTGACAACGTGGACCATAACTTTCCGTTCAGAAATTATATTGTGTCATAAAGTACTCGACGGACCATTGCTATAATTCGCCGAAAATGTAGTTTCTCACCCGAGATAATGAGTCTTGTAGGCTGAGACACAGTCCCTGTCAAAATTTGGAGAGCCATAATATTCATTAATGGCACTATCCATCCGTTTTTCATACCTTGGTGCTCCCCAGGGTTTTGTCATAACTTTTCCGAGCTTTTTGAGTGTTTTTGAATTTAAACGCCACAAAAATGTGAGACGATCAGGATATCGTAAAAAGGCGTTTTATGCTGGACATAAAATGGCCATCTCGTAAATTATAGAAATTGGTAATAATGGAATTACTCAAAAAACGAAAACGAAATTGATGGTAAATCCCCCAACAATCATTGTTGTTAATTCAACACATCGCTCTATTTAAATAATTCATTTGTTAGTTCCTGTATGTACATCTTACGCACGTATGTTGGATGCTCGACAAACAGCAACCTGTTCAAATGTAGTTACGGTATTTTGAAAGCAACCGAGATATGTCAGCAATTGACCAGCCGTCGTTGTAAAGTAAGATATTTGTCAAAACTAAACGATTTCAACGAAAGTGATATCTCTTTGTATGTGCCTGTATTAGACAAACAAAAAGCATTGTGAGGGATAGTCCAATAAATGTACATACTAAACAAAAGAAAGAAAGAGAAACAAAAAAAGGTTTGTGCAATTACTGTGGTATGCAGGAGTTTCAAGTTTGGTGGTATACAAAGTACAATGAAAATAACGTAACTTTAAGCATTACCTCAAGGGAGTACAATGGGAGGGAGCTATTAACATAAATCCAGCTTTTCTCTGTTTGGGTCTTTAACAATATGTTACCGTTTATTCGGATATATTTTATCTCAGACATTTTTTTCACTTTCTTTCTTTTGTTTTTCCGATGGTGTTATTGGTGATATCTATTGATGTTTTCCTATTTTGTATATTGAGTATTGAGTTATTGTTTTACCATCAAAATCACAAAAAATCTCCAAAAATGTACCCATCGTAACTGTTACATCATCCACTCTAATGTAAACCAATTTCTGTTGTTGTTTTTTTTTTTTTTTTTTATTTCTCTCCGCGAAACAATTCTGCTTAGGAAAAGTGTCCTTCCTAAAACGCATTTTCATGAAATAAAAAGGACATGTAAAGGGTTGGCATGTTATCCATTGCTAAATGCCCATTCGAGTTGTGCAATACGCCATTATTCATTGGACGAGTATTTCATTTTCCCATTTTCTCCATCAGTTTGTAAATCACTTTGCTGACAAGGCCTCCTCGGGTCACACAGCGAAATGGAATTAAGGTCGTGACATTGAAAATTCGCAATGTTGAAATCATTCCAGAATTACGATTGGTACCAATACATTTCTATATGGTTAATTATGAATTTAACAAATTGTTGTGTAAGGATTACACCAAAGCTGTGTGCGTTTCAGACCTACATTACAGTTATGCTGTCCTTTTCATCCTTTAAGAATGAATTTAAATATTTAAAAAAAGAAATATGCAGTTATCTTCGATCATCATTGCACTCTCGTCTAAGGCAAGGAGATATATTTCTTGAAGACTTAATAAATGCTTTTCCTCAGGATTAAAAAAAAAAGAAAGAATTGAAATATTTATATGTGCGTTTATTGAATTTATCCATTCTATAAAGTATATTAAATATTCCGAAAAACATTTATGGCAATGGATTAACAATATTTTAGAAATCTAGTTTTGGCGTTCAAAAAAGGAAATGGAACAAGATCGGAAAATACCCTGTTTTTTCTGTCATCGAAAACATCTTTGATTTGGAATCATCTTATTTTTTCTTATTTGAGACTGGACAAAGCAGTGGTAATGAATTCTGTTTAACGGAATAAATCATGGCGTCAACTATTCAATAATAAATCAAGACGGTCTCCAAACTGGGTGATTTTTCAAACCTTTAGTTTATTAGTTGACTAGACTACGTGGCAAGTCAGGGCAAAATGACGGCTTCTTTTGGCGATTCGAGAAAAATGGCATGATCAGGTAAGTGTTCGACATTTTGGACCAATGGAATTGCAGTATATTTTAAAATTTCGCCGCTATATTTCGTATAAACGAGACTTCCGGCTAGTTTATGTGACGTTAATACATAGCCACGCCCCCGTCTCCAATTAACCGGTAGCGAACACTAAGTCAGATAGAGCCTGGACAGTAGATTCTAGGCGGTATAAACATTCAATGCGCTTCGCACATTTGAATGTTTATTTTGCGTAGAATCTACCACAAAACCTCTATTTAATACATAGAACGAAGCCGATGATTCCTCGATTCCGGGTCCTCATTTTGAATTCGAATATCCAGAAATACAGATTCTGTAATAAACCTTCATTAACTTGAACTCAAAGTAAAATAAGTGCGAGTATAGAGCTTCAAGTAAAAGTTCCAGAATGCAACAATCCATTCACCAACCTTATAAAGTGGGTACTTTTTATAACAGTATCATCGAGACGAATCAAATGAGTATCCGATACAAAGGTTTGGATTTGAAATAACAATTTAAGAATCGCTTTACCGTGTCTTATATGTTACTCTGGCAACGAATCCGTTATTCGAAACACCCATTTGTTAGAATTGTAAATTTTTCATATAATTCGTAGGGGTTTTGTTTGATTTTTTTTTTCATTTTTGGAGGTAGTGAAGTCATAGTATTTAGTGAGAGATTTATAAAATATTACACACAGCGAGAAACTATTTACATGCATCAATTTATGTCATTTGTTTACAATACTTCTGTTAATCTTTTTTTTAAAGCCCCTTTTGTCGTGATGTGCCGACTGTGATTAAAATACGGAAAAGGGCAACACCACATGAGCCCTTTCCCAAACAATAAGATTTAAGATCAATCCAAATCGAAAGCCATCGCAATCAACAAAATGAATGGAAAATCTGATTGGCAAAAAATACAAAAATGAGGAATTGAGGTAAATGTTGCATATCAGTAGTTTCGATTGTTCTCTCAATGTTTTCTCGTGTTCATTCTTTTTGGATACGCTGGTGCTTTTTTGGGAAAGAATTAAATCACCACTCGATAAATCATAAAGACGGACATAATTTGAAAAACAAAGACATCTTGTATGTGACAATCTTAGCGAGTAAATTTATGAAATTCTTAAGCAAAACGGTGTCATTCTAAAAATTGCCATTTCTGGCTGTTGCATTGGATTCATTTGAATGCGCTGTTTCGAAAGGAAGGTTTATGATATCAAGATAATATTTCACTATAGGATTATGATATATTGCAATTAACCGTTCAAATAAATTGACTACTTTTGCGAATTTGATTTTAAAACGTAAAAACGTGTTTTTGTTTTCCCATAATGAAAATGATTTAGGGGCCGATTTATAGTTGTAAAGTCTATTAAATGTAAATGGTTGAACAATGTGACGAAATATTGTATAATTAATTAGACGTAAGTTGTTTCGTTAGTCGTAAAATAACGTTATTATCATAATGCAAATGAAGACAGCCGCGTCATTTCCAGACATAACGTTATTATGCAACGTCGAACTTTGAGTTGGTAAACGTCTGTTCAAAGCTCAAAGCGACATTTTATATATCGCTTTATATTCATGCTAGACGTTTAAAACGCAAACAATCGACTAAGTTCAGCCTGTGCAAGTGCACAGGCAGATCTGAATCGAAATAGTTTGTAAATGCTCAACTGACCATTTTTAGATAACGTGACTAAAATATGAATAAATTACCGTAAATACGTTTCTTCCTCTTAATGAGAAACCTTGATAAGTCCATTTAGCTTTCTTTCGTTGAAAAGGCACATGAAAACCACCAGGAAAGAATATTTTAAACCATACCATCCGTCTACTTCACATGAGTTGATTTAAAATCTTCCACCGGTATTTCGATCGTCATCCGAGTAAAACAACGTTAACTTTACGTATGTTGGTGTAACGTCGGACGTCGTTGGAAGATAAACGTTTGACTACCGTGGTTTGACGGTGTTTATGGGTCTAGCTATAATAAACGGGACACCAGGTGACCGGCTCTCTCTTCTAATCTATCACTCTTCTGTGCGCTTCCTAAATTCTATTACCAAGAATTTGCCGAAATTTTCACATATTTGTTCACCTTTCTCAGGAACTTTAGTTGTTTATAAATTAACTACTTGGACCCAATTGTACGCTAACCAAGTTTTGGTTAGATATCCCTTTAACAACACCGGCAATTTTAACCAAAAACGTGTATTCTTAAAATCATTTTTTTAACGCTGCATGGTTTCTAAGTCAGTTTTACCAAATATGAATAAAAGTGAAAGAAACTTCAAATAAAAGGTAACTGACGACTTCTCAAATTCTAAAACAATATTCAACCACACTTTCGCGATGGAAAGTTTCCCCTTTTTGAACTTTAAATCTTTAATTCATAAACATGTTTTCAATCGTGTATAGAGCTTTAATCATTGGTTATTTCAATATACATATCATGAAATAAGTTGGGAACATGTTTTACAATTGTATTTGGATTTAAAACAGCTAATCAAACATATTTGACATAATATAAAGTATTATCTAACATGGCGTATACTGAATGAGTGTCCGATGCATTATAATTCCGGTTCTTCACCTGCACAACAATGAAAAGGGAAAAGCAAATCACCAAAGGTACAAAATAAAGGTACCGATAAAGATGTTGTTAACACTTGACATAATAAGTGAAACAAACGACATATCTATTACAAGAACTGTCAGAGAGGTGTCCAATATGTCAACACGGACATTTCAGAGGGTATCCGGGTACAATATCCGGTCCAACATGTTGCGATTGCGTCGCGGCACATAAAAACGGAACACAATAAAACTCGACCAATCTTCTTGTTTGAATCGGGTTTCAATCAACTTTCAACAATTCTTTAATCAACCCCTTGCAAGCCTCATCCTCTTGGGGTTTTCACGTGCATTACACGTGTCGTTCTAATGATCTCCAAATCGTAGGAATGGGGCTCGAACATACACGGGCCGGTTAATGCCTGAAATCGTTCTAAAAGAGAAACGCGTGAAAGATGGTACTGCTTTGACAGTGTTGATATTTACAATGCTGCTGGCTTTACATGTAATTACACTTGTACTGAGGTCCGTGCGACGTCGTGATTATTCCTGTGAGGTCATTAACATTCGTTACGTATCCGAACCTATTCAAAACGTTCCACCGCCGGATGTTTACGACGTCGCCCAAACAATTCAGACGTCGCGTAAATCTCATCAAGGGTGGACAACCTTAAAAATTAAGATAATAAAACAATCGACTTAACCCATAACCACACAGTGACTCTTTTTGACTCCCAAAAGATTAAGGGTTTGGAAAACAATGTGGAAAATGAAGAAATTGCTTGTCACAAGCAATTTCTTCATTTTCCACAATGTTTTCTAACCCGAAATGGAAATATTTTGAAGATTTTATCAACTTGAAATTGTCGTCTGCAACATCTTTGAATTTGGATCAGTCAAAAATTTTGCCATTTGGTAATTGGTTAATGCTTAACAATGTTGGTCCTGGTTATACTGCGTGATATGCGCAGGCTGCCTTGAGTCAATGTTTTTAACCATTTTAACCCCGTCACCACCTTTCACATGACAAACCTGCGTTACCACTCCCGTGATTGCTGTCTAACGAAATAAGTTGTCCACTTTCCGTAGCAAAAGATATCAATCAACGGTAACTGTTGTTTTGCACGAACGTTTCCATGAGATTTAAAAACGTGACAAACAGAAGTCGCATCTAGAATATAGAGCCATAGAATCGTGATTTAAAAAAGGGGAAAAAAATAGAAACAGTTATTCACGAAAAAGTATTTATTACTCTTTAAGGTATAAAGTGCCTAATTAAAAACACCACTTTCTAGCCATACGAAATTTATCAAATTACACACACTTGTAAATACACTTCACATAAGTTGATTCACCGTGCCAGATTTCAAGATTATGCTTCAAGAAGAAAAATATTTACAAATATCATTTTACTCTTTATTCATATGCAAGGGAGGTAATTTTGAACATTTTTGTCAAATATTTCCATAAATATCCATTAATTCAAAATTCTAAACCGTACAAAATGCTTATGTTTGTATTTGGAATGGAAATGTAACACAGTTTAGGAATTACTGGCACTTTTCAAATTTCGCCGCTGGCTTTTTGGTGCTTATTAGGCCCTTCTTACCTTAAACATGACCTTTGTAGCGCAAATTGATATTGAACATCCGTCGTCGTCGTCGTCGTCGTCGTCGTTGTCGTTGTTGTTGTTGTTGTTGTCGTTGTTGTTGTTGTTGTTGTTGTTGTTGTTGATGATGATGATGATGATGATGATGATGATGATGATGATGATGATGATGATGATGATGATGATGATGATGATGATGATGATGATGATGATGATGATGATGATGATGATGATGATGATGATGATGATGATGATGATGATGTTGTTGTTGTTGATGTTGTTACTTTTTGGTTCATTGTTATTTTTACATTATTCTAAAATTTTAAGCAGTTATATAACACAACAGCTTTAGCTTTGAAAGAAAAAAAGACAATTTAGAAAATTCAGATGATACATTTTTACAACCGTTCCTTGCACATTAAACATGTTGAAAAAGAATTAACCCTTTCCCAAACAAGACCTGGTTTTGACGTCCCTAATAGAAAAGCATTGGGAAAACATTGAAACAAAAGAAGAAACTGCTGATAACCAGCAGTTTCTCCTTTTGTCTCAATATTTTCTGTGTCATATTTTACACAAATCCTATCTTGAACAACATCCATTTTGTCATTTTTTTTCAGTTTTTGAAGTGGATCACCCTGAAATTTTGCCGTTTGGGAAAGGGTTAAATTTCCTTTCGCGAGATGCCTACTCTAATAAAAGACATCAGCTAGTTTATGTTAAAATTTATGATATTTTCCTATCATAATTCTCAAAACAAGTATATCTGGTATATTTAAGATGTCAAAATTATATATGAAATATGAAGTTTTAGCCTGGAAAAAATCTTGAAATTCGAGAACAAAGCTCGTCAATCATAGAGCAAACTAGTTCAAATAACGCCCAAATCTCGCGGAACGAGAATGCGTTGCATCTTATAACTTTTTCAGCGAACTTAAATGAACTTAAATTTTCTATTCCCATTTCAAATCTTGTATTATTTTTAAAGTTGTCAAAAGTGCCGGAGTGGTAAAAAATATATACATATACCCATATGAACGTGTTATATTGTGATAGAGATTATTCTTTGAATTCTTTGAGAAGGAAGCCTAGATCCATGTTGGTCTAAAGTACTATGCCGGAACATTCACAAATCATTGTAAAAGTATTTGCAGGAATACTTTAATAGTTACGGACACGGCTTGCGATTCGTAGCCTGTTTTATCACCAATTTTAAATGGCCACTAATAGCGTTCGATTTTGTCGTATGAACAAATACGTCATCGTCATGCCTCACTGGTCTAAAAATAGATTGGGAATCTCCTATCGTACAAATAATGGCTGTGAATCTCGCGAAGTTTTTCCACGTTCAACTTGCCGAAGATGGCGTTTTAAGAGCTGGATTGCTGTAATCATTTGTTGAGAAACATTCTAATTCAGAGTTAAGAAGGTTGCTGCACTGTCGTGTACTTTTTAAGATCGGTAACTATGAAATAAGCAGTTTTAAAACAAGTAATGTTTACACATACGGTCCTGCCTTTGCTTCGTCGTGTCGCTCGTGCGTACTCGCTTACCCTTTCCAAAACGACAAAATGTCATGTTTGGCCGAATTGAAAAAAGTCTGCAGATGACAAAACGGATGTGAATACTTTTAGTGTTTTATCTCAGAGAAAATATTGAGACAAAAGAAGAATGATCATCAATATCCAAAGAAGTTATTCACACTCTTTTGGTCTGCTGAGCAGGCCTCTTCAATTTGGTCGATCATCATTTTCTTCTTTTGCCTCAATGTTTTCCCAAGAATTTTCTGTTGGGGACGTCAAAACCGGTCTTGTTTGGGAAAGGGTTTATATAGAAAAAAACTAGAATTTGTCGCTGAATGTGATTTGATATCCCCCAAAGGCTTTCACTATGTAGGCCTACAACAAAGGGCAATATCTCACAAAATAAGCAAGGTGGAGTTATACTCCTTGTGCGTTGCACTTCTCCTTGGTGAGATCTATCTACCCGAGAAGTTTCATGATCATAGCTACTTTACTTTCAGACTTTTTGATGTTTTTTCTGGTTAAACTGCTGGGGAATCTCAAGAAAAAACGTTTGTCATTTCTGGTCTGTCTCCGTCTCTGGAAGCAATCTTGCATGTTGCATATGCGCAATGTTTCGTAGTTTTAGTTCCCGCCTGCATTATCTATGATCGACCTATATCTCGCTTGAAAATAATATTTTTTTGCTAACACTGTTACGAAAAAAATGTCCGATTCATGACCGATAAACAAAATATTAGACTGGTACCCGGCAAACGTTGTTGGGGGTTTTCCCATTAGAAATCTATTTTTCGCACAAATTGGCGCGAAAATTGTTCGCTATTTGGCTTATGAGGCATGTTTGTCTGATAGCATAGTACTTACACAACATCGCTTTTCAATCGCTCTTCAACTAAAACCTCATAACTACAGCTTGTTTTAAGCTGCAGTTACGATTTTCTTTCTTTTTTTTTTTTGAAAAGTGTCAAAACTATTCTTGACTCAATGTGCATGGCAGAGATGTGTCTATGATCCTTGATCTTGCGACGACTTCCAATTGATTGTATTTCTTCGGATTATTTATAGAAAATGCACATTTTAGATAAGAACAAAGTCAGAACATCGTTATGGCTGATTATAAATCACGTTGGGTGCGAGATCAAACGAGACCTTGTCTGCACCACGTGATATACGATTGTGAAGTTCACGTCAAATTTCATCAACCCTTTTTCGATCATTTGGTTGGATTTTTGATTAGTGGAAGTAAAGAAGTCTTTGCATGTACAGTTTTAAATGTTATTGTACATGTATCTGCACAAACCAAAAAAGTTTGAGGTAATTGTCATACCCGATAACCCAAACCTTTGAAGTTGTTACCCGGGTTATTTACGACCGGCTGGTTGAAATTGGACGGGTTTGTAAATAATGCTGACGGCCGTTCTACTTTTTGATGTGGGTAATAGTGGGGTAACAAATCAACCTCATTTTGCACAAAGTAAACACTAATGACTTTTTGCTTTGTAACCGTTATTTCAAATTTGATAAAAGACCATTTGTAAATTAATATGTTCAAAGGGAGACAACTTGGTGTAATTTCAGACATCGTAGGATACAAAGAATATTTCGGAAATCGCGTTTTTGATTCGAAATATTATAGTGTGGGCATCAATGTATACTCGCTTTTTACCATAACAACTCTTTTTTCTTACTGCACACAAAAATCCTGGTGTGAAAAAGAATATCATTTTTGTAATCAGTAAAGTAAAAGTTACCTTTTTACTAACTAGCCACTACTGTCAACTGGAAGTTCATTGGACAAATCAGATTATTTATTTGGTCAAGTATATCTATGAAATCTCAGACGCTGATGTCTTAAAGTATGTCTCATCGACTTTGTTGATATCCTAGCTTTTCCTAAAAAAATCTCAGCTGGTTTAGATCTGTAGTTATGAAGTTGTCGATGATAAGCGCCGGTATCAACGTTTATAAACTTGTTTGTTATCTGTCTGTTAGCAAAATCAACATAGACTTAAGGTTGTCTACCCCTAATGACATTCGCGCAAACGTCGGAATTATTCGGGCGACGCCGAAAACATTCGGCGGTGGAACTTTCCACCGCCGAATGATTCTGACCGCGCCCGAATAAGTTCGGATACGTAACGACGCCGCTCGAAAAATCCCGATATTTTATGAATCTCAAAATGGCCACATTACGGGTATTCTACCTTAAATACTTGTACAATAAGTGATATAGTTTCCATTATATGCTGGTGCATACTTTGTGTCAATTATCAATACCATTTTGGAGTCAAGTGGTATAACAGGACTTTTTTATGTCTATAAAAACCCATCTTGTTTTCGATTCGTAATGTTAATGTGTCAATATTATTTCTTTCTGGAATATTTTTTTTTTCTTATTTTCTATCGAATAAATTGATATTTTGGTCGATAAAACATTCAGAATGTGTTATAATTTTACCTTTTTAATACTTTCAAGTTTATTAATACACTACTCGTATTGTAATTTGAACCCAATGATGGCTATTCGACATTGTATATTGAAGACAATAACAACACGATGATACAGATTGACATTTTCAAGTCTTGCTTGTTTATTTTGCATGGTAATTATACATGGCAACTGCTTAAAACTTGTCTCCTTGAAATACGAATGAAATAGTCGGACTTACATATATGCCGGTTTTGATTTTCTCTCTTTTTCCGTATTTAGGTAAACAAGCAAATTCGTTGAATTGATATCCCCCGCCGAATATATTTTCATTGTCAATAAAGTAGCGCGGAAACGAATATAACTCTGTATGTATATGGCTTCAACAGAACGAATATCACTCTGTATGTATATGGCTTCAACAGAACGAATATCACTCTGTATGTATATGGCTAAAACAGTCAGGGGCAGTTACTCTAAATTCGACGGTCGAACCGGGTAACCCCGACGATATGCGCATGTCCTCATTGTAGTAAAGCTGTGTGCTAAGTTTCATTGAAATCCGGTGTATAATTTTCAAGAAATAGCGCGGAATCGAATATCACTGTATGTATATGGCTTAAACAGTCAGGGGCAGTAACTCTAAATTCGGCGGTCGAACCGGGTAACCCCGACGATATGCGTATCCCCTCATTGTAGTAAAGCTGTGTGCCAAGTTTCATTGAAATCCAGTCTATACTTTTCAAGAAATAGCGCGGAAACGAATATCACTCTGTATGTATATGGCTAAAACAGTCAGGGGCAGTAACTCTAAATTCGGCGGTCGAACCGGGTAATCCCGATGATATGCGCATGTCCACTTTGTAGTGAAGCTGTGAGCCAAGTTTCATTGAAATCCGATCTATAGTTTTCAAGAAATAGCGCGGAAACGAATATCACTCTGTATGTATATGGCTTAAACAGTCAGGGGCAGTAACTCTAAATTTGGCGGTCAAACCGGGTAACCCCGACGATATGCGCATGTCCACTTTGTAGTGAAGCTGTGTGCCAAGTTTCATCGAAATCCGGACTACAGTTTTCAAGAAATAGCGCGGAAACGAATATCACTCTGTATGTATATGGCTTAAACAATCAGGGGCAGTAACTCTGAATTCGACGGTCGAATCCGGTAACCCCGACGATATGCGAATGTCCTCATTGTAGTGAAGCTGTGAGCCAAGTTTCATTGAAATCCAGTCTATAGTTTTCAAGAAATAGCGCGGAAACGAATATCACTCTTTATGTATATGGCTTAAACAGTCAGGGGCAGTAACTCTAAATTCGGCGGTTGAACCGGGTAACCCCGACGATATGCGCATGTCCACTTTGTAGTGAAGCTGTGTGCCAAGTTTCATCGAAATCCAGTCTACAGTTTTCAAGAAATAGCGCGGAAACGAATATCACTCTGTATGTATATGGCTTAAACAGTCAGGGGCAGTAACTCTAAATTCGACTGTCGAACCGGGTAACCCCGACGATATGCGCATGTCCGCATTGTAGTAAAGCTGTGTGCCAAGTTTCATTGAAATCCGGTTTATAGTTTTCAAGAAATAGCGCGGAAACGAATATCACTCTGTATGTATATGGCTAAAACAGTCAGGGGCAATAACTCTAAATTCGGCGGTTGAACCGAGTAACCCCGACGATTTGCGCATGTCCACTTTGTAGTGAAGCTGTGTGCCAAGTTTCATCGAAATCCGGTCTATAGTTTCCAAGAAATAGCGCGGAAACGAATATCACTGTATGTATATGGCTAAAACAGTCAAGGGCAGTAACTCTAAATTCGGCGGTTGAACCGGGTAACCCAGACGATATGCTCATGTCCACTTTGTAGTGAAGCTGTGTGCCAAGTTTCATCGAAATCCAGTCTACAGTTTTCAAGAAATAGCGCGGAAACGAATATCACTCTGTATGTATATGGCTAAAACAGTCAGGGGCAGTAACTCTAAATTCGGCGGTCGAACCGAGTAACCCCGACGATATGCGCATGTCCACTTTGTAGTGAAGCTGTGTGCCAAGTTTCATCGAAATCCGGTCTATAGTTTCCAAGAAATAGCGCGGAAACGAATATCACTGTATGTATATGGCTAAAACACTCAAGGGCAGTAACTCTAAATTCGGCGGTCGAACCGGGTAACCCCGACGATATGCTCATGTCCACTTTGTAGTGAAGCTGTGTGCCAAGTTTCATCGAAATCCAGTCTACAGTTTTCAAGAAATAGCGCGGAAACGAATATCACTCTGTATGTATATGGCTTAAACAATCAGGGGCAGTAACTCTGAATTCAATGGTCGAACCAGGTAACCCCTACGATATGCGCATGTCCTCTTTGTAGTGAAGCTGTGTGCCAAGTTTCATCGAAATCCGGTCTATAGTTTCCAAGAAATAGCGCGGAAACGAATGTCGGACGGACGGACGGACGGACGGACGGACGGACGGACGGACGGACGGACGGACGGAAGGACGGACGGACATGGCAAAAACAATATCCCCCCCGAAAAATTTTTTCGGCGGGGGATAACAAATGATGAAAGCATCGGGAGTCGGACAAACGGTACACATAAATCAAGCTGCTAATTCCCACCTTTATAGACCTGCTTTTTTCTCGTCGACGCTTTTCGTCCTAATAAATTAGAGGGAATAGACTGTACATACGTAACTATAAATTGATTAGTGAATAAAGTTGACGGCTGAAGCCTGGTCCGCGGCGTCGATGAAGTAATCAAAGTTGACAGGTTACGTCCCTTGACGTTTCCATAGTGACACGCGCTCCACATGGAAATTGCTTTATGCCGTCTGCGTATTTCCGCCTTTATTTCATTTACACCTCTGGGGTTTTTACAGGCTTCTTTATAAAAACTATCTAAATCTTGACGAACTTTTTTGCTGGGTAAAAATGCGACAACGTCTGGCACTGTTGTGATATTTTTGTTCCTGACTCTTTCGTGGTAATTTTTCAAAAAAGGTCTACATGGAATTTCTTGGAAATCACGACAACAACAATTCAACACTAGATCAATGTCTTATTCTTGATAATCAACATATATTCAAACGATTTCGTTTCAATTAGAATGGATTTGCGATGTACAAGACCCCACTACATCGCGACAAAAATATAGATGAAAATGTTCAATCACAGTTTTGCTGAACCAGCGCTATCTTCCAACAATTAATCCATTTCAAATTACATTTCTGATAAAGATAAGACAAACACTTGATGTTTTATAGAACAAAAAAAATTAGTCTTTCGTTACAACTTAATGGTACTCTATATCTTTTACTCAAAGCACACTAAACCGAATATAGCAAGTAATAAACCCACAATAAATTATTTCATTCAGCAGCTGATTGCAGGTCAAAATTGAGAATTTGCTATAATAGGACGAAAAAAGCAATTAGTGGTTTTCTATATTTGCACAACCACAAAAGTATTATATCGTTAGTGGATGGTCAAAACCTCGTCCCTACAGCTTGAATTAAGCCGCAGTTAAAATGTTTTTAGCTCCACTGGCCTTTCAGGCCAGCGGGCTATTGTCATGGCGGTGTGTCCGTCGTGCGTCCGTCCGTCCGTCCGTCCGTGCGTGCGTCCGTAAACTTTTTCTTTAAAAATCTTCTTCTCAAAAACTACTGGATGGATTTCAACCAAACCTCACAGGAATGATCCTTGGGTGACCCTCTCTCAGATTCCTTCAAAGAATAAGGATTGAATCAGTATAACCTGAGTTATCTGCCCTTGAATGTCAAAAATAGCAGGTTTTGACTAGTTTTCTTCATAAATCTACAAATATTGAACAATCAAGACAAAACTTTGACAGAATGATGCTGACTACAAGATCTTGCCTTGGTAAAATTTTCAGCTTGATCTGAATTTTATATCATGAGTTATGTGCCCTTGAAATTGACAAAATTGCCATTTTCGGCTGTATTTTGACTTTGTTTTCACTCTAGCAACTACAAATATTGACTAAACAAGACAAAACTTTGACAGAATAATACTGACTATAAGATCTTGCCTTTGTAAAATTTTCAGCTTGATCTGAATTTTATAGCATGAGTTATGTGCCCTTGAAATTGCCAAAAATTGCCATTTTCGGCTCTATTTTGCTGGTTTTGACTTTATTTTTACTCTAAAATCTACAAATATTAACCAATCAAGACAAAACTTGGACAGAATATATATAAGCATTATATGCTGTCTGGGTGTAATTTTCAGATTGATCGGAATCTTACATCATGAGTTATGTGCCCTTGAATTTGACAAAATTGCCATTTTCGACTTTGTTTTCACTCTAACAACCACAAATGTTAACCAATCAAGATGATACTTGGAAAGAATCTTGTTGACAACAAGGTCTTGCTTATGTGTAATTTTCAACATTACCACACTGTTACAATCTGAGTTATATGCCCTTGAAATTGACAAAATTTCAGTTTTTCGACACTTGTTCCACTCTTGAAGCCACAAATATTGACTAATATAGACAAATTTTGAACAGAATGATAGTGACCATAACATCTTGCATATGTTTAATTTTTTATTTGATTTTAAATATACATACTGAATTATTTGTCTTTGAATTTGGCAAAATCACAGTTTTCAATTTTATTGACGCTCTAACATCCCTAAAATATTAGTCAATCATTTACTTTCTTTTTGCATTGACCACATGATTGCTGCTTTTGATTTTGTTTTTGCTGTAAGAACCATAAGTATTCAAAAATCTAGTCAAAACTTGGATTTGATATTATAAGAAATTCAGGCCTGTGGAGCGACTCAAGACCTTCAGGTCTTTCTAGTTTATGAAAAGTGACGATACTATACTCACGACTTCTTCTTTGACCGATTTTCAAATCGTTTGCAGCAGAGAGGGCCGATAAACGATAGATGTAGGGGTCTGAAAGATCTTTTAAACAGCATCTTCTAACAAAATGATTAAAGAACGAACAAAATGTTTGTTTATACGCCAATAAGCTTTTTATTTGGTTGTTGTTTATAAGAAAATCCGTGGCGGTTTTCCATTTTCTCTGCTTGAAACCAAATTCAAATCGGCGACGTACCTAAAAACACAATTTTGAGGGTCTTCTGCAGTTCTTGTTGAGTCACGTGATGTCCCGCTGAGACGTTGGTCAATCCTGTCTATATCGGATTATTCGCATTGCAGCACTTATAACCGTCGCTTTTCTTCGAAAACATCGTAACTGCAGCTTGATTTAAACTGCAGTTACGATGTTTTCGAAGCAAAGCGACGCCATGCTAGTCAACATATCACAATATTCATTAAATCGTCGAAGTTATTTCAAAACCTCGTTTAATCAAGCTGCAGTTACGAGATTTTGCAATAACTTCGACGAAATACATTCATCATCAGTATTGTCTAACGATATGTTAGCCATTATTTTCAAAACATTTCAATGAGTAGAAAAAAATAAAAGCGTCTTTGTTCAACATGCATGTATTAAAAGCACACATTAAGGACACAATACCATGACAATACGAATGAAAACCGTTTTGAGTATTCAGTTCAAGACAGTTATAATTTGCTATATAATTGACGTGGACTTACATTAGTTTGTCATTGACAAAACAACGAAGAATAAGTTTGTATTAATTCCATATCATATATCTGGTGCCATTAAATGAAACTCAATATTATAAAATATTGTAGAATTGTTACTAATAGTTGTCTTTGTTATTTCTAGTCGGAATCTCGGAAATCAAAAGAAACTTTTGTTGCTATAGAAATAATGACCCTAGAAAGAGACAAAAAGAAACCATTAATTGTGACTTTGGCATGTTTAATCCTCTTTCAACCAAACATTATCTTCGTTTTTCTTTCTAGTCAACCAGTCCTCATTGATAAACTGTTAGCTACATGTACCTTTGCTGTTCTTTGTGCTTGTTTTTCTCATTTCAATACGGTCCTTTTTCTTTTTCGTCTTCTTTGTTTTATATACATATTTAGGATGCCGCCTTAATACCAACCACTTTGGAAATTTGAAAATTAAGTCACATGCCTTCATGCAAGAAATACTAGTATATTGGCCTGTTGTTGAATGCGATTCCAAAGTCATAATACTAAGAGACAGAAACGAAAGCTTTCAGAAAGGGTTATAGTCTCAAAATAAGTGCTTGTCACGACAATATTACTCTGCTTGAAAAAGACTGACCATTAGTGGAAAAATCGCATCGCACGGACGGACAGATGAAGCGGGGGATATATTATGTTCGAACTTTGGAGAGAATAACCCATTTCTATTAGAATAAATCAAATTGCAGCTGGGTCAATTTATACTGTGTTGCATTTGACAAAAATGAAAGTCACCAACATCAGAACATTCATTGTGTATTTCATTGCAATACAATAAGTGAAATGAAAAATAAACTGGTCAGTCAGTCTGTTTTATCATATTTCAATGTTTCTAAAGCTTACTTTGGTCAGATATCTCATGTGTAAAAAAGAACCTGTGACTTACCAACTTGTGCTTACTTGGTCAAAGCGAACCTTAAAATATTACCCGCAGATTTTGAGTACGCCGCTGGATGTCTAGTGTTTAAATTATATTGGTCAATGAATGTCCGAGTTTTGATATTTATTTGACAAGCCCGGAGTGGACATGCGGTGCTTGACCACACCTTATAAATTATTCGGGCTCATAATTTTCAGTATCAGTTACACTTCAACCGAACATTTGTCATACCCCATTATTTTTGGACGATTCTTGTAGGCCTCGGCTATGTTATGATTTTTAAACTTAAATCTTTGTCTAAATTTGAAGAAATAAAACCAATTTTGTGTTTACCACACTTTGAACATGTTATTTCATGTTTAAGAGACATCTGTTTTGTCATATGTAATTTCTTTGAATTCGGACCATTTTTTTACTTTTCGTCGGTTGAAAAGGTTCATCAAGGCATTCCTTCCATGAATTGGTACCATACACTTCTTGTAATTCCGCATCATTACTCGGCATTTTCCGTGACAACGGAAATCAACGAATGTATACGAGTTTCAAAAAATCAGAATACATTTGCAAACTTTCGTTGCTACGGATGACGCCGAAGATTTACGAAGTGTTGGGTATCCCTTAACCCATTACCAAACAACAAAATATTAAGCTGGTCCAAATTCAAAGATGATGCAGACGACAATTTCAAATCAATAATTTTTAAGCTTTTTTGGTCATTTAGTGAAGAAAACATCGTGGGAAATGAAGAAATTGCTTGTCACAAGCAATTTCTTCATTTTCCCCAACATTTTCTCAAGCTATTTGCTTTAGGGGAGTCAAAAAGAGTCATTGTGTGGTAATGGGTTAAACAACGTCACCTAACGGAAATGTATGACATCACAATGCTGAAAACCCACATACTTTAAAGCATTCAAAGTGACATTTCACAATCATTTTTACATAAATTTCACTTTTATTCTATCTGAAAGAGCATGTTTTCTTATGAAAATTCTTAAAATTTCAAGCCAAAATATTGAACAGTTTACGTGAAATGAATATTTTTGTGCTAAAATTAAACAAATTGTTGTGGACAACAGTTCAGATGTATATAGAATTTGTCATTTCTGTCTAAACTTTAAAGGCGTATGTTTCACTTATAAATAACAACTTCAAAAACTGATAGCATTTCTACGCATTAGAATAAATAATCTTTGCATTAAGGCAGACTTTCAAAAAATGAAAAAAATATGAAATGTCACTTTAATTTTCAAAATTCGTCGTCTCCAGCTCCTTTGCTTTGAATTTGAAACAGCCAGTCTATAAATATTTATATTGTTTTGTAACGTATAGAGTAGGTCACAGTCTGGTACACTTGGCTACGGTATCAGTTCAGAAGAGATGGTATTTTTTCATTATCTACCAATAGATGTCGCCTCAGTCGATTATCATCTATCACTGGTTGGCATTCTGGGTTAACTACTTTCAAGATGTCAGCGCCCTTGAAATGCATACACGTGGTACTTCCTGTCAAGCGGCACATTTGCTTCACATGCTTGCATAAAGTAAAATGAATAATCTGATTTGAATTATTCATTTTATTAGATGATATTGAGACGAAAATCAAATTTTATTTTGTTGCAAATGTAGTTTTTATTGAAATTTTCTGCCTGCTACTTTTTGGCGACAGGATTTCAAAGTTATGCGCACTGCGTAGTGATTAAGCCAAAAAAATGGATACCCAGAATGCCCAAATCAGTCAGTCCATATTTTGGAATATTAGACTGGAAACAATAGACTGGACTGACTACTTAGTCAATGGGTATTTTTTAGATCTACGTCCATCAATAATTTGTTGTTTTGCACAGTTTCGTTTAAAGACTACTATCTTTCGAGAAATTCTTGAATTCCGAGACCTAACCCATGTAAAATGATAAATGATTAAGGTAGTTTACCCCTAGTAAAATTCGCGCGAGGTCGGTACTATTCGGGCGAAGTCGAAAACATTCGGCGGTGGGACTTTCCACCGCCGAATATTTAGGACTGCACCCGAATAGGTTCGGATACGTAACGAAGCCGCTCGAATCTCAAAATGGTCACATTACGGGTATTTCACCTTAAAAAAGAAATTAGAAATAAGGAGAAATCGCCTTCTTCCATTGTGACTTCTGCTTAAGGTAAGGCCTGGGTGATGCACTTCCGGTATAATCGTTATATTTCGACTTATTCCGATACGTCCGTAAGTCCTAGCAATTTTTAAAGTACCGTTAAATGCAATATCGCCTGTTTTCGTAACAACGGAAATAATTGAGCGTGCTCAGATTTTCGGAGAATATTTTAGACATTTTTTGTGAAAATGTTTCTAAGTTTAATTGTATGAGGAGCCGACAAAAAAACTCAACGAAAGTTAAAAATTCAAAATTTGAGAGCAATGAAAATTACTTCCCTTTAAAATCGTCTTGATGTAACGTCAGATATTGCGTAACTTTGTAAGTAGAATCGTTTAAAATCGTCGATTCGCACCATACATATTTCGTTCCATAACTGGTTAACCAGGTCTCACCTTAAGATACGTTCTGTTTGTCGCCTGCAACTCATTTGAGATACGTACAACCTTTAATCTATTGTCTGTTAATGGATTAAAGCAGGTCACAGTCTGCTAGTTTCGTCTATGATCTCCGGTCAGAGGAGGTGGTCATTTTTCATCTACGTCCATTTTCAATCTACACGTCACACAGACAAGATAAATGACCCGCGATATTAGCGCGCTCTCGTGCTTACTTGTAAAGTGTGTAAACCATTCCAAAAGGCAATGGATTATGTGCTAAAAATAGATCGGGTTCCCGTTATGTTTTGATAAGCCGTCGGTGTTATCTCGTAACTACGGCTCGAATCAAGCCGTAGTTACGAGATTTTATGCCAACACCCACGAAATACTTTTTGTTTGTCCGAAATTACGTTACGGTTCACCGGATAAAATTGTTCCCTATTGAAAGATGTAGCAGGTGACTGATTTTACGTCTATAAAAACTGCTAGAAATGCTGGGTTTTCATTCATTATGGTAACAAACATTAGAGAAATAGGAGAACGATGTAAATACTTAACAATTCCTGTCATTTTGGTAGATGACATTGAAGAAAAGAAAGGAGATTTGTTGTTTATCATTTTATGTTTCTCAAGTTTATCCTAGTAGGGACCTCGTATGCAAGGCTGGTTTTGGAAAGGGTTGATCTAATTTGCAGAAGGGGCCTTTTTGTTCTATTTGTAACCATGTTCAAAACAGCACCGTCCTTATTAAGGTAGTCCATCCCTTATAAGATTCAGACAACGTCGGAACTTTTCGTGTGACTTCGTAAACATAATATTATGTTTTGTATCCGAAAATATTTGGATGTTGTCGTAAACATCCGGCGGTGGATCGTTCCATCTTTTAACCCTTTCCCAAACGGTAAAATGTTAAAGCGGTTCTATTCAAAAGCTACTGTAGATGACAAAATTGATGTTAAAAGGAAGGAATTTGTGTACAATATAGCACAGAAAATATTGAGACAAAAGGAGAAACTGCTGGTTATCAGCAGTTTCTTCTTTTGTTTCAATGTTTTCCCAAGCCGTTTCTATTATGGACGTCAAAACCAGGTCTTGTTTGGGAAAGGGTTGAACATCAGTTTCCGCAGTTCCTAGTGTTGTTTTTGCTCTTGTTCTTATGTCATATGATTCCCTGCCGAGATATTAGCGCCGTCTCTTTCTTACACCCTACTTCTGTTTATTGCTGTCCCAATCAAGCCCTTGTTCTGACGTCTCAAAGGACAAAACATGGGAGGACACTTAGGTAAAAGTTGTATCTGTATAGCGCAAAACCAAGCAAACCAGTTCTAAAAGGGACGTCAAAACCAGGTCTTGTTTGGGAAAGGGTTAAACAGTTACCAGACCAGTGACGGATCCATAATTTCTGTGAGGGGGGGGGGGGGGGGCGTCCAACATGAAAATAGGAGGGAGCGTTAATTCGACTGAATTTCTGCATAAAAATGAAATAATCGGGCTACAGTACAGAGGGGATCCGATTAAACCCCACGAACACCTTCTTGATTCACCACTACAGACGACAAAATTTTGGACTGGTCCAAATTCGTAGATGTTGCAGAAGATAATTTCAAATGAAAGAAAGTTTACAATTTTTGTTATTTTCTGGATATAAACATTGTGTGGATTAAAGAAATTGCTTATCATAAGCAATTTCTTCATTTTCCACAATGTTTACCAATGCCTTAAAAAACATCATGTGTGGCGTCAAAAAGCGACAATGTGTGATTAAAACCATATCTAGAAAGTGAGCGTTGTCAAGCCCGTCTCGCCGGTTCGTAATGGTATGGAGGAGCAGTGAAAGCTGATTACGGATTTACACGCACATTTTATATCACCAGTTCCAAGGATTCCTTTCCGGGCCTAATGGATGCATTAATAGCGAGCTCTTCAAACCAACATTACAGTAAAGACATATAATCCCTTTAACACTTCTCTGAATGGACAGGAAAACACGGAACATTAATTTTGTCTTTATGTATATCCCTCTTTGGTTTTTTGCTTGTTTTGATTGTGTTTATGTTTTGTGTTATAAATAAAAAAAATCTGAATTTGGTGACATGTGCGAGTATTGATGTTTTTGGGTCGTATTCTTTTAAAATCGTGTAGCATACAAGAGCAAATAATACCCCAATTAATTTTAACGTATTTGAGGCTTAGAAATGTTCATGATTTGTAATTTACAAAAATCGTAGCAAGTATATTGCGTAAAGTCGATATTGTATTTGACATCTCCAATTTTTCATATATGCTCTTCTATGAATTCAATCTGATAACACTCAAAGAAACGGTGCATATAATTCTTTCTAAAGTAATGGTATTTTTGCGAAACCACGCAAAGTTTGGTAACGATATCCGTTTGGAAAAAAGAGGCAACACAGCATTTCTAGCAGTTTTCCTTTTCCCCTAAGATTTCATATGTACTAACCTCATCGCCAATATACTAGTAACTCATTTTGACGTCTTCAATTATTTGGCGCTAATTTTTTACCAGAATGGGCAAAGATCTATAATTCTCGTTTGGGAAAGGGTTACATTTGAATTTCACACACAATGGTCGTCGTAGAGAAGGGTTTTAAGGAAGTCGTTGACAGCTCGGTAAAATCCCCTCAATGGCCACCTCATATCAGTTACTCTTGATTAGTAACTTCTTTCGTCACTCGGGGTGTCGGGGAAGCACGTGAAAAGCTAATTCTCGCGCTGGTCTCGTTACGGTCGCGATCTGGTTCCCGTCGTGATTTCCGGTTCCGCTGGAGGTTGCGTGTACCCTGATTGCACTCCCATTTTCGTCCCGAGATAGGGACTATCAACAATTATACCGGGTGATAACCATGTACAGGCTATATCTGATGTCACGGGTCGTACTCGCCAACATTTCTATACTGACCAAAAGTGAAAACGTTTTGTGGAAATTTTGTCTTGTCTCCTTTAATGTCAGAGTCACAGCCATTAATGCGTTAAGCGCTAATTTCATCTATAACCGCATATGCGCATGCGCAGAAAACTCTTCATTATTTTTTTCGGAATTGGTCGTATCAGGATTGCCCAAAAACGCTTAAAATCTCACTTATCTCTTGTAGTAAGCTATAAAATCAATGTCTAATCTGTCAATTTTGCGAATTACCTCCCTTTGACATAAACATTTAGGGAATTAAACATGTTTGGTATTCACAAATGTATCACGGGTTTCGATTGGGTTTTTCTGCAACATCATGCAGGCCTTACAGGGGATTTTTGAACCCTTTCTTCGACTAGGATTGTTCCCAGATGTTCATGCAAAGGCGATTTCAATTTCATATGGAGATTACATTGTAAAATTTTCAAGCTTTGGAACATAATGAAAATTCTGCTTTTCAAACATCATTTTCTAAACGCTGAAATAATGTTATGCAAACTTCTTTATATTTTCTGACTGGTAACTTGTAGGACTACCATCCCATGCAGTCCGGCATGTTTTTCATCTTTCTGCTTCGATTTCTGAAGGTTTAAATTGTGTAAAATTTTCGTTCAAATTGTACACCTGAAAAGCGGACCCCTGTCACATTAAAAGGGTCCGTTTTCCGTCCCCGTAATTGAGATACACAAAACCTTTAGTGCATGGCACAACCAAGTCTATGAACAATATGAAATACTTTCATTTGTTTTTTTTACTTGATATATTTTGAAGAAATATGACAAGCAAAGTATGTGTAGCGTTTTCACTTTTGTTCAGTATAGATTGATTTTTTTTATATCCAAATTACAAATGTCTCGGCCAATCGGATAAATTGTGTATTTAACCCTTTCCCAAACAAGACCTTGTTTTGACGTCCCTAATAGAAAAGGCTTGGGAAAACATTGAAACAAAAGAAGAAACTGCTGATAACCAGCAGTTTCTCCTTTTGTCTCAATATTTTCTATGCCATATTTTACACAAATCCTATCTTTAATAACATCTATTTTGTCATTTGTTGCAGTTTTTGAAGAGGATCACCCTCAAATTTTGCCGTTTGGAAAAGGGTTAAACAGAGAAATGGACGGGTTTGTGAAAACCACCCTAGTCCTTTTTGACAATAGGCCTATGTCATTTAGTGACATTAGCCTTAGAGAGTGCTTCATTCTTTGAGACAACTCATTGATGGCCAATGTATAACGACACAAACTTTAAAGTTAAATAATAATATGAGCCACATAATTTTAGTTTTAGGTAAAACACAGCCAGATTGGGCGAAAATGTGCTCACAGAAACACAATTCGCACACCGGTATAATCCGGACTATCGTCTCACATGCGTCAGACGGGACAGTCTATTGAAACATACAATTCTGAAACATTCATTTATCCGGGTAAAACAATAACGAAATCAGTGGCGAATGTTGTAGGAGATTTTTAAATAAACAAATAATGATATATTGGTCAGTCAATATTTTGATTAAATTCGGTAATTGATTAATTTCCATCACGAGGAGCAGATTGTTCTTCCGGGTACATATAAGTCACCCAGTTACTGATGGCCGGATTTGTTTAATTACCGAAGAAGAATGAAAGTGCTGTACAAATAGTTGAGATTGTCGTTAGAATCGCCACTACAGATAAATGATAAAAAAAATATTCGTTCAAGTATCACAATGTGGTTAACTCTTTTCCAAGTTTTGACGTTCCTGATAAAGAAAATTGGAAAGCGTCGAGAGAGAGAAAAAAGAAAAAAAAAGAAAATCATATTCGTACATTTTCAAGACATAAAGTAAGTCATCTGCAGATCCTTTCAATTTGCACTTGTCAAAAATATTTCCGTTTGGGAAAGGGTTAACAATTTTATTGACGGAGTTTGAGAAAGCGGTTTTATTGTCGTTTTTGCTTCCAAGAATGTTGTTGTTGTTGTTAATGAGGTTGAGGAGAACTATCTATTTTTGCAACTTTGGTACTGATAAACTGCAGGTACCAAATATGGATTTTTTTGTACTGAAAAGTAACTTTAACAGAGGCCAATTGACTTAACGTCGAAAAAGGGTGTGCGATTCTTTTGTGTCTCCAAGAAAATTTAAGGTGTTATGGTCTTCACTAAAAATGTGATTATTAGATAACGAAATCGTCATGGCAACATGCACTGTCTCGTGCGGACGTTTTTTGGGGAAACTTCAGGTCTGCGGCAAAGACAATCAGACGTTCATTAATGCCGACATTTGTCTCATAAAACAAGCGATCCACACTCCCTAAGTGGTCCTACAATTAATGGATGGTTGAGAGCAATAAAAGCTTAAGTGCCTTTACAGAGTAAAGGCACTTAAGCTTGTATTGCACCTCACCATTGATAATGTCCACTGAAATCACGTGCAAGGGACCTGTAAATCTTTCGGAACACCCTGCGATTTTCGGCCTCGGACGTAACATTAAACCCAATCAGTAAAACGCCAAATTCCCAAAATACTTCTTCCCGATTCATAATGCTCCGCACAATAAACGCAACCTCTGAAACATGTGACCAAGATCACGTGACCTTCTAACGGTCAGCGCCGGGGCCCAGCCGGACTTATTGACGAAAATCGGCCTTAATTAGCGTCCGTGAAATTAATACAAGTTTCGCATATGGTGTCCAAATTCATACAAAAAACTAACCGCCAATTATCAGGTTTTCGCGGAATGATGAATTGCTCTGTCTGTTTTTTGTTCCAACTTTTTTGCTTCTTCTCCGGTCTGGACGTGTTATTTGCAATCTAATAACGGATGAACCATGCAGATGATATGCAATAAACTAGAAACATAATTATACTTTTGCCAATGGGGTCTTGCTCATATGTGTCGTTGTGTTTAATTCCAACATAAAAGAGCTATTTTTGGCATGCATTTGTAGAAATGACAGGAAGCCCAATTGTGGACATTCTTACAAAAGTTTACGCAGTTAGGAACTAAATACAAATATACTGACAAGCAAAAGAAAGGGTGCATTTGGTTGTTCGTTCAAGGCATGCATCCTTCATTTGATACATTTTGTAAATTTTGATACCACACAATTATGATATTATTTGCTTGAATTAATTATTCAATATTTTCCTGTAAACAAAATGTACATTTTGTTGCGTGTAAGTATATAATTGGATAACCACAACCTTAGAATTCTGTGCTACTGTACAACGTTTTGGTTAAAAAATAATTGTAGAAAGATTCGAAAACAACAATCACCATACGTTAGCCTTCAATGAATAAGATTTTTATTACATGTAAATGCTTGGTATTGACGAGTTATTCTAATATCATTTAAGGTACGACCTGTGTAAAGCACTTCTTGTATAATCGTTATATTCCGACTTATTCCGTGAGGTCCGTAAGTCCGAGCATTTTTAAAGTAGGCTACTGTTAGATGCAAAATCGCCTGTTTACGTAACAACGGAAATAATTGAGCGTGCTCAGATTTCCGGGTAATATTCTTAACAATTTTTGTGAAAATGTTTCAAAGTTGAATGAACAGTAGGCAAAAAAACATCAAAAGTCAAAAATTCAAAATTTGAGCGCAATGAAAATAACCTCCCTTGAAATCGTCTATTCGCACCATACAGATTTCGTTACATAACTTGTCACATAGCCCATTACACAGGTCTTACCTTTTTCTAATGTTATGATGTTCTTGAAAGAATGATGTCGAAATTTCGAAGCTATTTCAGATAATCATATATTTGATTTTTTCTGCATTTTAAGAATTTTATTTTCTTTGTGTCTATGCAATTGATAATCATGTAAAACAAAATGTACATTTAGCTTCTGTTTGGCACAGTTCCTGGTACGATTTATAATTGACGTTTCAATTTCAGATTCCCCCAAGTATCACGTGACGAGGTCACATGTCCAATGGCCGCCATGATTGACAAGGCCGGATCTATTATTGACAGGTGACCAGGCGATAACAGCCGGTGACATCCGAAGCATCTCGATTGAAGAAATCCAAACCGAGATCAAACACAACCGCCACCTTTCGGACACGTTACAAACGTTTAACCAGGAGAAAGAAAACAGATTATGTTTCAACAAATCACAGATCGATGGAATTCAATTTGGAGTTCAGTCATGCAAAGGAAAGAATACGAAGTTGGGTTCAATACATTTTTGTTACCATGCCATTAAGAGGTTGCTGTTACGAGTTTTTTTCATATCTTTGAAAATAAGACAATTTCGTAGATGTATAAAACATGAAAAATCTAATCGTAGAAAAAGAGAAACAGTTAATTATCTATAAACGTGATTTTCAATGGATCTAGGTAGTATGCATACGAAAAATCAAATATTTCATAGTTATAATAAGTAAAATGATTTAGTTAAAATGATATATTATGTAGCATTGACATTCAAATAATGATTATTTCTTATATTAACCGCTTTAGTCATGCGTATCAATTATACAAGCTTTTGGAATATCTTTTTTTAAAAAAAACCCGCTCGTCAGCGTGGCATTGGTGTTGTATTTATGCAAGAAAGCATTCTTAGTCCATCGCTTTTCTTCTTCATATTTCTGCCAAGTTAAGGAGACAATGTTACTATCTTTTTCATTTATTAAAATTTAACAGAAATATTATACAGATCTTGTAAGAGAATCGTGTTTAAATACTCGTACGAAATTCCGTATAATCAACGTTATAAAAATCTCTTTTACGATATCTCGTCCTTATCAAAATGGAATTACCACAGATAATTGTGCCAGTTGTTGACATTTTTTGTGTAGGTAAGGTGGGTGCAGACTTACCGTGCCTATCAGACAGACGTAATGTAGCGGAGGGTCGTTAACGTGATGAGATAAGGCAGGCCGTCACGCGTCATTACACGTCAGAAGTGTTGAAGCGAACGGAATGGAACGACGCTTCTCTGTGTACATGATACGTGCGCAATTTCTTATTCTTCCAACATCGGTCACTGATTACGTGTCGTTGCCTACGTTCGACAATGCCGTAGCTACAACTTGAATGAGCTGGTATTAACATTGCTGACGATCTTCATCTACACGATGTGAAATATGTCAATACCAGAAAGATCAAATCGATACGGCGTGTAGCAACTCGGGGGGGGGGGGTATATTTATATTTACCAACAATTATTGTAAATCTAATGTTCGATCAGAACGTGATTGGACGTATATGTATGTCTTTGCAAATAAGATTGGATGTTTCGGATAAAGACAGGAAATAAGACCGGTTGTTGAATACACAGTGTAATTCTAAATATTATAGCTTATGGCATAGTTGCAAACGCATTTGAAGATGCTCTATTTCTTTTCTGTGAAATATATTTCAGATGAAGTATAATTCACATACAATTATGGGTGGAAAGAACCAACATTGGGTATATAGTTTCATTTCTTAATAACATTATGCATGAGGGTCTAAAGGATGGCTATGGATAACTACATAACTGATGAAAACACACGGACATTTTATTATAACACGCGTGTATTGCATTCCTTATTCTACAAATTTCATGTCGTGGGTACATGTTAGTATTAGCACATTAGAACCATCTTATCGAGTAGCCAAGTATATCATGGTGCACTGAGGTCGTAATCAAAGAATGTTTCAGAAGGCAGAGCAACATTCTTTCGTTTACAAGCATTGCTTCATTTGCAGTAATTTGACTAAGCACTTGTCAGATATTTTCAGCTCTTCGTAATAAGTGTAAATTGCGGGTTTAATGAAAAAGTGGTTTGGCATGCCGTGACCCCTGAACGATTAGATACCATAATGCTTGTTAGGCCGTTACGGAGGTTATAGCCTTGATAACCGACACCCTTTCAAATTTTGGAAAAGGTTTCGTTTCAAACCTTTTCCAAAATTCGAAAGGGACGTTGATGTGAATGATCAAAGATAGAACTCATTGTAAAAAAAGACGAAAATGCTTAACATTTATAGATCTATATAAATATTATTTATCATTACTCCCGTCTTTACCCCTTAAGTCTTTCTGAATTTTAGCATTTTACGGTCTTACAACCAGTCGAAGACATATACATGTATTGTCAAAATTTACTAATAAGGGGTCGAACTGAAATTTTTTAGCAATGGGAAAATATTTCAAAGGTAATTAAACCTTTCTACATGTATTTTTAAGTGATTGATGAATTTATTTATCAATTCGTTTATATCTTATTATCTATCTATCAGTATGTACCACGTTTTGAAATGAAATCATGACGTACTGTGCTTTTCATGATTATAAAGATTCCTCAAAAATTATTTAGAGATAAAAGTACCAATTCTAAATCTTTTATAAAATGATACTTAAAGTATTTAGGTGGAAATATTCATTGTTAATTCCGGCAAACTGCTGAAATTCCAAAGCAGGAAAGGGTCGGGTCGTAAAAGGGTACGAAGGTAACTATGTACGAATCAGATTTTAATTTGACCTTTGGTGCGAACGCGTTTTAATGCCCATTGAAAGGTTGCACGTTAATTATCTGAACTTGGAATGCCGTCATGCCTCATTATACGTTGAACGTCTGCAGAAATGTTACGTAATTTATGACCCCGTGAGTTAGTTGAGTGCGCCCTGGGTCTATCTTGGTGGAAATTTTGAACTAAGTATTGAGAAAATTTTCATCCCAACTTCAAAACTTTCTAGTAGGCCTTTATTACGTGGCACATGATTATCGTCGATTTACACTGTCTAAAAGAAGGAAAGCAAACGCTTCCTCTAACTAAGCCCAAGATCGGGACGAGTTTCAGGCTAAATATGGTAGGACTGGTATCTCTAAAATTCGAAAGAAAATGAACTTAGATGTACTCTATTATTAGTATGTTCAATACATTTGACAAATACATGTACAGCTACACCTGGGACATTTTGAATTGTAATAATTACTGTTCTGGAAATCGATTTATTAAGAATGACCTCTGCAAAGTGAAAATCTGAAGACCTGTGTTTAAAAGCAGAAATCTAGATCTGAATTAAATAAAATTGTTTCAGACAGCAACAGAACCGGGAAAAATGGATTTACGTTCAAAAGTATATATAAGTAGGCCTATCCAGTTTTTATGAAATAAAAATTCCCAGCATCTTTTTTTATTTCACCGATTAAATTCGATTTAAAACTTTAATCGCCTCTTAAAAAGCCTGTAACTCTAGCCGTTTATCAGCCTAATCGACAGAATAACGAGCAACGATTGGGCACGTTTTTCTCATTTTACGTGAAATTTTTGACACTAGTACCCCAGCGTGCACCGCTAGGGCCATTAAAATAATTTCATAAACTTCTAGCAATTTGGATATCTTCTATGCCACCGGAGTAGCATGGAGATGGCATTCAATATTTATCTCATGAATACCAGATTGTATGCAATAACAGAAAATAAGCACTTTTTTTATTTTTGGCTATTTGCACCATGGACATTTTTAGGTTATTGCACACCGACGCCATACTAAACCGTTACGGACCTGTACGTTATTTTTTCGAAAATGAAAAAAAAACCCTAAGAGGGCGAAAGCCCGAAGTGCATCATCCCATGTAAGAATATTCTAACATATTCTCATGAATAACTAATGAATATTCTACCCACTTTATCGTCCATATAGAATGATACAAATATGGCATTTGGTCATTGAAAATGATGCAAAGAACTGTTACTGACGAAGCTCCGTTACGCCATTACTGCATTGGGTCATTGAAAATGATGCAAAGAACTGACGACGCTCTGTGATGTCATCAATGCATCGTGACGTCACATAAATAATTGCACGCGTACATTACACATTGAGTTTCTGCGTGTCATGGTAGAATGGTAGATAATCTTGCTTAATTCATAAAATCATGAAATGGCTTATCTGCAAGGGGGAACTAGAATGAGCAAAATCGCGTATCTGTGCCCTAGTAAAATCCCTGCAGTAAATAGAGCACCAATTAAAGTATCCCATTATCCTTTTCCCAGACGACAAATTGTGAGACTAGTCCATTATGGAAGGAGATAACCAAATGACAAACTACATAATTATGTCAAAATGCTGAACACTTGTATTTATCAGAATATAGAAAACAAAGAGGGAAAGGGAGAAAATGCTGGTACTCAGCATTTTCTTCCTTTTCCTCTGTGTTTTCCCAAACATCTTCTTTCAAAAAGGCCCTACGTTTTTAACAATTTCGTCATAATTTTGATAAGGGTTGAATCTCGAATTAACGTCAGAAGGAATTATCCCACGTGACGTGGGAAGGACTAAAGGCCGTGGTATCATGAATTTATCGTAGCGATCATCTCGCTGGCAGCTTACAAACCGGGGCCTTATCGCGGGACCGTCCGGGATCGCTTACCCCGTATCTCGCCCTAGTAAGACGCTTGTCATAATTCATTATATCAACCCTAGCCTCTCTTTTAATATAGTCTTCTACACTTTCATGAATTTAAACTCGCAAGATTCACTCTAGATATCATCACTTAAGATGTTTTTGGTGGAAATCAAAGCAGATCAAGACTTTACGATCATTTCACTGAATTCATCCTTTATACTCTTACTATCGTAAGCGCAGATTGACTAGGATGGAAACTTTTCTCTAATCAATATTCTGATATAGAAGACATGAATTACAATTAACTTCCTTAATGCACCTTCTTTTGGCCTCTGCTTAGTCAAATCTGATTCAAATCTGATTCTCGTCTATTGGTGATGTGTACTTCACAGGTGTGCTTCACTACCTTTTAGCATGTGAGCTCAGATTTGCTGAGGATCGGACTCTTCGGTTCTAGCACAGTATCCAGTCGAGCAGGCCACACCTTGTTTGAAGATCTCCCGTAGTTAAAATCAGCGGCATGGATTCTTAATCAGCGGAACGGATTTTAATGGTAACGAATCTGGCATAAGGCGTTAACTTGAGTTTGAGATAAGACGATTCTGATGTTTATGATCATCTGAGAAACTTTATAGAAATTATGAAAATCATACTTTGGAAAAGAATATGGTGTGAAATAATTACGTGTATATCAAAGATTTTATCTTTTGCAATAGCTTGTCCTTGGAATCTAGCATTGGCTATACATTATAAACATATCAGTGTCGGAAAATGTTGAATACTGTAAAGAGACCAAGCTCCTTGAGAAAGAAGAAAAGAAAACGCTGACAACAAGCATTTCATCCTTTCTCGCAATGTGCAATATATGCAAGACAGAAAATTATATAAATATGTTGTCTTTAGGGATTCTGAAATTCGAATGTTCTAAAATGTTGCAATTTGGGAAAAGCAGAACTATTTTATTGCTGCCATTTCCAGTGGCGCGCCGCATATTCTAATACTACAATTAATCGCACTGAAAAAGATCCTATTTTACCCCACAACCCATACTGTCATATAAGTCCTTGTTAAATTGTTATTAATACCACAAATTAGGAGAAAGTCCGGACTTACCAAGCGAATAAATCAGAATTTGATATCAATTAAGGGTCTCTTATAGAATGTAAAATTTCCTTCCCCGCAACACGCAAAAACGTTACCTCAAACTACAAGAACGAAACTTTTTCGGTGGTGGCATACTTAGACTTTTCTTAATATTTATCAATGAATCGTGTCTCTCAATCCAGGGGTCGCGAGTTCGAACCCCGGCTCGGCCAGTATCCATTCTAACATTTGACAATTGTCATTTGTCTCTAACCAATGAGAGTGAAGCATCTATGTGAGAGAGCAGATGGATGCTCGGATAGGGTATTGTGGTGGTACTGGTGAGAGAAATATCAGGAACCCACGATTAGGTGCTCCAGCCTCCGCGATATGACCATAGCAGTTGAAAATGGCGCTAAACCTCCGATAGATCAAATCAAATCAATAAAACCATTTTCCTTTTTAACCCTCCAACCGGCGTACTTTGGATTGTCCATAAAGTTGATGCATGCTATTTCAAAGCACAGACTACATTTAGAATAATCTATTTATAAAGTAAACATATTTTCTTTGAAGTTCTAAAAATGATATCATTCAAACCTTAAATAAAATGACTAAATTGTAGGTTGGTCCGATTCGAAAACTGCCACAGACTATGAAATGGAAGATGATAAAGATAGAAACTTGTGCACAATATAGCACAGAAATATTAAGGCAAAAGGAGAAAATGCTGGTTATCAGCATTTTCTTCTTTTGCCTAAATATTTCCAAATATTCCTTTACTGTATACGTCAGAACAAAGTCATGTTTGAAATTGGGCCAAGAGTACATATAGCCATATAAAACATATAGGTCTTTTTCAAATGACACGGCAGTTTCAGAGAACAAGACTAAATGACTGGTTCTTCGTTAGAAATTGAAACCGTAGACGGAAGAGGGGACCGTGCTTCTACCTCCGGTATTCATTATGGCGGTGTTTGGGTAAGCTTGAATTTCAGATCTTCGGTCTTAACTTGTGTTTGTTCTTGAAATTAATTAATGTGCCATCAAATTGATCAGTTCGGAAGAGTAACAAAAAGTAACAAAATAAGATGTCATACACCTTTTTTGAAAAAAAAATGAGTCTCTGCACATGTACTCGTATCATGGTGTAAGTTTGGTAGACTTGCAACCAGAAATAACTTTCTTAATATTTGTATCTTTGTCCGCCAAAGCATTTATCAATGTTTAAAAAAGGTTTAGATTAGGGCAAGGTTAAAAAAATGTGACCATTCACTTTTTACATGCCACGGCTTTTACAGAGAAACATATTCAACCCAATCAAAGCTAAAAAGAGGTGTTATTGTGTCTATATACTGGGTACCAAGAAAATCGCTTTACAAATAAAAAAGATATGTCATTAAAACATGTCAAAAATGTCAGGAGTGAAACGTTTTTGTGTGACACTTAACACTTTTACCAATTTTCTAAGCTATGGTAAATAAAAGACAGTGACAGGATACTACAATAAGCACTTGTAGTTCATAAAACAACATGTGCGTCATCATCTTAAAATTACTTTTTCATCTTATCTTCATTGGATTAGGATTTGGAGTCTGAATTTTATGTCAGGAGTGAAACACTTTTATTTTTCAAAATGTGTTCTCATTTTTGTCTATTCAGCCAGAAATCTACCACTCAAATTTTTTTCAGGAAGCCATCAACCTTGTGGGCATTCTGCACTCTAATTTTTAGTGATTCGTGGGTTACAATTTCTCATATTGTGCAATATATATGCTGCCAGGAGTGAAACGCTTTTTTGTTGTCATTTTGCAAGATTTTTGCACACAATTTTAGCTAAAAAGTAGTGAACATGAATTTAAAATATAATTTTTGCACTGCTTAACCATTTAGAATATTTTTAGCCACCCTAATTAAGAAATCTGGATGATATTCTGTAAAATTAGCTGTTATTCGTAACATTTAAATGTCACACTTTGGTCACATTTTTTTAAAACCTGCCCATTACAAAATGAATAGTTTTCCTATTTAAGTTTACGAAAAACGATGCACACAATAATTATATTTATCCATTGATTTCAATTAAGGTAGTCTATCCCTTATAAGATTCGCGCGACGTCGGAGTTATGCGGGCGACGACGAATACTTTCGGCGGTGGAACTTTCCATCGCCGAATGTTTACGACCGCGCCCAAATAAGTTCGGATACGTTACGACGACCCTAGAAATAAATCCGATGTATTATGAATCTCAAAACGGCCACATTAAGGTTATTCTACCTTAAAGTGACCTGTTCCTGATTCATTGCATTCTTTCTGTTTTAAGTGGACTACCTGACCGGCTATAGCAAAATGAGAACTTTTTTCCATTATGTCCTTAAAGAAGAAAACAAGAATCCAATAAACAACAAAAACACCAAAAACAAATTCACCCCTCCCACAAAAAAAAGATGAGATTAAAAAATAAAATGACAAAGTAGACGGACTGACCCTTGATCTATATTTTTCTGTATACATGTAAACTGAACCACACATTACATTTCACTTTAATAGTATTATTCGCAACATCGATGATAAAGAAAATGGAACATATGGCACAGTGCATAGACCAATGATACCATAAAACACATATTTGACCAACATATAGTACCAAATAGTCCTTTTCGAAATAAATGTTAGAATTCCAAATATTCATACACTTTGTGTCAGGACGAGGTGATGTGCGTGCGCATGCTCATTGGGCGCCGACCGGATGTTGTGTTTGATTGACAAGATTCCAGGAAAATTGGTCTCCCCGGGTGCTATAATTAAGGAATGTAGGCTAGGTGAGACAATATGACGGGAACTATTTTCTTCCATACAATATATTACTCTTAGACCATGCCTCATTATCTACTTTTGTAAATTATATAAATGCGCTACAAAAGGGGAACAATTTTTGGTCAACAAGCAAAGATGCTAGGCATAGATAAATATAATCGCAAGGGTTTTTTTATATTTTAAAAAGTAGTTCGTTAAATTGCGATGGAATAAAGATAATGAGCTTTTACAGCGTGTGAAGCAAACGAAGATCTTGATTAGTCAGCGTATTTACGCAGTCTGATCAGGATCCGTAAAGTTTTCTAAGAGTCTTCGTTGTCCGTTTAGGTGAAACAAGTCAATAGGGATGATGTTTACTTCCTTCCAAAAATCGACGGCATTTGTTTAAAGAACTACAAATAAGTTAGATATTGAATAAATTTAGATTCCATACCATAAATTGCATTGGTTATGTTTTAAGTTGTCGCTTTATCAAATTAAGGCATTTTCACACGTGGCCTACTACATGTATTTATAGCTCAAACAAACCTGGTAGGGAGAATTGGGTGTTCGGAGTTCAAAAAGAGTTGGATTTTTGGGAGTTTGTACCCGATTATGCTTTGGAACATGGATTTATCAAATGTGCCTTTTGTACGTGACCCAGCCTGGTACAATCGCGAAATTGATTTATATGGTCTTTATTTCGAATTTAATGGCAGAAAAATACTTTTGTCTGGAACTATTGTATTTTACAACAATTTTTGTCTACAGATACATTTGTATATTTTTAAAATCTAACAAGCATCAAAAACGCACGCCCTACTTATTTTCTTGTTCAGATTTGAAGTCAATGCAACGTCCTTTAGAATAGAAAAAAGGATCTGGAAAACGTCTTTTATGGCATTTGAGAATAACCTGGATCCAGACCAGCCTGTGCATACGCACAGTCTGATCAGGATCCATGCTGTTCTCAAAAAGCTTGTCCGTGATTTGTAGCAACCAGATCAGATTGTTGTTAGGCATATGCTAATCTGGAAAGATGGTAAACTCAAATGCTATAAGGGACGTTTTTCCAGATCCTGGCTCATTTATAATAATATTATCCACGGCCTTTCTATGATCTATCTGAAATTAATGCGATGACAAACTTTGAAATTACATTATGATGGAACTATGAAAATATAGTCGCTTTTCAACAAAAACCTCGAAACTGCAGCTTGTTTTAAGCTGCAGTTCCGAGGTTTTTGTTGAAAAACGACGATATATAGAATGTATTTGTCTTGAAATTCGTGGAGGCATAGATGCATGCCTTCAGAAACTTTGTCACGCTGACATAGGTCTCACTAATCACGGTGGGGAATCACGGGACACTGCATTTTGTCGATATTTTACGTGTTACATTTGGTCACAACAGTAATTGGGTCACAAACAGGCTTCATACAAAACTGGGTTCTTATGTATTATAGACAGTCCTAGTTCAAAAGTTCTTGCTGCCAATAGATGTTGATCACTGTGGGGCTGTGTTTCATGTAACACAGAAAAATATTATGACAAAGGGAGAGAATAGTTTTTGAAGAAAATTATTGTGAACTTATAAATAATGACTTTCAATAATGACTTTCAATTACTGCACATAATTTTCAATTACTGCCATGTTCAAAATTAAATGGGGTAAATGAAGATTTGGAAAATATTAAAGATTTGTTGGAAATACATTTTTATGACATACGTGTTCCTGTGGACCTAAAATGTAATTGGCGTCTTAAATGAATGATATAAAACTGAATTTGAGAGAAAAATCCCTACCAGATTACCTATTTTAAACTATATTTTTAAACTGTTGAAACTTTTGACATATTTTCACATTTGTTAAAGCGATTAAGTCACTAAATCAAATTCTCGTTGAGCTTGTCACACGTGAAATCGCGAGATCTTATCATAACTCAAACTCATTGCATGATTTAGAAAATAATTATGCCAAACCTTCGTCCCTTATTGTACGAAACATATTAAGGACGAAAACACTGAGCCAACTCTTTACAAAAGAAGACAGTAAAACATATCGAAAAAACTATAAAGAGAATGGAGCATGTATCCATCTTATGATATGCTAAGCTCTATTTAATGATAATTTGACGTTTGTTCGACAGTCGGAGCGATAAGCAACAATTTCGTAACGGATAAGTAACACAAAAAATAGTTCGACGGTCGGTGTCAGTTCGTAAATGATATTTTGAATTACTTCCTGTGAAGCGATGCCGAATCCTTCGAGCGCTTGTTTCGCCACCTTGGCGGGCGTCAGTCTGTCTGAAAACAATCTGCTCCGTAACCCAGATCGGGATAAAAAACGGTTTAATCATTTCCCTCCGTGGTTGCCATTTTGGTTAAGCAAACATTTCCAGGAATTTACTTTTCATCAAAAACAATATTCGATCTTCTAGCTTTTAAATTATCAAATTATTGTCTTTGTAAGCAGGCCTAGTAAGAATCAGAAATATCATTGAAATGGTCTTTTTGTACATGTATATAAAATATGATTCATATTTACATAATCATGTATTACCTGGACATTTTCAAATAGATGGCGGTTTGAGAATGAATACTGTTTTAAGGTTTTAAAGAAAACTTTGACAGAAAGATGATGTTGGTTGCCATCTTTATTCCTTTCCATTCTCTATTGAGCCACAATGAATATGATTTATCCCCTTTTGTTGCAATATTTCGGATCCGGCATAATTCAAATTTGTCCATCCAAAATGTTATCGTTAGTGATAGGATAGATATACACATATCAGGCGGGTAGGCTACGTATGATAAAGTTTGTAGCAATAAATGAAAAAAAAATAGATCTACTTATTTTGTTCTGTTCTCAGAATATCTGGGTTCTTATTTGGCTAATTTATAACTAGATCTATATTTCTTAAGGTTATCATTGCGACATGCCATCTTTTTCGTAAGACATAAAACAAAAATACAGTGCCTGAAGACCAAGGAAAGGGTTAATTGCGAGTTCTCGAATCTACATCATTTCGCCAATCAGAAATGCCAAGCGTTACATCTCGGCAGCAAGACAAACGAGCTGAGATGTAATACCAGGTTTTTTTTATTTGTTTTCCAGTTAGTTAGAACAAAAAATAATGGGGCATTCGTTACCCCCACCGTTAGACAGCCAACCCGTGCACTCTGACTACGTAATTATCTGTCTAAAATTAGTTTTGCTTAGTTTTGACAGTATCATGTTAGAACGAGATCATTTGAAAGCAGAGAAAACACCTATCTTGCTTGCATTTACAAATTTCGCATAGGTAATAAAAATGTAAATAATTTTTATATGCACAATGATATTGGAAGGGTGCATTTATGAGACAGATAACCGCACAACCATGCCAGCTTGCTCGTTTTTGAGCTAGGTGACCTCTGAATCCCCTAATCACTGTGAGGGTCAGCAGGTCAGGTTAACACCATGTGGGCAATAAAATTCCGGCCACTTTAGATTAATAGTCCTGATAACAAAATGCAAATAAATCCACACATGTTTCTTATCTAAGTTCTATAGCCCCATGTCCTTGTTAATTGTGTATTGAGTTAATTGAGTTACATTTACATCATTTTGTTCTTAAAGCCTTTGCTATATACCTAATACATTTATATAATTTTGCTCTTAAAGTTTTTTTGCGATATTGTTACAAAGTGTTTCTCGGGTGTTAATTTGGAAATTCTATGATACATATTATTTAAATTGTGTTTATTCATCAAAGACTTTTATGCAGACAAATAGAGGGGTAATTACTTTTGTTTATTAATTTCCTTTAACTCTTTCCCAAACGACAAAATTTTAGTATAATCTAATTTGAAAGCTGCTGCAGACGACAAAATGAATGTTGATAAAGATAAGATATGTGTATGATATAGTACAGAAAATGTTGAGGCAAAAGGAGAAAATGCTGGTAATCAGCAGTTTCTTCTTTTGTTTCAATGTTTTCTCAAACCTTTTCTATTGGAGACGTCAAAACCACATCTTGTTTGGGAAAGGGTTAAACAGGCTGCACTTCAACCCTTTTCTAAACAAGTACAGGTTTAGACGTCTAATAGATAAAGCTTGAGAAAATAATGAGGCAAAAGAAGAAAATCATGATAATCAGCATTTCCTCCTTTTGCCTTGATATATCTTCTGTGCTTTGATTTTGCCAATATGTCATATTTATTATTTACATTTTGTCGTCTGTAGCAGCTTTCCAATTGGACCAGTCTAAAACTTCTTTGTTTGAAAATGGTTTAACCCTATCCAAAACAGCAAACTTTTAAATTCAATTATTGATGCAGATGGACCTATCAAGGATAACAAATTTCTGTAAATCAACATCTTAATAGAAAATGAAAACACACAAAATTTGATAATAACAATTAACAGAAAGTATAACTGGGAAAGGAGAAGATTTTGGTTATACATGTAAGCATACCTGGTATTAATCTTTTCTATCAATGTAAATATGCGGGAGGTCGGAAGCATATTTAGCTTGGAAAAGATTTTAATATGATTCCTAAAGTAAACCGACTTTATTAATACCGTATACTGTTGTGGAACAAAGGATCTCCATAAGATGCTGATCAGGAACTTTGTTATAAAACTATTAGTATCTGTCTGTTATAATTGTTACACACTGTATTAAATTTTCTTGTATATTAAGGGCATTTGTTTTAGTGGCATTCTTACAATATGAACTACCGAATGAGCACCATAAGCCTTATTTAGCTAGTCTTGTCTTAACAACTATCCAACATAAAGATCGTTTGAAAATATTGAAAGGAAAGGAGAAGTGTTTTTTTCATGATCATTGTTACCATCATTATCTTCTTTTTACCGCGGCACTTTAGTTTTACTGCTTCCGTCTGTTTGTCCATCCGTCTGTCCGGCTATCCACTCATCTGTTATGAAACACCTAACCATATATTATCAGGCATTTCCTTCCAGTGTCTGGGAAAATAATGTTGTACGGAAATGTAAAATTACAAAAAATAAAAAGAAAATAGTTCCTCTTTTCTCCATTCCTTTCCCAGTCAAGACATCCCTAAAAGAATTGGCTTTGGAAACATTGAGACTAATGAAGAAAATGCTGGTAATCAGCATTTTTATGCCCCCGTATCGAGAGATCGGGGGCATATTGTTTTACTCGTGTCCGTCCGTCTGTCTGTCCGTCTGTCTGTCTGTCCGTCCGTCTGTCCGAAAACTTAACCTTGGCCTTTTCTCCAAAAGTATTTGACATACAAAGCTCAAATTTGGTGTGCAACTTCCTTTCCAAGATATCTATCTGTTCCATGCAATTTGACCTTCCTCAATGTCATCCATTAACCCTTATCAACCCTCTATTCTACGAAAACTTAACCTTTTACTCCGAAAACTTAACCTTGGCCTTTTCTCCAAAAGTATTTGACATACAAAGCTCAAATTTGGCATGCAACTTCCTTTCAATGATATCTATCTGTTCCATGCATTTTGACCTTCCTCAAGGTCATCCCTTAACCCTTATTATTGCCTAAAAAGTGTGTTTTTGGGCCGTTATCGACATTGAATAACGAGAAGAAAACGGGCGGATATCCAGAGAAATCGTGCATTAATCGGCAGATTCACGTGCGATATCGGACCGGTTTTGCACTCAAATATCCTCGAGTTGACCCTTCAAAATAAACAACTGTCTCTTTTCCCGCAAAATTCTCACCATCTTACGTTAAAATAAGCGACGTTCGCCTTTTGGCGCCAAATTATGACGTAACGTTGTTTTACCGACGTCATGCATAACAAAAAATTCTCGGAAGATTTATCAGAACAAAACAACAATGGCGGACATTTTCTTATCTCACCTCTGTTCATTTTTCGCACATATCAAGGGGTATGGGGTAAGTAATCATTGGAATTTTATGCTTTTTATGCAATAATAGCGTCAATTCACGTACTTTTCGGTCGTTAACATTCGCAGAGGCCCTCAAAATACGAAAACGACCCTCCTGCTTCGCAGTCGGGCGTTAACGTATTTCTTGGGCCTCTGCGAATGTTAACGACCTCAAAAACGTGAATTAACCCTATAATAACCCTTTACTCCACAAAAACTTAACATTTTAGAAAAATGGCAATTTCGGGGGCATTTGTGTTTCACAAACACATCTTGTTTCCTCTTTCCTCAATGTCTTCTGTACTATCATATTCACAAATGATATCTAATTAAGATACACCGATTTTGTCATCTGCTGCAGCTTTCAAATTGGACCACCCTACATTTTTTTGAATGGGCAAGGGTTAAGAAGACATCAGATAAAGAATTTGGAATGTTTTGGCAAATGTAATGAACTTTAAAAGGAGTTTCATATTTGTCACACTGTTTTAGAGACGAACATTTGCTTATTTATGTAATACCTTAACATGCACATTGGAAAAATGTCAAAATTTATTGTATGTTTTTAGCTCCACTGGCCGAAGGCCAGCGAGCTATTGTCATGGCGTTGTGTCCGTCCGTTAACTTTTTCTTTAGACATCTTCTCTTATTATACCAGTGGGCCAATTTTGACCAAACTTGGCAGGAATGTTCCTTGAGGGACCTTTTCAAAACTTGTTCGCGAATTTTAGATTCGTCTTAAAATGTTGGCGTGACAGGGCGGGGCTTATGAGACTTAGAGAAATAATAAGAAAATTCTTTAAAAATCAACCATTGAGCCAAATTGAACCAAACCTGGCAGGAATGTGCCTTGAGTCATTCTTTTCAAAATTTGTTCACAAATAATTAGATATGTCAAAAAATGTGGGCATGGCAGGGAGGAAGGGGCCTATCAGACTGAGAGAAGAAAATTCTTTAGAAATAAACCATTTGGCCAACTTTATTCAAACTTGGCAAGAAGCTTCCTTGAGTGACTCTTCTCAAAATTTGTTCACAAATTTTTACATTTGTCAAAATATGTGGGCATGGTAGGGAGGAAGGGGCTTACTTAGAGAAATCATAAGAAACTCTTTAAAAATCAATCTTTGGGCCAATTTGAACCAAACCTGGCTGAAAAGTTCCTTGATTGACATGTTTCAGAATCAAGTTTTTGGTGGGTCTCTTTAATAAAACCTTTCCCATACAACAAAGGTTAGGGACTGTTCAAATTGAAAAGTCAAAGCAGCTGACAACATAGTAGCTCATAAAGCTAATGTCTGAGCACAAAATAACTAAGAAGATTATTGAGGCAACAGGAGAGATGCTGATCATCATGATTTTCCTCTTTTGCCTGAAGGTTTTCCAAAGCTTTAATTCTTAACCTATTATCGGACAGTAAAATTTTATGCTGGTCCAAATTCAAAGATGTTGCAGACGACAATTTAAAGTCAAAATGAACAAATTGCTTTTTCAACAATGTTTTTAGCTCACCTGAGCACGAAGTGCTCAAGGTGAGCTATTGTGGTCGCTTTTTGTCCGTCGTCCGTCTGTCCGTCTGTCCACAATTTGTTGTTACCACTCTAGCATCCACAAATATTGACCAATCTTGACCAAACTTGGTCAAAACATGTATCACTATAAGTTCTCGGATGAGTTTGATTCTGAGTCAGATCGGACCAGGAAGTCCAGAGTTATGTGCCCTTGAACATAAAAAATGGCTAGTTTTGATTTTGTTACCACTCTAGTATCTACAAATATTGACCAATATTAACCAAACTTGGTCAAAACATGTATGACCATAGGTTCTCAAATGAGTTCGATTTTGAGTCAGATCGGACTAAAAAGTCCGGAGTTATGTGCCCTTGAATGTCAAAAATGGCTAGTTTTTACTTTGTTACCACTCTAGCATCTACAAATATTGACCAATCAAGACAAAATTTTGCCACAATGTTGGTAACTATAAGATCTTGGATGAGTTCGATTTTCAGTGTGATAGGAGCAGGAAGTCTGGAGTTATGTGCCCTTGAATTTGACAAAATTGCTGTTTTCGACTTTGTTTACACTGTAGCATCTACATTTATTGACTAATCAAGACAAAACTTGGCCACAATGTTGGTGACCATAAGATCCTTGATGAGTTAAATTTTCAGCTTGATTTGACCAGAAAAACAAGAGTTATTGGCCCTTTAGTTTCATAAAATTACCGTTTTCGACTTTATTTTCTCTCTAACAAACAAATATGGACCAATCAAGACACAACTTGGTCACAATGTTGGTGACCATAATATCTAAAATGTTTTAATTTGTCAGATTGATTAGACTAAAAAAACAGAGTTGTGTGCCCTTGACGGTTACAAAATTGCCGTTTTCTACTTTGTTTTCTCTCAAACAGCAATAAATATTAACCAATAAAAAAACTTGGACATAAAGTTGATGAGAATATCTTTATCAGAACAGAGTTATGTGCCCTTTACTGTGACAAAATTGTTGTTTTCTTCCACTTTGTTTTTACTGTAACAGCTACAAATATTGATCATTCAAGATTATGAAAGCAGTTTTCAGCTGGATCATAATCTCGCATCTTAATTATTATGTGCTCTTGAACTTGACAACATTGGGACTTTCATTCTATCTAGGTGTAGGTGAGCGATTAAGGACCATCATGGTCCTCTTGTTTTCAAAATCTTTTTGTATGAGGGATGTCAAAAAGCGTCATTGTGTGGTAATGATTAAAGCTTCCAATAATATCACTTTGGGAAGGGATTAATGCATCCAATTCTTTTCTTAAAAAATTTACACATTACCACACAATGACTCTTTTTGACTCCCTACAAAATAATGGCCATGGAAAACATCATGGAAAATGAAGAATTGCTTGTGACAAGCAATTTCTTCATTTCCCACAACGTTTTCCATCCAAACAGACCTAAATTATATTGAAAACTCCTTTCACTTGAAATGTCGTCTACAGAATCTTTCAATTTGGACCGCCCTAGAATGTTGTCGTTTGGTAATGGGTTAATTACACAAATCGATAGTTAAAAGGTGAAATAGCCTTTATCAGAAAGGCCTTCAATTATCGCTTGTATTTTGTTTGGTTTATTGGGGTTTTACGCCGTTTTCAACTGCATATTCCAAATATCGTTGCTAACCATTGACAGTTATAAGTCATTTAACTTTTCCAAAACAAAATTCTTGACCAGTCAAAATCCGTAGCGAGACAACATATTAATATTACCAAATATTGGAAATGAATACCATAGAATGGAAGACAGTTTGAGAAAAGGAGAAAATTCTGGTGGAATTCAGAATTTCATCTTTTCTCTCAATGCTTTCTTAATCCCAGCTTATTTATTCAAAACCAGGAAATGAATTTTCATCAGTAATGATGAATTGTCGAAATTGCGAACAATTAGAGAAGCAGCCAATGGGCCACAACTTTTTATAATGATGGCTAAACATGTATATTATGATGTTTTTCTATTGTGTGAAGAAATGATATCAGGACATGCATAATTACAATGTATGTTCAACAGAAGTAAACATGTGTAAAGAGTTGTTATAAATCTATTTGTAAAGATAAAGGGTTCTCAACTTATATTCTGGGCCTATCAGTTAACATTCCAGTGAAGGAATCACTGGCCCCGTGGGGTTAATTTAGGGTCAGTGTAGAAAAATTAATGGACCAGATAAAATCGGTGTTAGATTGTGGGTTTGGCAAATATTTCTGGAGAATACTAGCTTGTGCGTAAGACTGGAGATAGGGAAACCAGTTCAGCGTGTGTCTAATCAGCATGAGTAGGCCTAAAGCCATTCTGCTCTTTCATAGCTTTGAATTGATACCAACTTACAACGACAATGGTTTCATCTTTGAGTCCAGCGTAACTAAAAACCTTCTGGTTTTGACTTCCCTAATGGGAAATGACTAAGACTATATAACGGCAATATAAGAAAATGCTTTATGATCAGCATTTTCTTCTTTTGCCTCAATATTTTATGTGCTATATACATGTAGGCCTATATCACAATTTCTTTATCGATATCGGTATCGTTTTGTCATCTGTACATAGCAGTTTTCGAATTGGACCGCCCTAAATTTTTGCCGTTCGGTAAAGGGTTAACGTACACAGATTTCTGACTGGAGATGACACGGTTTTGTCCTCTGAAAATGGTTTTGAATGTTGACAGTCTTACCCAATTCGTTATGTGGTCTGTGTCTCTCGTCTGTGATAAACCGATTTAAAACATTTTGCTACCAGACAGCAATATTTTAGACTGTCCCATTTTGAATGATGTTGCAGACAACAATTTCAAGTTAATGAAATTCATTTTTTGTCTTTTCGGATAGAAAACATTGTACGAAATGAAGAAATTGCTTGTCACAAGCAATTTCTTCATTTTCTACATTGTTTTCCAAAGGCCTAATATCTTTTGGGGCGTCAAAGAGAGTCAATATGTGGTAATAGGTTAAGAATACAAAAAAGCCGGGCACATTTTGTCGACATCTAACCCAACCTTCATAAATTGTTTTACCGATGTTTAAGTATAATAAAAGCCTTATTCGGGGGGAATCGTCGCCTAGCAACGAAATGTCATCACAGTAGGCCGAAAGTAATAAATCAACCAAAAACAGTATCTTTTCTTACAGACCATGTTTTGAAGACTAGGTCCTAAAACCTGTTTTATAAACATAACATGGTGATACGTTGTATATCATAATTTATTCCTGCGTGGAATTTTCGCCAGTTTTTGTTTTGACTGCTTTCTTTTTCGTATTCTAAGGGTATGTACCTTGGAAGCATGATGTCGAAGATTTAAACCCGAATGGCAGATATCCTGTAGACTTGTTTTTAATGTTAGGTTAAACCAATGCCAAACGTAAAAAATTTAGGGTGTTCCAGATTCAAAGACATTGCATACGACAATTTCAAGTGAATGAAATTCAAAATTTCTTGATCATTTTGGGTAGAAAACATTATGGGAAATGAAGAAATTCAAGCAATTTCTTCATCTTCCACAATGTTTTCCAAAGCCATTATCTTGTGGGGAGTGAAAAAGGGTCATCGTCGGGTTTTCTGTGCCTTTGCGCTAGTCATGTTACGGATTTTGGAAAATAGACTGGAATTTTTATTTTGTGTGTGGAATCGATTGTTTGTTTGTTTGTTGTTTTTGTTTGTTGTTTTTCTTTTATTTACCGACTGTCACGTTTCTTTGAATGGGAATCGGTGCAGCTAATCTACATAAATGGCAAGGGTTACAGGATATAAGCGATGACAAAGCCTTGTACCCTGCAGGACAGTGACTCGTCTAATATAATCAAGGTACCAGCTGCTTGCCGCTTATATCCATAAAAACTCATCTTGTAAGGCGGGAGTTCATAAATGTGTCGCATCTCACATTAAAATGGGTCTTATTGTATTTGATTCCTAAAAACACTTGCCTTTGTGAGAAAGGGACAGACAGACGAACAGACAAACTGAAACATAATGAGGTATTTAAAGAATTTTAACACCTTATTTGACTTTATGTTTAAGAAAAGGGGAGCCACAAAGACACAGAAGACCAAAGTGTGCATTCCTGGATATAGATCTAGCAAGTTCTAGATCACGTCCAGTGTCCATAAAATGCCCTGTCGAAAGACATGCTCATGTGATGACTGATAAAAGAAGAATGTTCAACTTGTTCAAAATGTTAAAAATATACCCATGTATGCCTAAAGATCGCCAGAAAGCTTCTTCGAATCATCTGCCTGATCAGAGTAATCATTGATCAGATAATCTGGCGCTACAATAAAGCCCCATTTTCAAGTGTCGCGATATAAATATCCATTCTAGCGACCAGGAATCCAATCTGATGCGGATTAATTATTCAGAACTCTAAAAGAACGTTACGTTGTAACTGTTCTCCATATAGTTACTATTTTTGACGACTTTTCTTGGTATGGTTTGATAAAAAACCTTGCAGGAAAAGAAGAAAATGCTGGTTACCAGCATTTTCTTCTTTTCCTTCAAGGTTTTTCCATGTCGTATCACGCAAAATTTTCTATATTTATAATTATTTATTTTGTCGTCTGTTTCTCCTTTCAATTTTGACCAGACCAACAATTTGCCGTCTGGGAAAGGGTTAGTATACTTGACTTGCGGCTAGTTTCTCGCTCCCCCGTTTATTGTATCACGCAGATACAAATTATTGAATCATTGTAAGCTCGCACTTCAGACACCGATTTTACGGCGGGGAATCACGTGACACAACAACAACAATAATAATAACAACTACGAAGACAACGACAACAACAATAACGACCACAACATTCGTAGAAAATCTTCAATATTTTTTCTAAAATACCAGACCGATCTGAATTCAGAGAAAGTGTAAAATGTTGTGGATTTTCTAAATAATGTTGATTTTTTAAAGGTATTTTTTAAACGGCACTTGATATAAAGTTATTGCCGATCACGTGATTTCCTGCTTCGGATATTCAGGCCTTGTATTTGAGTCTTTATATTGATCAGGGTATGTCTAGAGATTTTACAAAGTGCCAAAAATGCCATTAATTATGCCCCCTTTCGAAGAAAATGGGGGTATATTGTTTTGCAAGTGTCGGTCGGTCGGTCGGTCGGTCGGTCGGTCGGAAGGTCGGTCGGTCGGTCGGTCGGTCGGTCGGTCGGTCGGTCGGTCGGTCTGTCCGTAGACCAAACCTTGTCCGGAGCATAACTCGAAAAGTATTAAAGGTAGAATCATGAAACTTCATAGGTGGATAGATCTCATTATGGAGAGGTGCAGTGCACAAGAACCGTAACTCTGCCGATCAATTTATTTGAGTTATTGCCCTTTGTTGATTTTATAACTTGATTCTTGTCCGGAGCATAACTCAAAAAGTACGTAAGGTAGAATCATGAAACTTTACAGGTGGATAGATCTCATTATGGAGAGGTGCAGTGCACAAGAACCGTAACTCTGCCGATCAAATTTTGTGAGTTATTGCCCTTTGTTGATTTTATAACTTGATTCTTGTCCGGAGCACAACTCAAAAAGTATGTAAGGTAGAATCATGAAACTTTACAGGTGAATAGATTTCATAATGGAGAGGTGCAGTGCACAAGAACCGTAACTCTGCCAATCAAATTCTTGGAGTTATTGCCCTTTGTTGATTTTTACACTTAATTCTTAACCTTGCCTATAACTCATGTCCTTTTACACTTATAGCCTTGATATCTCACACATAGATACCTCCTATCAACATGGTTCACATTTAACCATGACCTTGGACCTTGTGACCTTGACCTTGGAGTTTGACCTACTTTAAAAAAATTAAACCCGGCATATATCTCATGACCTTTTACAAATACAGCCTTGATATTTCACACATGGACACATCTTACCAAGACCTTTCACAATTGACCATGACCTTGGACTTTGTGACCTTGACCTTGGGGTTTGACCTACTTTAAAAAAAACTTTAACCTGGCCGATATATCATGTCCTTTTACACATACAGCCTTGATATTTGACACATGGAAACCTCCGACCAAGACCTATCACATACAACTATGACCTTGGACCATGAGGCCTTGACCTTGGAGTTTGACCTACTTTTACAAAAATTAAACTGGGCCTATATCTTAAGTGCTATTACACATACAGCCTTGGTATTTCACACATGGACACATCTTACCAAGACCTTTCACATTTGACCATGACCTTGGACCTTGTGACCTTGACCTTTGACTTTGAACTACTTTAAAAAAAACTTTAACCTAGCCGATATATCAATTCCTTTTACACATACAGCCTTGATATTTGACACATGGACACCTACGACCAAGACCTTTCACATTTGACCATGACCTTTGACCTTGTGACCTTGACCTTGGTGTTTGACCTACTTTAATAATACATTAACCTGGCCTATATTTCATGTCATTTTACATATACAGCCTTGATCTTTCACACATGGTCACTTCCAACCAAGATATTTCACTTTTGACCATGACCTTGGACCTTGACCTTGGAGTTTGACCTACTTTTAAAAAACTTAAACTAGGCATATATCTCATGTCCTGTTACCTATACAGTCTCAATTTTTTACACATGGACACCTCCTACCAAGACCTTTCACATTTGACCATGACCTTGGCCTGTGTGACCTTGACTTTTGATTTTTACATACTTTTAGAAATCTTTAACCTAGCCTTTATCTTATGTCCTATTACACCTACAGCCTTGATATTTCACACATAGACACCTCCTACCAAGACCTTTCACATTTGACCATGACCTTGAATATTGCAACCTTGACCTTGGAGTTTGACCTACTTTTAAAAAGACTGAAACCAGGCATATATATCATGTCCTTTTACAGCTACAGCCTTGATATTTCACACATGGACACCTCCTACCAAGACCTTTCACATTTGACCATGACCTTGGTATTTGGCTTACTTTTAAAAACTTTAACCTGGCCTATGTTTCATTTTACTTTTACATATACAGCTTTGATATTTCACACATAGACACCTCCTACCAAGACCTTTCATATTTGACCATGACCTTGGACCTTGTTAACTTGACCTTGGACTTTGACCTACATCAAATGTAGGCCCTTGAGGGGGCATATATGTTTTACAAACATCTCTTGTTCATATTTAGGTACATCGTTCGCCAAATTATAGCTGAAAAATTACTGAAAGCGTTTGTTAAACCAATTAACTGAAAAAAGTTCCCTTTCATCCGAATGACGACGTTTAGAACCATGAACATGTCTTACGTTATAAATTGTGGAAATGTTTTCACTATTTCTCCATATATACGAACTTTTTGATTCGAGTTTTATTGTTTTTTTTTTTTTTTTTTTTTTTTTTTTTTTTTTTTTTTTTTTTTTTTTTTTTTTTTAAATAAGGGTGTACGAAACATTGGGGTATACGAAATTTTGGGATGTTTGCATTGTACGAAAGGGAAGATCAGTTACTTTTCACAGGAAATACTTTTCAATCGTGACATTTTCCCTGTTTTATTTACTAAAATCTACCTAGTTGCTACTTGCTACCTTGTACACACGATGTTATCAGTTGCGTGATATTCATGTAGACTACATGTGTTTGAAATTAACATGCCAAAATTGAAAAATTTTTCTCACATATTGTTTGATTAAAAACAAAACCTATCGATTTTGATATGTCTTTAATCTGGACACGATGTGATGGCACATATTTAGGAAAAGCTATGCCAACAACACGCTATCGAATTCTAAACTACTGTAATTTTGCATGCGATGGTTCGAATCTTACGTGTGTCTAACACTTTAAAGATTCCAACCAACGCACGCAAAAATTGTATTGAAAATTAAGAAAGTAGTTTCACTTGCTTACTCGTACATCTATAATTTCATCATCAGTTACCGTAACGTATACAAAGTTTCTCCATCGCATGTTTATGGGTTTAGTTGAGACTGTCAGTGGGCTATTCGTCCATTAACAATTTACAAGCATCTTGAGTACACAGCAAAACTGTTCTTAGATTAACGTCTGATCGTATTCCCCCGGCGACACAAATCAGAATTCATCCTACATCTCCTTTCTCATTTTTACGGGCCGTTCTAGATCCTTAATTCTTAACATTTCCATCGTATTTCGTAATGAATTTCGCGAACAAGTATTTTAAATAAAAGCTTTATTCTGTAAGTTATTGCAGAATTCTAAGCTAAAATTGGACAACAAATGATTATGCTTTATTCACAATAAAGACATATTGATACTTATATAATGTACGTGCCATTTCATTGTCATATCATTCTGTTGAGAACTCTGCACATTACATGACATCAAAATCATAATAGCCGGGAGCTGGAAAAAAGCCCAAAAGGCAATTTAAACATTTATGTGCATACACATACATTGTTAAGATCCATGCTTTTTGTGACTTCATCTTGGCCTGTAGTAACTTAACAGAGCAGTATAGATCCAGGTCAGGCTGCACTTAGGTACAACTTGATTTCAAAACATTGTGGTCTCATTTACTAGATCCGGACTTCATCTATTTTTTCATGACGCCAATCCAAAATGATTGAAGGGTCATGCAAAACGCTCAGTGTATAAAGACTACATAGAATTATTTAGTGGCTGCCCTTCCAGCTGTCTAGATTGACAATCCTCGGGGACGACTTGAATCAGAATGAAGAATTATAGCGACTAAGATTGACGTGTATGTGAGATATTGACGCTTATCCTGGCACGATCAAGTTTGTTCTGCAGATCGATGCTTACTTTCACATGGTACGAGACCGTATAGCTCACAAAATGACTTGGCAGAGCATCTCTGGCTAATCGTTTGAGATGTCCTGCCAGGCCATTTATCACAAGCTATATTTTTTGTTATTGTGTATTTTCATCTCAAGACGGATGTATCTCATTACAGTACTAGTATAGCTCATCATAAATGACCTGGCAGAGCACCCCTAGCTATAAGTGCTCTCCCAGGTCATTTATCGTGAATTATACATTCAAAGTTCAAACGAGAATCGATACAGTTGTTTTGCTTTTTCAATATGTTTAAACTTTTCCCTATGAGGTGCAGTCATTCATTTCTACATGATCTACCCATTTCGAGTTATTGTACTTGCTTTCATGTGAAACGTTCATGTCATCGATTATCGTTACTTCACCCGTGTGTCTGTTAAAGTCAAACGTTTGACATTGTAACAAAGGCTCATTAGTTAAAGAATTTAAATTATTTACGTCGTATAATTCCTACTATTCGTACATTTATTTTTGAAACTTGGAAAATAACGTTCTGTTCCTAATCAGAACAGACATTCAGCATTTTTCAACTTTAGGCTATCTTGCATTTTGGTATTTCTGGTTTTCGAAGAATCGTTATTGTATGATGATGTAGGGCTACTTGTAGGCCCTACTATTATATAGGCCGACGACAGAGTGGTCGTTAAAAAGGATCCATGTCAGATTGTCGAACAAACAAACACATTAAAAACGGGTACAAACTATTTAAAGACATATTGCATGCATCGGCCAACCTGTATCGGTATATCATTTCTGTCCTTGGAAAAATTGAACCAAGTTTATTCACAGTCCTTTTGGTCTCAGTCCACGGTTTTTCCCCTCCGCACTGTGTTGTCGGCTGTCGTCTAATGTTGTCGGAGACTGTATTCTATCAAAACACTATTCTGCAATAGAAAAAACATGTTATTTGTAGGAGTAGGATGTAAAACTATCTAAAAAATACTACAAATCATACTGGTATCCTGTAGAAGTGACACATGTGACGCTTTATGTATGTGCTGCATGGTCGCCAAATCAGGGCGAAAATGGCCGATTTTGTGCAAGTCGAGAGTTGATGCACAGGCCAAATTGGAAATGATAGCCCCCTAACAACTTGCTTTCTGTACAGTAAAAACTATATAAATTCAGCAAATGCAATCAAAAATACCATGTATCCAGGAAGTTTTTCAACTATCTTGGCCCATATTCCTACCTTTCAAAAATACCCTGCGTTAGCGACAAAAGTCAGCAATTCCACCACTTTGCAATTCTGGGCACACGAAAACTGATGATAATCTGTGAGAGCTAGCATACTGTGTGGCGAATTTGAAAAAAGGTCTCTTTTTCACAATTTGGGGCCATTTGAAGAAAAAGTAGCTTTTCTTACCTTCAAAATGGCATTTAAAATCAACATTTTCCTGATATTTCATTTTTTGACCAGGGCCAATGCGAATATTCTAGCAAAACCGTAGACTGGCACCTTTACGCCAAGCCTGTAACTACTAGTAACTTGAACTATCCGCATAGTTGATTTCTTACAACGTCCAAAAATGTGTGTACCATATAGTCAGGAAACCATATTCCCAAGCTTATTCGCTTAGGGGCGACAAAACCAGAGCTGCGTTCTTTACAGCGAGATGTCTTAAGATATCTTGAGATTTCTTAAGATGTTTTAAGATAAAGCGTTCTTTAGAGCAAGATTTTTAAGCAACTCAATGGGAGGTGCCACTACTTTATACTTCATGCGGAACCCCTTGTTAACTCTGTAGAAACAATATAGAGAATGATTGACCAAGTTGTTCCGAATGCTCCATAGTACCATGGTAATGCTTCATACTTCATACAAATGACGTCGTCACCGTTCGGATATCCTCGGATAATGTCGACCAAAGATCGAATCATCGACTCGGATGTGTGTGTATGAAGAAATCTTGAAAAAATCGGATTTCTTAGCCGGAAATAACTACGCTTCAAGTAGTTTTCGAGGTCAACCAAATGCACAACCATGGCAAATTGCGGGACTTGCAGGTTGTAATCATTCTTAAAAGAGAGGACACTGGAACTGCAAACAATGTATTTCAGTATCAATGTCGCGTAATTGTTGACATTAGTCACAGACGAACGTTTTGAATTGTTGTTCAGTCACAGACGAACGTTTTGAATTGTTGTTCTATTCTATTCTATTCATAGTCTGAAAGTAGTTCTACGAGATGCATCCAAGGTATGATTCGATAGAGTTGTCCTTGGTGATCCAATTGACGTCGTCACATGTGACGTCATTTGTATGAAGTAATGAGCATTTCGTCGGTGCTATGACAAAATTGCGTAACAAATTAGTTACGCAATTTTGTCAATTTTCGTTTATAAATGCTTTCTACGTAGTTTGTAGGAGCGCATATTCTGTCAAAACGGCGTTTCTCTACACCTAGAACTATTTCCATTATCATGTGACAAAATTGCGTAACTCGATTTAGCTGACAAAAATGCGTTGTACATACACGAGAGCACTCTCTTGCACACGGTTCATTCATTACATTCACCTCTGTGGTTGCCTCAGAGAGTATTGCGTCATCATCTGCTAGATTACGTCACTTTCTATCACATCAAAATGGCAATTACAAATAATTTTTCTTTTCCGAAGTCCAAAATGTATCATACTTCACGTTGCTTAAAATTTAATATCATTTTCCAACGATAATAAATTGATTTTTTTTTTCAAATTGATGTCATTCATTCAAATTTTCTGTACGTTTCATTCTGATAGGGAACGATTTTATCCAGCTAACCGTGGCGTATTTCGGACAAACAATTGTATTTCGTAAGTGTTGTTATAAAATCTCGCAACTATGACTTGATTCAAGCCATAGATTCAATATTATATAACAACACCGACGATTTATCAAAACAAAACATTAAACCTAGTCTATTTTTAGCACAAAATTCCTGCCATCGGTAAGGAGGCTTGAGAAAATAGTTCCATTTTATATGGGTAAATTCATCAGTTATAATAACTTTCAAATGTACCCAGAGTCATCAATTCTTTGTCCACTTTATTATGTTACACATGAAACAGTTAAACAGTAATAATACACGTTTTCCTCGGTTTGACAAGATTCTTGTCATTCAGCCGCCCAGCCCGTTGCAGAGATGTATGGTGAGTGTAACGAACGACAACTCTGCTCGGAGATTGACACGAGAAGGCTGAGAAATGGCATTCTCCTCTGTATTTCTTCTACTTTGACCAATAAATGAACCGTAATTTATGTTAAATTACCTTATTTTACCTTAAAGAAGCTGAATTGTTCATGTAGTTATTGAGTTACGCAATTTTGTCGGTACATTTTTTAAAGCGGTAAAAACGTTTTTGGCTCTCCCGAAAAAAAAAAATGGTTTTCGAGCAAAATTTCAGTTACGCAATTTTGTCATAGCACCGACGATTTGGAACACCTCGGTAAGAATCTAGGTATTAAACACGCTTTATCTAAAACATCTTAAGAAATCTTCAAAAATCTCGCTCTAAAGAACGCGCCTCTGGTCTTGGTTGGGAAAGGGTTGATGCTAACACCCGGTTGTCCGTCTGTCTCTCCATCCGCTCGCAAATCAAAAATCTCTCCGTCTGGAAGAAAAGTCTTGTACGCCCAACTTACCATATAACTCCAATAGGATTAAGGTAGAATACCCGCAATGTGGCCATTTTTAGATTCATAAAACATCGTATTTTAGCGGTGTCGTTACGTATCCGAAATTATTCGGGTGCGATGGTCGTGCGAATCACATTAGGGGTAGACCTCCATACAATGACTTTTTTATTTAGACGTGTCTAAAACATCGTCGTGTACTTAAAATGGTCAAGCTAGTGTAATATTAATCGCCATGAAACATGTACGGATTTTGGGACATGCTTTCATTGGCATAATTTCGAAAATGAAAAAAATATCTCTCACATGACTGTCTTGAAATGGGAGCTAAGATATCAGTATATAAAAGAATAAAATGTTCAAGGAATTCTGGATTTTATTTTCTCTGCCGAAATAAAACGTAATTTCGACATTTTAAACGGTGAAATCCGATCTACCACGAGCGTATTATTCCGAATATTTATCCGTCATAAAAAGCTCATTTTAATTTTAACGTTAGCCATAAAATAACCGATTACTGAAATATATATTTCGTTTTTTAAATCCGTCCTGAAATTTATCCGACCTCATTACAATGAACATCTGAGTCAGGAAAGCGACTGAAAATAAAATTACGGTGAAAATCGTCACTTTTCTTTTAAAAAAACATCGTAACTACAGCTTTAAACAAGCTTTAGTTACGAGGTTTTCGTTGAAAAGGGACGAAATGGCATTCTAATTAAGCTTCTTCTGAAGTCGATGTATTGCAAAAAATTCCGCATTCTGCAAGTGGAAAAAATTACGTGGATTTTTTTTTAGATTGGAATATTTGATGTCATTTAAAAGATCAAAAGAATTTAAGCAATTCTAATTTCCCTTAACATTTTTCGAAGTAAGGCATGGTTTTCACGTGTTCAATAAAACCAGGCTTATGAACACTTTGAAGAAAAAGGACCAATGTTCCACATTTTATTTAGAACTAATCTTTAGATTTTAGCCTATTTGACCTTTATCAACATCGCCGTTTTTAAAGAGAAAAAAATGGTATATCTTAATCGACACCTTCTCCTTTTGCCTTTATGATTCCGTTAAATACGTATTCGTCTTTCAATGCGTTGAACGAGTTTGCTGCATTTCGATGATCTAGCTCTTTTTAATCCTGTACAAATTTAAACGACATGATTCTTAATTGACCCAACTTTAAAGCTGCTGCAGACTACAGCATTAAAGTAGGCCTATAGTACCTAAATGAATTTACGAGCTTATGGGACTATTCCAATTTTCAAGTCCTATGTCATGCAGGCGCGTTGATAGGTGGAAGCATGGGAGCCCGGGCTTCAACATATGTTTTTTTTTTTTTTTTTTTTTTTTTTTTTTTTTTTTTTTTTTTTTTTTCGAGTGTGGCCTTTCGAAGAAAAATTGTGGAAAAAAACACATCCCTAGATGCCCCGGAACCCCCATAACACATAACCATTTGACAAAACATGGACTCTTCCAAATCCTATGCTGGGGCTCTGGAGGGGTGGGGGTTGGGAGGTCCGGAGCAATTTGTTAAACTTTTCGAATTTTTATGCCCCCGTATCGAGAGATCGGGATCATATTGTTTTACTCATGTCCGTCTGTCTGTCCGTCTGTCCGAAAACTTAACAAAGCTCAAATTTGGTATGCAACCTTCTTTCGATGATATCTATCTAGATCTATTCCATGTAATTATATGCCTACCTTCCTCATTGTCAGTCCTTAACACGAAAACCTAACATTTGCATTTTCTCCAGAAAAATTAGGGGTCATAAGTGTTTCACAAACACATCTTGTTGGTAGTAGGCTATAATTCCAAAAACATTCGTCCGAATGAACTCCTTTATGTTTCAAAATAATTCTGTCAATTTCGTAGTTACTTGACAATTAGAAAGTAGGCTAATGTTAGCCCATCACCAGAAGTTAGAAAAATTTAGACTTTGTCTATTCCAACATTCAAATAGGCCGCTATGTTGTGCACTATGGCGTAACATCTTTGCCCATGTAACACTAGCGACAGTCTCCCCTATGATTAGGCCTACATCTAGGCCCAGGGTTCTCCTCAGAATAATTTGAAGCCGTAGGGGCAAATTAAAATTGTGTCCATGCAAATGATTGTGAATAAAAACATAATGTGAAAAGAAGAAATAGCTCAATTTTGAGCAATTTCTTCTTTTCCCATTATGGTTTTTATACAGAATTGTCACATATTAATGTATACGAATGCATTATTTATCAGTTTTTGAAACGAAATACATCTAAATGTCTCTATTTGGTGACTATTTTGGAGATATTAAGCTGTAGGGGTAATTTTGAAGCTGTAGGGGCATCATATTAATATACATGAAGCTGTAGTGGGCCGATACAGCTTATTAGGCTGGGGAGAACACTGAGGCGGCTGGCCTACTCATACAATCATGACCAGTGGTGCTAGCTCAATTCTGCCTAAAGAGTTCTGTCCTGATGAAGGTTTTGCCTAAAGACTGAAAAGATTTTTCCAACCGCGGTTACCAAACGGCAATTTTATTCGCATGGTCCGAATTCAAAGCAGGATACAATTTACGAGAATATATTTTGGTCTTTTGGAGTAGAAAACATTGTGAGACAAGCAATTTCTTCATTTTCCAAAATGTTTTCAAAAGTCTTAATCATTTGGAGAGTCAAAAAGAGTCAATAAGTGGGAATGGGTCAAATCGCCCCTTTTGCTATTGGTAAAAATATTGGTGTAAGGGAGGCTATAACGATAAGACAAATTTAGTCTAGTTACGATAGGTTACCTCCCTTGTCTTGGAAAGAAGGAAAAGAAATCTATGAATAGAAAATATTGTGAGGAATGGTGATCAAACATTGGTGATTAGACGAGTGTTAGGGATTAAATGTCATATAAGAAACACAAACTGTGACAAAGGAACATATAAATGAAATATTGCTTTATTTTACGTTTCCTTTCTACTGTATTAGTGCAAGGGAGAATGGCCTGGGTGACCTCCCTTGTTTATGAGAGGAAAAAAGAGAATCAATAATGTAAAATGAAGAGGGACAGAAAACAAAGAAAGATGTTGAATATTTTTTCATAACGATTAAAAGGCATGCGGAAATCACTAGGGAACAATTCAGTAAATTATTCGGTGAATTAAAATACGAAAATTTGGCATCCCTTCAATATAGAAAATAATACTAACATTAACGTAATTTAGGGACAGCTGGCCGGTTAGCTCAGTCGGTTAGAGCGTCGTGCTAATAACGCGAATGTCGTGGGTTCGACCCCCACACTGGCCAAGTTTTTTTCAATTCTTTACCTTTCTGTATTCATTTATTCGAGGGGGTTTAACCTTTTCACAAACGGCAAAATCCGAGGGCGATCCACTTCAAAAACTGCCACAACTGACAAAATGGAAGTTACTAAACTTAGAATTTGTGTAAAATATGGCATAGAAAATATTGAGACAAAAGGAGCAACTGCTGGTTATCTGCAATTTCTTCTTTTGTCTCAATGTTTTCCCATGCCTTTTCTTCTAGAGACGTCAAAACCAGGTCTTGTTTGGAAAAGGTTTAATTTGTGAAACGACGTTTTCCTGTACTACGCAAATGTGCACTGATCTTTATTAAATGTCTTTGGAGATTCTATGATTTTTTAAATTTTATTTTGAATATCTGCCTAAATCTCTCTAGATCCCTTTTCCAAACAAGACATAGTTTTGCCATCCCAAAGACATGAGAAAACATTGAGAGAGAAAAATTGGCCATAATCTATTAGATCTCAAGGGCGGATCCAGGATTTTTTTCCAGGGGGGGTCCAAGCCCAAATTTTTTTCCAGGGGGGGGGTCCACGCCCAAATTATGGCTTAAAATATAGTAATATGTAATATTACACTAAATTTACATAGTCAAAATTCAATTTTCGGCCAATTCCAGGGGGGTCCGGGTCCGGACCCCCCCCCGACCCTCCCTCTAGTTCCGCCCATGGATCTATCATTTTTTTCTCCTTTTCCTTTCAATATTTCCTTGTAATTAGCTTTAAATACACATGTTTAACTTTCAACATTAATCTTGTTGACTGCAACCACTTGGACTGGTAAAAAATGCAGTTTGGGAAAGTGGATTATGGTAGATCTATGAAGAGACCTTGATTTCGACATCTGAGATTTCTTTCAACAAAATTGAGATAAAAGGAGAAAAAGCTGAAATTTAACATTTTCTCTAGATATATTCTATCCAATAGAAATACAGATTTTTCATTTCTAGTGGCCTCATAATTAATTGATTGGAGTTAACCCTTTCCTACACAGCGACGCTTTTTCAGTGGCGGATCCAGAGGGGGTTCGGGCGGTTCAAACAAACCCCCCTCTGTAGCCAAAATATTTAATTTTTAAGCAGAAATTGAGCCAAATTTGTGTAATACTACTAAAACGAACCCCCCTTTTTGAATATTCGAACCCCCTAGCAGAAATCCTAGATCCGCCGCTGTTTTTGGCGCCCCTAAGAGAACTGCTTGAAAAAAAAATGTGGAAAATGAAGCAATTTCTTCATTTTCCACAATGTTTTCTACCCCAAAATATTAGAATTTCAAACATTTCGTCAACTTGAAATCGTCGCCTGAAACACCTTTCAAATTTGGAATAGTCCAAAATTTTGCTGTCTGGTAATGGGTTACATGCGCGGATCCAGAGGGGGGTGGGGTGGGGTCAGGGGGTCATGACCCCCCTGGAATTCGGCGAAAAAAGGGGTTATCAAAAAGATTGCTGGTTATGTCCCATATAAGTTGCGCCATTCGTCCCTGTGTGCCACGCCAAACCATTGTTATATTTAGTCCTTCATGGTATGACATGTATCTGCAATGATCCAGGAGTGGTCAGGGGCCTGACCCCCATGAAATTTGGCGAAAAAAGAGGTTAAAGATCGGAAACCCCCCCTGGGAAAAGAACCTGGATCCGCGCTTGGGTTAACCCTTTCTCGTACAAGATTTTGATTTGACCAAAGACATAGATAATTATATGTCTCAGATTTGATGTCCCTAAAAGAAAAGGCTTGGGAAAACATTGAGGCAAAAGAAGAAAATGCTGATGATCAGTATTTTCTCCTTTTGCCTCAATATTTTCTAGGAAATAATTTGCACAAATTCTTCATTTCTATCAATTTTGTCGTCTGCCCCAGCTTTCAAATTGTAACAACCTAAAATTTTGTCATTTGGGAAATGGTTAAACTCCTCTTTCAACTGCTATGGTCAAATCACGGTGGCTGGAGCACCTAATCATGGATTCCCGTTATTTCTCATATCAGTACTACCACAACATCCTTACCGAGTCTCCAGCTACTTGCCCACAAAGCTTATTAATTATCAAAACATTGGTGGACAACAATTTTGTCTGAAAGGATATATCGTCGGTGGGAAGTCAAAACCTCGTAACTCCAGCTTATTCAAGCTGTAGTTACGATGTTTTGACTCCCCACAAACGATATGCCGCGATTGAGGATGAAACTCAACTGATAAAAAAAGTTATTGAAAATAAACCAAAATTTTGGTTTATCTTCAATAGTTTTTTTATCAGTTGATTTTTTCAAAAATACACCACATCCATCTAATGCGGGATGTCTGTCCACCTTCTCTGCTTCAAACCGAATTCAAATCAGTCCCGTATTAACAAAGTTATTGAAGATTTTCTAAATTGTTGTATCATGTGATTATCCATCGTGACAATGGATCCAGGATTTCTGTGAGGGGGGTTAAAATATACAAATAGGGCCATTTTCCTATCATTACAAATTTTGACTTAATTTCTGCAAGAAAATGAAATATTCAGCCCTCAGGTGGGGGTTTGACCCCCACCCCCTTATGGATCCGCCACTGGGTCATCTGTTTTATATCTAAGCACCATTTTATCCAGATTAACCCATTACCAGACAACAAAATTTTGTGGTAGTCCAATTTGAAAGAAGTTGCATACGACACTTCAATGTGATGAAATTTCGAAATTTTTTAGGTTTTTGTGGTAGAAAACATTGTGGGAAATGAAGAAATTGCTTGTCACAAGCAATTTCTTCATTTTCCATGATGTTTTCCCAAGCCTTTTCCTGTATTGGGGTCAACAAGAGTCTATGTGTGGGAATAGGTTAAGGTTTTACTATGAAATTCTGACTGACATGTCAAAGTACATGTAGCTAAACAAAACACTAACCCATAAGGCCCATATCAGGAAGGTCAGACTTTGAGAAGACACCTAGAGTAATACAAGAGCTTCGCAGAGCGGCGCATATACGCCCGAGAGGGGCTTGTCAGTGAAATGGGCATTTCTTAAAATTCAAGGGCAGATAATTCAAGAACGAAAAGAATTATCTGAATTCGTAAGTGGTGTGCACAACTAGACACCATGGAGATTCATTGTGGCAAGTTTGATCAAATTCCGATCAAAACTGTAGGAGTTGCGCACACAAGAAATTGCTAATGGACAGACAGACGGACGGATGGACGACCAAGGCCATAACATAATATGACCTTTCGGGCGTATAATAACATAAGGATACAAATGTAAAAGATGAAAGAATGGATAGCTTTTTGTTAATAAATTCATGTATAATTCAAACAGCACATGTATTACATTCATTAACCTTATGAATATTATGAGGTTATTTAACATGTCTTTGTACAATACTGAATTCTATTGGATGAATACTTTGCAGAACGAGGCTATATTTGGACGAGCCGATAGGCGAGTCTAAATATAGACTTGTTCTGCAAAGTATGAATCCAATAGAATTCGGTATTGTACAAAGACATGTCAAATGACCTCTTTATTTCACATCTTTTTTTTTTCACACAAAAATGACAAAGATTAATTTTGTATAAAAATTAAGATCTAGATCTAATTACTTTTAAATAGAATTCCAACGTGAAATATAAAAAGAAGAAAAACATCATAGGCCGATGTCATGAAAATAATGTAGGCTTCGTGTACATTTCTAACACTGTAAAATATACATGTCATCTGACATTAAATCTATATTTATCGATTTATGTTTGTCTCAATAGAATGAATAGACCGTCATGTGATAGTTTGAAATGTACATGAAATTTGTCATATAAACTATCTATCATGTCATGCGTAAATCAACAATGAAAACATTGACAGAAAAGGAGAAATTGCTGATAAACAGCAAATCTCCTTTTCTCTTAGAACTTTTTTGTCAAGCCGTTTAATGGATATCAAATTCAGGTCTTGTTTGGGAAAGGGTTAAGTGTGATTTGTATCATTGCTGCAAATTAAATGCGCTACAATTCATAAATGTTTTGAAATGAAAATAATCTCTTTCGTGACGTTTAAAATAATTTTCTCCTTTTGCCTTAATGTATTCCCAATGTGTTTTTTTTTAATCACAAAATCAAAGCTATGTCTTGTTTAGGACAGTGAATTCAAAATATCATGTTGAAACAAACATTCAACTCTACTAAGGGAGATTACTCTTCGATGCGAATATGATATTTTGTACTGTAGCCTCGATTTGGATAAAAATCCATATTTGTACGGTTCAATCGATATTTGTAGGGTTCAAATGAGTGCAATGCATATTTGGACGGTTCAACCGGTGCATCGTACAATATAGATCTAGCCGCTTTGGAATATCGAGAATCCCGTGCGTCCATGCAAGTATCTCGTGCGTACAATACGGCCCTGGGTATTGTATACTCACGTGGTACGAATGGGACGATTTCATTGGTTTACTAATGTAGGGTGTGAAATAAATAATGATAACAATTTAATTCAGCAAATAAGGGAAAAATATTTCTTTTTACCAATTCAAAAATTATCAACAAAAATGCCAAGAGAAAAATTTAGCCTTGTTCCTTTGTAATACCTTCAATGCAGAAATTTCGTCAAAATAAAATTTCTGCTTAAATTTGAATGCAAATTAAACAAAGATCAGTCTGCACATACAATTAGTTGTCTGGTCATAGCCTACACTGCTTGTTTGTCGTACTACGTATAACCATAATTCAATTTGCGGTAAAGTTGTGAAGGTTTACGAATGTGTCAAAAAATTCTCTCTTTATATATGACATACATACATGTACATGCATTTGGGAAAAATATATCTTAAAAAATTCTAAACATGCAGACATCAATGTGAAAAACTTTTTTTTCCTGACTGAAAAAGAACCTTACACAAAAAATGTAAATTACAAAATATCACAGTTCGAATGAAGGAATATAAATATAAATGATGAGGAACCAAGGAATCTTTTTATCACAAGTTATGAAACAATAACACCAAAAAGTGCATATGCAAAACACTTTAAACATGTTCTTTTTCCATGTTCATTGAAATACACAGATAATTTCTTAACAAAGGAGTTTCAGAACATCTTAAAAGCAAACAACTTTAAAAAATAACCTTCATGTTGTTTTTCAAAGGCAATTGCTTCCAGTATGATAGATCATACATGTTCAATCAATTGACCAAGCGCCGACTGTCAATCAAAAACATTGATTAGCCAATGGGCGATCAAAAAAATGTCATGCCCCAATTGTTCTTCGTTGCACATTTTCTTGTATCGATTTATCGACTGACAATCAAAACAATCAACATGCCAATTGCAAAGAATTTTGTGCTAACAATAGACTAGGTTTACCGTATGTTTTGATAAACCGTCAGTGTTGTTATAAAATCTTAAATTCTAAATTTTATAACAACACCTACGAAATACTATTTTGTTTGTCCGATTTTACTTCGCGATTAACTGGATAAAATCGTTCCCTATAAACGAACACATGTCCATTGTTTGTATTAAATTCTATGTTGGGCGGAGCGATCTGTCGATTGGCGTTTGGTCAATTGTCCAAATGCTGACCACAGAATACTCTGGGTGCTCTAGCTAGCAGCATCAAAGAAGAGACTGCACATGCCCATTCTGACCGTATTCTATGCCGCATGCTGTTCTAATAGAGCCATTTCATGCTCTGTTTTATGCAATACTTTGGGAAGTCTTTTGGCGCATGACCAAGTTTATACCGCTTACTGTCCCTGATATTACTTTGAATATTTTTAAACATGTGGTAGAATCCGGTAGATAACCAGTCTAAACAAACGAATGCACTTAAAGATTTCCAAACATATTAAGCAAGGGTATTTAAAAGGTAGCATGAAAGGGTCTATTCAGCAATTAACCCTTTTCCAAACAAGACTGGTTTTGACGTCCATAACAGAAAAGGCAAGGGAAAACATTGAGGCAAAAGAAGAAAGTGCTGATAATCAGCACTTTCTCCTTTTGCCTCAATATTTTCTTAGCTATCATATACACAAATTTCATCATAATTAACATCCCTTTTGTCGTCTGCAGCTGCTTTTGAATTGGACAGCCCTGAAATTTTGTCGTTTGGGAAAGGGTTAAAGGTGTCAAATTTGTGGTTATTACATATTTCTTTAATAAGTTTTGCACTTTTTGTAACATTTCTTAGTGTCATAGCTCTAGTCTGTGTGAATTAAACCATGCCAGGTTTAGCATACATGGGTAGGTGATAATAATTGTACGACAAGAAGTTGAGAAGTCTGGCCTCCACCGCACGTTTAGCTCCTGTCTGTTTGTATAGGTTTGTTAATTCTCCTCTCTGGCTCTCAGAAAGCTGGAAAAGAGAAAGAAATAATTATATACTGGCCAAAAGTCCTAACCGGCCACTTAAAAAATGACCATAACTTTTTTAAAGGTAATTCCATTTTAATGAAATTTGATATGTACATTTTTAAGCATAATATCCGTGGATTAACATGATGATTTACCAGTAATTATCAAATTTTGATGTGTAATAAAGGAAAAGCTCAAAAAGCTCTAAATCATAATAGAGCTCGAGATAATACACTTCAACAATTAAAAGTACACAAATCGTTAGCTACAACCCAGACGAAGAAAAAAATTGGAAAACATGGTCAATTTTGTGTGACTTTTGACAACAGAGAAAGCGGAAAGAATGGGAGGCATGGTAAAATGGTGTTTAAATTCAACCGGCAAAACATTTTATCTAGCGAATATGCTCAAATATGGTCTGGTGTGGAAAATCGATGCAACAAACTGATTTTTTTTACACATATCCTACATTTTGTAGCTCGCCGTGAATCATCAGTCTATATTTAAAGCATTTTCGAAGAAAAATGTAATTTAGATGTTGTTTTTGAGCACCGTTTTTCTGCATACATAAGCTCTTTCATTTTCTTCTAGGCCCATATGCCGTGCACAATTGTCAAACATTTTCATTTTTTTTCTTAGTCTATGTTTTAGCTAACGATTCATGAGACCAAAAACACTACATTGACACTATTCTGAGCTCTGTGTGAATTTAGAGATTTTTGAGCTTTTTTCTAGCTGTGCTTTTATTTCAATAAAACAACGGTAAATTTTTGCCAAAATCATTTGGATAGTTGCTTAAAAATTCACATAGCAAATTTCATGAAAATCCAATCACCACAGAAAAAAATATCTTTATTTTTAAAGTGGCCGGTTAGAAGTTTTGACTAGTATATTTGAGCATAAATCTGGAAATAAAGGCTTTTAATGTAGCATTTTAGACAAGCTTGCATTCAGATAAGCCATTTCTTTAAACACAGCCTGATCATGACCCGTGATGCCATGTATAGTTGCTAGAGGTAATGGAAAAGCAATGAGAGAAAAACATGGATCTTAATCAGACTGTGTGTATAGAACCAGACTTGTATTACTATACTTGTCTAAATAGGTAAATTGTTCCAGGAATTTTGATTCGTTCATAAACTAAGTCACAGGGTTTGTTTGTGAAACACCTATGCCTTTGTAATGACATTTTTTTTTCAAAAATTTTACCTTATTTAATAATGTTTAACTTTATCCTTGACTGACTAAATTCATTGTTACAAAAAAATATTTGCTGCAATTTGGAATACATATCCTCGGCTATATCATATGTATAGTCAAATGAGAGAATATGTGAGGGATATATATAATAAGACGGTTATGACATCAATATTTTCTGTAACTAAACATTAAAGCACACTGAAAATAAATATCTTGTTCTGTATAAAATTTTCTATACATACAGGCATCTCTGGATCAATCAAGGACCTAACTCTCTCCTCTAGTGAATCTGAACCATCAGTCTGAAATAATGAGATAAACATAATTGAGTCGGGATCTGGAAAAACGTCCCTTATAGCATTTTTAAAAATTGAGTTTGAAGATCAGTCTGTTGTCAAATGGAGTCCAATATGCATCAATGCTGCTCTCTATAAGTTACTACAGGTCACGAAGAAGCAATTGGAGAACAATATGGATCCTGATCAGACTGTGCGTATGCACAGGCTGATCTGGATCCATATTGGGCTCAAAAGCCTTAAGGGACGTTTTTCCAGATGCTGGCTCATATATTTACAGTTGAAACATATAGAGTCAAAGTCATAGAATGTCATTTTTTTACCTCCAGCAATCTAGAGTTCAACTCATCCAATTTTTGTTCAAGATATGTCCATATAGATTAGGTATGTTACAAATGGTTACAATGATGCACAAATCATGACGCTGCATGAATCTCATTGGGGCTAGACTAACCTAACCCTTTCCCTAACTAGACTGGGTTTCTCCTTTTGTCTAAATATTTTCTGTGCTTCACTGTACACAAGTTCCTCCTCTTTTAACATCAATTTTGTGGAATACAGCAGCTTTTAACCCTTTCCCAAACAAGACCTGGTTTTGACGTCCATAACAGAAAAGGATTGGGAAAACATTGAAACAAAAGAAGAAACTGCTGATAACCAGCAGTTTCTCCTTTTAACTCAATATTTTCTTAGCCATATTTTGCACAAATTCTATCTGTAATAACATCCATTTGTCATTTGTGGCAGTTATTGAAGTCGATCACCCTAAAATTTTGTCGTTTGGGAAAGGGTTAAATAGGACCAGCCTACAATTTGTCATTTGGGAAAGTATTAACCCATTACCAAATGGATTTTTTAGGCTTGTCCAAATTCAAAGATGTTGCAGACGACAATATCAAGTAAATAAAATTTTGCAACATTGCATGAAATGAAGAAATTGCTTGTCACAAGCAATTTCTTCATTTTCCACATTGTTTTCCAAAACCTTTTCCTTGAGGGGCATCAAAAAGCATCAATATGCAGAAAGACAACATACGGGTCTGGTGGTGAGCAGCTCTCAGTTCATCTCTGAAGTCAGCAGATTTACTCATCTGAATTTTTTAACGACAAAACACTAAGATTCCGACCCTGTGTGAATCTCATAAGGGAAGGACTACCTTAACCCTATCCCAAACAAGACCTGGTTTTGACGTCCCTATTAGAAAAGGCTTGGGAAAACATTGAAACAAAAGAAGAAACTGCTGATAACCAGCAGTTTCTCCTTTTGTCTCAATATTTTCTATCCCATATTTTACACAAATTCTATCTTTGATAATTTCCATTTTGTCATTTGTGGCAGTTTTTGAAGTGGATCACCCTAAAATTTTGTCGTTTGGGAAAGGATTAATAGTCAGATTAACCCATTCCCAAACAACAAAATTTTAGGGTGATCCACTTCAAAAACTTCCACAAGGGACAAGATGGATGTTATTAAGGATAGGATTTGTGTAAAATATGACATAGAAAATATTGAGACAAAAGGAGAAACTGCTGGTTATCAGCAGTTTCTTATTTTGTTTCAATGTTTTCCCAAGCCTTTTCTATTAGGGACGTCAAAAGCAGGTCTTGTTTGGGAAAGGATTAAATAAAAAGGCGCAATTTTTTGTCAAAGAAAGACTACATACGGGTCTGGTGGTGAGCAGCTCTCTTAGTTCATCTCGGAAGTCAGCAAATCTATCATGGTACAGAGCCAGGGCCCAGGTCTCATTGAAAAACCTGCAATAAACAATAAACAATGATTTCTCTAAATCCGATAAGCCCCGCCCAGTCCAACTCACATTTTTTGACGAGTTAACCCATTACCAAACAACAAAACTTTAGGGCAGTCCAAATTGAAAGATCCTGCAGACGACAATTTCAAGTGAATGGAATTTTTAATGTTTAGGTCTTTTTGGATGAAAAACATTGTGGGAAATGAAGAAATTGCTTGTCACAAGCAATTTCTTCATTTTCCACAACGTTTTTCAAAGCCATTTTCTTGTGGGGAGTGAAAGAGAGTCATTGTGTGGTAATGGGTTAAATATTTGCGAAGAAGTTATGACTAGAGTCACACAAGGAACAATCCTGCTAAGTTTGGTTCTAATTGGCCCAATGGTAAAGAGAAGAAGATTTTTGAAGAATTCTCTAACAATTTATCTTGGTCAGATAAGCCCCGCCATGCCACGCCTACATTTTTTGACGAAACTAGAAAATTATGAACAAATGTTAACCCATTACCACACAGTGACTCTTTTTGACTCCTTGCAAGATAATGGCTTTGTAAAACAACGTGGAAAATGAAGAAATTACTTGTGACAAGCAATTTCTTCATTTCCCACCATGTTTTCTACCGAAAAAGACCAAAAAATCTAAACTTTCATTCACTTGAAATTGTCATCTGCATCATCTTTGAATTTGGACCAACCCATTTTTTGTCGTTTGGTAATGGGTTAAAAATAAAAAGGGTCACTCAAGGAACAATTCTGCCATGTTTGGTTCAAATTGGCCAATGTTTGATTTTTAAAGAATTTTCTTATGATTTCTCTAAGTCCGATAAGCCCCGCCTTACACATTTTTTGACGAATCAAAAATCCCCAATTTTTGAGAAGGGTCACTCAAGGAACATTTATGCCAAGTTTGGTCAAAATTGGCCCATTTGTTTTGGAGAAGAAGATGTTTGAAGAAATTGTTGACAGATGGACAGACAGACAGATGGACAACGGTGAGTGACCACAATAGCTCACCTCCAGCACTTCATGCTCAGGTGAGCTAAAAAGGCATGTCATCTTTACTTACACATAAAGATCTTTAATAAGACCTTCATCAAATCTCGACACCAGATTGTTGAGACATCTTTCATGTAGGCCATATAAACAGATGAAATTTGTACTGGATATAGTACTTACATATAAAGATCTTTAATCAGTCCTTCATCAAATCTGGACACTAGATTGTTGAGACATCTTTCATGTAGGCCATATAAACAGATGAGATTAGTACTGGATGTGGTACTTACACATAAAGATCTTTAATCAGTCCTTCATCAAATCTGGACACTAGATTGTTGAGACATCTTTCATGTAGGCCATATAAACAGATGAGATTAGTACTGGATGTGGTACTTACACATAAAGATCTTTAATCAGTCCTTCATCAAATCTGGACACCAGATTGTTGAGACATCTTTCATGTAGGCCATATAAACAGATGAGATTAGTACTGGATGTAGTACTTACACATAAAGATCTTTAATAAGTTCTTCATCAAATCTGGACACCAGATTGTTGAGACATCTTTCATGTAGGCCATATAAACAGATGAGATTAGTACTGGATATAGTACTTACACATAAAGATCTTTAATAAGTCCTTCATCAAATCTGGACACCAGATTGTTGAGACATCTTTCATGTAGGCCATATAAACAGATGAGATTAGTACTGGATATAGGCTGAAATGTAATATTTACACGGTGCTTAATCACGTGATACAATATTTTCAGAAAGTCTTTAATAACTTTGTAAATACTGGACCGATTTGAATTCGGTTTGAAGCAGAGAATGTGGACAGATGTCACGCATTAGATGGACATGGTTGATTTTTGAAAAATCAACTTATAAAAAAGTTATAGAAGATAAACCAAAATTTTGGTTTATCTTCAGTAACTTTTTTATCAGTTGATTTTTTAAAAATCCAACATGTCCAGCTTATTCCTGGCATTTTCCCACATTCTCTGCTTCAAACCGAATTCAAATTGGTCAAGTATTAAACAAGAGGGCCAAGATGGCCCTAGATCGCTCACCTGAATTCATAGTTGAGATACTGGCGAGACCATGAAATCAATCTTTTAACATTAGAAGAATGCAAGAATAACAATGGCAATTTTGCAAAATTCAAAGGCATAAAACTAAGGACTTTCTGTTCTGAAACAATTTGGAAAGGGCTTAAACCTTGGCTGGGAAAGGGTTTAATCTTGCAACAGAAAAGAAATAGACTGTTCAAATTTGAAAGGAGTTGCAGAAGACAAAATTATGTGGGTAAGAAAGGATTCATGAACAACATAGCACAGCAAGAGGAAAAAATGCTGATTATCAGCCTTTACTTCATTTGACTCAATAATTCCCCAAGCCATTTTTAATAGGGACATCATAGGAAAGGGTTTATGCATAAAGATTATCTGTAGCTCCATCCTTTATCAGATAAGAGCTCCATTATCAGATAAGGCAGCCCTTTATTATTGACTTTAGACAGTCTAACTATTTACTTAAGCAGTGATTGCTGATAAGCTGATACCTGGTCAAAATAAATTTGTCTGAATTCCTTACTTGAAAATTCCAAAACCCACAACATAGGGCTTCTTTGCTTGTAAAGTGATGGTTTGAAGTATCCTTTTAGAGGTCCATGAGATGTAAACTCATGCAAAATTTCACGACTCTAGGCCAAACAGTCTTTGAGAAAACTGTCTCTGTGTGAAACCTCATGAAACCCCACAACATAGGACCACTTCTTCTTGTATTACAATAGTTTGAAGTATTTTGGTAGAGGGTATTGAGACAATGCCAAATATTTTGAAACAAGATATCATTAAGTTAAACATTCCCAACAAATTTCACAATGATTGAGCAAATATTGTAATTCTTACAGAAAAATCAAGATTTGACCCAGTGACCCAGTTTTTGACCTCGCATGACCCAAGTTTTCAATGACCAACAGACATCATCAAAATAAACCTGAGCAATTTTCAAAATAATTGAGCCCAAATTGGAACTTCCAGAGCAAAAGGAAGGGATTCATTACATTTGACCTTGTGACCTAGTTTTTGGCCTCACACAACAAACTTTTTAACAGACCTAAATGGCCAAAAGAAAAACATTCCGAGCCATTTTAACAAGATTTTTGCCAAAATTGACACTTCTTGACTAATAAATGGAGTTCTTGATATTTGACCTTGTGACCTCATTTTTGACCTCACATGACCCAATTTTTAACCGAACCTAGATATCCACCGGAAAAACATTCTGTGCAATTTTCACAATATTTGAGCCAAAGTTAATACTTCTAGAGCAAAAAAGAAGGATTTTATATCATTTGACCTAGTGACCTACATTTTGACCTGGCATGACCCACTTTTTTATATGACCTAGATATCATCAAGACAAAGATTCTGGTCAATTTTCACAATGATTGAGACAATAATGTGACTCCTAGAGCAAAAATAAGATTTGACCTAGTGACCTACTTTTTTACCCCATTCTGACCCCGATCCCGATTCTTTGAAGTATTTTGAAAAAGGATGACCCAAGGATCACATCTGTGAAATTTCATCCAATTCTGCCCAGTACTTTAGGAGGAGAAGATTTTTTTATAATTGTGGACGGACGGACAGACAGACGGATAGACAGACGGACGCCGGACAACAGACCGATCACAATAGCTCACCTTGAGCACTTTGTGCTCAGGTGAGCTAAAAAGATATTAACGATTATCAGAATTTTTGAGTCACATGAGTATACACAGTGATTCATACTGTTATCAAATAAGAAAAAGTTACTTAGTCAGGTCTTTATATCAACTTAACCCTTTCCCAAACGACAAAATTTTAGGGTGATCCGATTTGAAAGCTGCTGCAAATGACAACTAGATGCCGAAGGGCAACATGTCGAGCCCGCTCATTTTGAAGAAAGAAGACCATACCTATGTCTACAGCTGTCATTACAATGGCGTTGTAAAAGTGGGGACAAAATAAGTTGGAATGATGGGGATCATGGTGAGACAGTTTATTGTTCACAAAATATTACATGTCTATGTATTTATAACGAGATACCAGAATGGATTAATTTGAGTATACATATGTGACCCGTCACGCTAAAAGGGACCTTATGCTAAGTCCATAAAACCAAATTCCGAGAAATATACCAGACCAAGCAGAAGTCCATCCGATGTCGTATTTGGAAAACGAAAATATTGTAAGGTAGAGAAAACATTCTAGATTCAGAAAATACTTAAACGTGAAAAGTTTCGACCCTAGTCAGGCTGCGCGGACTGCGCAGACGGACTAGGGTCGATACTTTTCACAAATCCGATAAGGTCCCTTTTAGCGCGACGGGTCACATATAAGGAAAATAAGCCATGCCCCCTGGCACCCATTTTTTGTACGGATCGGAATAATTTGAACATTCTGAGAAGTACGAAAATTAGCTGCACGTAGCTGTACGTGGCCATGTTTTTTACGGATTGAGATAATTTGAACAATCTTGGTAGAGGGCCATCCAAAGAATATTTGTGCCAAATTAGTTTGAAATCTGGGCTGTAGTTTTGGAGGAGATGAATTTCAAAGTTTGACTATATACATAAAAAATCAACTCATTTTTGACATTTGACCTCCAAGTTTGACCTTGACCTTTCATCTTGGAATCTGGTTCTTGCACGCGACACTCCATCTTACTGAGCTTGACATTTGTGCCAAGTTATTTCTGAATCCCTCCATCCATGGTGAAGTTATGGCCCGGACAAGCAAAAATCATCTCATTTTTGACATTTGACCTCCAAGTTTGACCTTGACCTTTGAGCTTGGAATCTGGTTTTTGCACGCGACACTCCGCCTTACTGAGCTTGACATTTGTGCCAAGTTATTTCTGAATCCCTCCATCCATGGTGAAGTTATGGCCCGGACAAGCAAAAATCCATCTCATTTTTGACATTTGACCTCCAAGTTTGACCTTGACCTTTGAGCTTGGAATCTGGTTCTTGCACGCGACACTCTGCCTTACTGAGCTTGACATTTGTGCCAAGTTATTTCTGAATCCCTCCATCCATGGTGAAGTTATGGCCCGGACAAGCAAAAATCATCTCATTTTTGACATTTGACCTCCAAGTTTGACCTTGACCTTTGAGCTTGGAATCTGGTTCTTGCACGCGACACTCTGCCTTACTGAGCTTGACATTTGTGCCAAGTTATTTCTGAATCCCTCCATCCATGGTGAAGTTATGGCCCGGACAAGCAAAAATCTTCTCATTTTTGACATTTGACCTCCAAGTTTGACCTTGACCTTTGAGCTTGGAATCTTGTTCTTGCACGCGACACTCCGCCTTACTGAGCTTGACATTTGTGCCAAGTTATTTCTGAATCCCTCCATCCATGGTGAAGTTATGGCCCGGACAAGCAAAAATCATCTCATTTTTGACATTTGACCTCCAAGTTTGACCTTGACCTTTGAGCTTGGAATCTGGTTCTTGCACGCGACACTCTGCCTTACTGAGCTTGACATTTGTGCCAAGTTATTTCTGAATCCCTCCATCCATGGTGAAGTTATGGCCCGGACAAGCAAAAATCTTCTCATTTTTGACATTTGACCTCCAAGTTTGACCTTGACCTTTGAGCTTGGAATCTGGTTCTTGCACGCGACACTCCGCCTTACTGAGCTTGACATTTGTGCCAAGTTATTTCTGAATCCCTCCATCCATGGTGAAGTTATGGCCCGGACAAGCTCCATCCGGACGGACGCACGCACGCACGCACTAACGCACGCACGCACTAACGCACATACACCGAACCGCCATTGTGACAACTATGTCGAGCTCACCGCAAGCGGGCTCGACAAAAATGATGATAATAGAGACATGATTTGTGTACAATGTAGCACAGAAAATATTGAGACAAAAGGAGAAACTGCTGGTTATCAGCAGTTTCTTCTTTTGCCTCAATGTTTTCTCAAGCCATATCCATTAGGGACATCAAAATCAGGTCTTGTTTGGGAAAGGGTTAAGTAATAATAAGTTGGATCATGTGGTTCAAATGAATCCCAAGCTTGAAGTCTTCTTATTCATTTCTTATTCATTTTTATAACCTATCTTTTTTTCTTTTAAATTCGCCTAAGTCAACCGCCCACCCCTCTTGAAGAAATTTAAACTTCCTTTAACTATTTCCAAAATGACAAAATTTTAGGGTAACGCGCTTCAAAAATTGCCTCAAAAGACAAAAAGGTTGTTATTATAAGATAGGATTTGTGTAAAATATAGCACAGAAAATATTTAAACAAAAAGAGAAACTGCTAGTTATCAGCAGTTTCTTCTTTTGTTTCAATTTTTTCCCAAGCCTTTTGTATTAGGAACGTCAAAACCAGGTCTTGTTTGGGAAAGGGTTAAAGATATCCTGAATCCACCAATAAACATTTTTTTATTTTTTTGTCATAAATTTCATGTTACCTTTTTGGACAAGCATGTGAGTGTTTCAACAGAGTTGTACAGGTTAATATGAAGTCTGAAGTACTCTTTATCTCCTCCTGGACTTCCAGTGGATAATTCTCTCCCCTGAATTATACAGATAACACAAAATATTAATACAGAGTTTAAACTATCCCTACTTTTCAACAAAAACCTTGTAACTGCAGCTTGTTATAAAGCTGCAGATACAAGGTTTTTGTTGGAAAGTGATGATATACAGTAGCACTGTTGACACATACATGCAGGTTTCTATACAGAGTCAGGTCTTTAACTTTGCAAAGTTGGGCTACTCTTTATAACCTCCTGGACTTCCAGTGGATAGTTCTCTCCCCTGAATTATACAGAAAACACAAAATATTAATACAGAGGTTAAATTATCCCTACTTTTCAACAAAAACCTTGTACCTGCAGCTTGTTATAAAGCTGCAGATGCAAGGTTTTTGTTGAAAAGCGACAATATAGTAGCACTGTTGACACATACATGCAGGTTTCTATACAGGGTCAGGTTATTGAGTTTACATCATAGTCCGGCCTCTCTTATCATAACATGGGTTACCAGTGGATAGTTATCTCCTCTGAATTATACAGAAAACACAAACTATATGATGACAGATTCAGCTATAATATCTAAAATATACAGAAGCACAGTAGCACTGTTTCTATACAGGGTCAGGTTATCAATTTTGCTAAATTGGGCTACTCTTATCATAGCTTGTAGGATTAACAGTTGATAGTTCTCTCCCCTAGTGTACACAGAAAAGCACAAAATATGAAGACAGATTCAGCTGTAATGGTTATAATATTTCTTAGCTTAGAAAGAGTGTAGAAGAGACATTGCATACTGGGAAAGAGTTGCCTTGAATGATGAGCCTATGTACCATGTGGACCATGTTTTCTTACAGGTCAAAGGTCAAGGTCACATCTAAAGGTTAAACAACATAATTTGTCCCTGGACAAGTATTTTGCAGGCTCACCTTCCATTACAAGTTAAAATTAGTTTTGCCTGAGGATCAGAGAAATTCCATGTGGACAGATAATGTAATTTCTATGTTTCTAAAGTCTAGGTAAATCACTTTGATCTTTGTTGGATACTTTTAAACTGGCTCTGTCAAAATAGAGCTAAATCCCTTACTAAATTATGTTTTTAGCTCCATGAAAATTAAAGGGACATACAGACAACGGTATACACGATACTAAGCAACAAATATCTATGGTTGAAAAACTTAGAGGGACAGGCAGAACATACTGATACATCAAGAATTTCAAACATTATCGACAGATAGCCCGACCCACTGACCTGACAGTCAGTGGCGCTAAAAATGATGGATAATGCAGACATTGCTTAAGAAAAGCAATGTCTTCATTCCCCACTATGTTTACTACCCATAAAGACCAAAAAATGTAAAATTCCTTTCACTTGAAATTGTCGTCTGCAACATCTTCCAATTTCGATCACCCTAAGATTCTGTCATTTGGGAAATGGTAAAGTCACTTAGCAAGAACAAACTATTCAATATACAGTGCAGGTATCAGGTAACCTAGCTTTGTACATCATTACCATAAACCTCCTTTTCAAAGGGCAGGGTTTTAATTGTTAGTGGCATCAATCACTTACAATCATTGAGGGAATTGTAGAAATTAATGAAAGCTATAAAACTAATGAAGTTAAATCCCTGTATAGTGAGTGAATCGTGTTGATCTTGAAAGATACTCACTGATATAGGGATAGGTTACAGGATCAACTTTGTAGATTGTTGCATGTAAAAGCAAAGTCTTAAGAGCTGCATTTTTTATTAAGGTAAGACCTGGGTAATGGGCTATGTGACCAGTTAAAGAACAAAGCCTGTATGGTGCGAATATACAATTTCAAAGGAAGTAATTTTCATTGCTCTCAAATTTTGAATGTTTGACTTTTGTTCGTTTTTTTGCCTTCTCTTCATACATTTTAGAAAAATTTTCACAGAAATAGTTTAGAAAATTCCCTGGAAATCTAAGCATGCTCATTTATGTCCGTTTTTACAGAAACAGGCAATATTGCATCTAACAGTACTTTAAAACTGCTTGGACTTTCGGAGGTCATAGAATAAGTCGAAATATAAGGACTACACAGGAGGTGCATTACCCAGGTCTTACCTTAAAAAGATCTTGAGTCTTTTTTCAAACAATGAAACCGCGTCAATCTTTTATCTTTTCTCCATTTGTTTTATTTGTTTACATGCATACAATTTTGTATTTGAACCAGGTAATTCTTTGTTGTCTGAGAAAATGTTAACTAGTTTTTTGATGATAATGAGAGATTCTAGAAAAAAAAGACACAAATAAAACCATAAAAGTAATAATTATTAAGCTTAAATTGTTTGCTTTGGCATTAATATGAATTACTGTTCTTTTCACTCTTTTTTTTTTTTCAAAGCATTTTTTTGGAAATTCCAACTTCACAGAGTAATGTTTGTGTTTAACTTTTTATTGAAGTGAAAAAAAAATTAAAAGAACAAACAAGCATCTGTAACAACTGATCATATCTTTTCATTTTCTTTTTTCTTTTCTTTTTTTTTTCAAATCTACAAAAGATCCAGGAGACTAGAGAACTAAACAAGAGTTGTCCGCTGACAACGTAGCTTGCCTATACATGAGCTTGTCACAAAAACAGCAAATTTACGCGACGCCGACACTAGGGCTGTGACATTAGCTCCCCAGACATAAAGTCCCGGCTCGCTAAAAATGAGTGAAGGGCTTGTAATAGAGGTCAATCAAGTTTTATTTAAATTGGTTTGACAGAAATTTAGCCCCTGGACAAATGAAAACTCGCTTCCGATGTTTATCATGAAATAATCATTGCTTGTCAACAAATAAGAGTATCTATTGAAGCACCTAATTAAAGATCCTATCAGATGACAATACTGAATGAATTGAAAATTGTTGATGACAACGCAAGAGCTGTAAAGGTCTAAGCAACTTATTTTCCTAAGCATTCTAAAAAATGTCATAAAACAAGCAAATGGTTCAAAAGCCTTCATCAAACAAACAATAATTATTGTTTTAATAATCCTTTAGGATAGAGCTTTGTAGAACATTGAGAGTAAATAAAAGCACATTGGTTTAAACAAGCATTTTCTTCTTACAATCTTTATAATTTATCATTGTTTGTATTTCCTATACATGTAGATCTATATTCTTATTAAAATTAACATTGCTAATAATTATCTTTTTGATTCTCATATGTATGTAACAAACTTGCCTCTTTGGGAATAGGGTTAATGATCAAATCACCTACTTCATAGAAACTCATTAGAGTCTAATAAATCAGATGATACTTAAATGTTTTTGTTTCCAAGAAAGATATGTTTTTTGTGAGACACTTCAAAGAAAGATACTATGTTTCTTTCAAACTAATTGCACAAAGAAATGATACCTTAGGATAATCTATATAGGGTTACTTTTGTGTCAAAGACAATTTCCTTCAATGGGAATTAGGAATTAAGAGAAAAATTGATTGACTGAAACAAACTTTGTCACCCACTGACAAGGGAAGGGGGAATCTTGTGACACAACAGCAATAAAAATTGCAGAAAATTTTCAATAAATCTCTTGATATGTGACAGACTTAAATTCAGGGCTATCCAACGTGAAAGCTGCTACAGGCTGCTACAGGAGACACATTGAATGTTAATAAAGATATGATTTATGTAAAATTTAGCAGAGAAAGCATTGAGGCTAAAGGAGAAAATGCTAATTATTAGCATTTTCTTCTTTCGTCTCAAAGTTTTCCCAAGCCTCTTCTATTTAGGACATCAAAACCAGAGCCCCTTTCTTTAAAGCGAGATTTCTTCAGTATCTTAGAGATTTCTTAAGATGTTTTAGGATAAAGCGCTCTTTTGAGCAAGATTTTTAAGACGATCACTGCGAGCCGCCATTGCTCTATACTTATTTCGGAACCCCTCGGTAAATTCTGTAGAATCTATATGGGAGAGAATTGACCGAGTTGTTCCGAATGCTCCATGATTCATAAACCGCGGAGTTCCGAATGCTCCATACTTCATACAAATGACGTCATTTGTATGAAGTCTGGAACATTCGGAACACCTCGCTTATAATCTCGGTCACAAAGACGCTGTATCAAAAACATCTTAAGAAATCTTAAAAAATCTCGCTCTAAAGAACGCGCCTCAGGTCTTGTTTGGGAAAGGGTTCAGATAAATTAAAACCAAATACTTACATAATCAGCCTGTCCCATTTGTTCTATCAGTGGTCTGTCCAGTCCTGGCTTCTTCACATGTAAATAGTGGAAATTTCCTGAAAATGGACATAAACATTATAATAAAACACATTGGGCCAGTTGCATGAGACAGATTAAAAGTATATCTGGGGGATCAAGTAATAACTTCATCTTTGGGTGACTATTCCAAAATACAACCTCGTTTTGACCTCCCTAGCTATTAAATGAGTTTTGAAAACAATTTGAGGCAAAAGAAGACAGATTTTTTAGGATAAAAATCACAGGTATTTGACACTATATGCCTATATTCACTATATGTCTATATAGAACACTATAATAGAGTATTCTATTATAGTGTTCTATAGACATATAGTGAATATAGACATATAGTGTAAAATACCTGTGATAAAAATATGCAACATCTATTGAAATTAATGTGCATTTTTTCATCAGCAACTGCTTTGAAATTCAAGCAGTCTAAAATTTCATTGTTTGGGAAAACTAGAGTTTATTTTGGAGTCACTTTCTACATTTGTCCCACTCTTTTTTTCAAACCAGAGTTCTATGAAAACCCTTGTATACCTAAAACTATAGGAAGTAATAAGCAGTGAAAAAGGACAGTCACATGACATATCATGTACTGAGGTTTTGCTATGAATAAAATACAAGCAAAGACTAAGTAAACAAGAAACTTCACTCATGCAATAAAATTGGTCAATAATTGGTCAAATATTTCTTGACAAGAGTGGTTAGTCTATAAACCAACAAAATTTACTCAAGCAGAATAACAAATAAATCTGTTTGATTACATTGCCATTATAATTCAAGACTTTTGTCAATACAGTAAAAATATTAAGCTTTATGTCTATTTGTTTTGAAAGCTTCTGTATGATCAATGCTTCTGAAGTTTTTCATGATGCATAAGGCATTATTATAACCATAAAGATAAACTTAACTTCCACAGGCACAATATGTACCACATTTTTCCATTGAGCACCCTTTTTCATTCATTAGAAAATACAAGAACTTCGCAGAGCGGCGCATATACGCCTGAGAGGGGCTTTATTTCAAGGGCAGATAATTCAAGAAAAGAGTTAACTGAATTCCGTAACTAGACACCATGGAGATTCATTGTGGCAAGTTTGATCGAATTCGGATCAAAACTGTGGGAGGAGTTGCCCACATAAGAAATTGCAAACGGACGGAGAGACAGAAGGACAAGCAGGGCCATAACAAAGTTAGATCCTTCGGGTGTATAAAAATGGAAGCATTTTTAGGTCACCTGACTGAAGGTCATGGTGACCTATTGCGACCGTGTTTCGTCCGTCGTCGTCCGTCGTGCGTCGTCCGTCGTGCGTTAACTTTTAACATTTTCGACTTCTTCTTGAGAACCATTGGACGGATTACAACAAAACTTGGCAGGGAGCATCCCCATGGGAAGGCGCTTCAGATTTGTACGAATCATGGAGTTATCTCCCTTTGGGGCCCCAAAAAGGGCCAAAAAGGGGTTAAATAGGGTACATCTTAAAAAATCTTCTTCTCATGAACCAGATGTTGGATTTGATTTACATTTGGTATTTAGAGTCTTTAGGGCAAGGACAACAAAGTTTGTACAAGAGAAAAAAATCCGCCCAGAAATGGCCGTGCTGGGGATGGGGGATGGGAGGGGGGGGGGGGGTCGCATTATTAGTTAACTTAACATTTTCGACTTCTTCTTGAGAACCATTGGACGGATTACAACCAAACTTGGCAGGGAGCATCCCCATGGGAAGCTGCTTCAGATTTGTACGAATCATGGAGTTATCTCCCTTTGGGGCCCCATAAGGGGCCAAAAAGGGGTTAAATAGGGTACATCTTAAAAAATCTTCTCATGAACCAGATGTTGGATTTGATTTACATTTGGTATTTAGAGTCTTTAGGGCAAGGACAACAAAGTTTGTACAAGAGAAAAAAATCCGCCCAGAAATGGCCGTGCTGGGGATGGGGGATGGGAGGGGGGGGGTCGCATTATTAGTTAACTTAACATTTTCAACTTCTTCTTGAGAACCATTGGACGGATTACAACCAAACTTGGCAGGGAGCATCCCCATGGGAAGCTGCTTCAGATTTGTACGAATCATGGAGTTATCTCCCTTTGGGGCCCCATAAGGGGCCAAAAAGGGCTTAAATAGGGTACATCTTAAAAAACTTCTTCTCATGAACTGGCTGTTGGATTTGGTTCACATTTGGTATTTAGAGTCTTTAGGGCAAGGACAAGAAAGTTTGTAAAAGAGAAAAAAATCCGCCCAGAAATGGCTGTGTTGGGGATGGGGATGGGAGGGGGGTCGCGGTATTAGTTAACTTAACATTTTCGACTTCTTATTAAGAACCATTGGACGGATTTCAACCAAACTTGGCAGGAAGCATCCTAATAGGAAGCCGCTTCAGATTTTGTACAAATCATGGAGTTATCTCCCTTTGGGGTCCCATAAAGGGCCAAAAAGGGGGTAAATTGGGTACATCTTAAAATATCTTCTACTCATGAACCGGCTGTTGCATTGGATACACAGTTGGAAGTTAAAGTCTTTAGGGCAAGGACTACAAACTTTGTACAAGAGAAAAAAACTCGTCAATAAATGGCCGTGCTGGGGATGGGGGATGGGAGGGGTTCGCGTTATTACTTAAATTTGAACATTTTCTTCTTCTTTTTGAGAACCATTGGACAGATTTCTACCAGACTTGGCAGGTTGCATTCCAATGGGAAGCCGCTTCAGATTTTTTACAAATCATGGAGTTATCTCCCTTTGGGGCCCCAAAAGGTGCCAAAAGGGGGGTAAATAGGGTACATATTAAGAAATGTTCTATTGTTGGATTGAATTCACATTTGGTATTTGAGTCTTTAAATAAGTTTGTACAAGAGAAAAAAAGACTCTCAAGACATGGTGGTGCTGGGGGTTGCGCTTTTTGTTAACTTAACATTTTCCTTAAATGTTTCTGCTCATTTGATTCAGGTGACCGATAAGGCCCTCTGGGCCTCTTGTCTTCTAATGCCTAAATCTTCTCTGTAGTATGTAAATCATAATTTTACATTAAGTAACTTCCATTATGTCGTCCACGGTAGTAGCTTTCAAATTGGACCACCCTAAAGTTTGGCCCTTTGGGAAAGGGTTAAACAAGAAAATATAGACAAGGGGGGATCCAGGATTTTTCTCCAGGGGGGTCAAAGCCCAGATGATGGCTTAAAATATGACAAATATAGTTGCTTTTCAACAAAAACCTCGTAACTGCAGCTTGTTTTAAGCTGCAGTTCCAAGGTTTTTAGTTAAAAAGCAGAGAAATGTAGCATTACACTAAACATATCATATGGTCAAAAATTAATTTTAAGGCCAATGCCAGGGGGGTCTGGAGCCCCCTCCCCCCCCCTCCCCTCTAGATCCTCCCTTGATAGAGACTTGTATCACAAAGGTTACCTGGTAGCACAGCCCCCTGTATTTTGGGGTTTCTATAGATGGGTATGAGGTTGAGTTGCTCATCTGCCGGTGGTGGCTGTTGCTCCAGTGTGGGATCAAACAGTCGCAGCATCTCCGTGGCCAACTGAAAATATATAAGGAATCTTTTGATAATAACTTGTTCGAAACCTTAACCCATTACCACACAATGACTCTTTTAAGTCTTTTTGACTCCCTACAAGATAATGGCTTTGAAAAACATTGTGGAAAATAAAGAAATTGCTTGTAACAAGCAATTTCTTCATTTCCCACAATTTTTTCTACCCAGCAAGATCAAAGAATGCGAAATTTTATTCAATTCATATTGTTGTCTGCAGCATCTTTGAATTTGGACAAGTCCAAAATTGTGTCGTTTGGTAATGGGTTAATCCGGCTACAATTGGGTGCCTATTGTGATTTAACTTCAATTCTTTAGCGCAAAATGGCTGACCAAAAACAGATAATGTCACTGCCACAATATAAAAACATTTCAGGACAAGATGAAAATGCCAGGTATCAACATTTTCTTGAATATTTTTTTGAACATTTTAACATCTTTACTGAAGTCCTTGATCTATTCCAACAATGACATTTTCATGTTTTCTAAAAGACAGGGATGAGAAAACAACTTGGAAATGAAATTGCTAGTAACAATAATTTTAGCCTTTAACCTATTACCACAAAGCTGTGACTCTTTTTGACTCCCCACAAGAAACTTGCTATGGAAAACATTGTGGAAAATAAAGAAATTACTTGTCACAAGCAATCTCTTTATTTCCCTCAACATTTTCCATGCAAAATGATTGAAAAATGTACTTTGTCATTCATTTTTAGTTGTCGTCTGCAACATCTTTGAATTTAATGGACAAGTCGAAATTTCATTGTTTTGTAATGGGTTAACACAATATTTTCAACTTAACCAAGAAACACCAAAATACTTAAAATTTCATCAACCATATTTACAACTAAATATACATTATAGCCTCTTTCAATTTGGGCTGGTCTAAAAGCGTTGTTGTCTAATAACAGCCTAAATCCTGTACATTGGTAGGGAAAAAGGTTGCTATTCCTCCATTGGGAAATTCAGTATAAAACCATTTACAAACAAACACTATGCTATAATAATATCAAAGCAGATACCATCTAGAATGAAGACCATTAGAGCAAAGGTAAATATTGATTCTGCATAAAAAAAACTCAATCAGTGTCAGGGAATTTCATAATGGGCACCTGAAGCATTGACATTGTGTCCATGTGGTTGCCATGACCTTGACCATGAAAGTAAATTGATGCTTTTCTTCCAAAATATTGTATTAAACAAGCTGTAGATACAAGGTTTTTGAAGAAAAGCAGCGAAAAATTAATAAAATAGATAACTTGCAGAATGACAAATTTTTGATTCACACAAATTGAAAGCTGTTGTTGTAACCAACTCTCAAAATTGAAACACTAAAGAAATATTGAGGGGAAAGAAGATCATGCTGAATGTCAGCCTTTTCTTCTTTTCTCTCAATGTTTTTCTAAGCATCCTCTGCTAGAATTGTGGATACAGGAGCATGTTTGGGAAAGGGTTAATATTTCCAATGCAGATGATGAATGATGCTTTCAGCGGTTATTCAATGTTTGTCAGTTTTATTATCCTCTGAAAGCTCTAACTATTCTCAAGCATGTTTTAAATGGAAGAACAATCCTTTGTGAAGAAGTCTTTATTTAACACTCCAAAAATAACATAAATTTAAGACTGTTCCAATTTAAATCTGCTGTTCTGGATAAGTTTAAAAGTTTTCAAGTTTTATCAAACAGTGTTTAAAAAGGAGATTGTATCAAAAAGCTTGAATAATTCACACATGAATTAGAATATTTAATTGATCAAATTGACTGATATGCACAACCCCCCCCCACTCCTGTAAGTTATTTCTGCCTGGTTTGTAAGACAAGTGAAGAACTAGCCTGATATTTATTCCTTATGGACAAAATTCAACTTTTGACAGACCTAATATTGCTGTGCATCCATTAAAAATAGAAAACAGGTATTTTTTCACAAAGAAAAAGATGGCATGCAACTAAAATGTTTTTATTGAATCTTCCTGCATGGTATTTGATGACAGACTGCTGGGCTATTAGACATATAAGATGGAACTCTCTTTCTTTCAAGAAGCTTTTAGATGACTAATGAATTATGATCTTACAAATTACACAATAACATTCCTTGTCTCATTTTCTGTGATTTTAACTATATATAGCCCTCTCCAATTGAAGAATACCGTAACATTTTCACTGGTGGGGAACTCGGCCAAAGCGAGGGACGTTTTTTCGCGATCAATATATTCCGCCGGTAATAATATAAAATATCGTAACTACAGCTTTATCGAAGCCATAGTTACAAGATTTTATAACAACACCAACAGTTTGTCATACAAAACGGTAAACCCGGTCTGTTTTTAGAACAAGTTCATAGTCATTAAACGCAAAATATCTATACCTTGTTGTAGCGAAACTTGTTTTATTTCACCACCCGTGATTTTGACATTATCTGTTTCCAAAACAGCGAAAATTTGGATTGGTCCAATCTGAAAGCTGTTCAAGAATGCAAAGCACATGTTTATAAAGATACACAATTTACAATTACTAAAATATTGAGGCAAAAGAATCACATATGATTATTAACAAAGTTATTGAATATTTTCCGCAATTCATGTTGTTGTTCTTTATGATTCCCAAATGTGTTTATACCGCTAGTGCTCAGGGCCCCGTTTTACTAAGATTTGCGTAAGTTTTTGCGTAACTTTACGTTAAAAAAATCTTACGCAAATTCTTAAGTGCGTTTTACTAAACGATCGTAAGAAAAATTTGAACGTAAGAAAAAAATTGTCGTAACTCTAAAAATAGAACAACAGAGGCTAAAAATAAATCAACAATGTGCTCTCACCTCGGTTTAGTTTCTAGTAAATATTAATAAATAATAATTGCGTTTTCTGTTCATACTGTGTTTTTATGCAATAATAAACGTAAATCTCCTTATAAAGATGACAGAAATTCAGAATTTTAGGCGGTTTGCTGAAATATAATTGTGCTGAACACTCAACGTATTTTATACGTTCGAAGTTGTCCATTAGAATCGGGAAAACGTGAGAAATACTAGCTGTCATGTTGTTGTTTTCCTATTCTATAAATAGTAACACAAAACAAAGTGAGAAAAAACAACGAAATAAACATACATTTTCCGTGGATTTTTGAATTTTAACCTTTCTTTTGATATAAATTTTGATTTTTTTCGGTAATTCTTTAGTCAACAAGGCTTTATAAGGTAAATTGAGGCACTGGAATTAGTTACGAAAATACTTACGTCAACTATTTTTTTATCGTAGAGTTGCGCAAAAACTTACGCAAATCTTAGCTGCGAACATTTTTAGTAAAACGCACTTACGCAAATAATTTGAACTTACGTTCAAATCTACGAAAAATTCTTGCGTAAGTTCGTTAGTAAAACGGGCCCCAGGTACTTAGCATTGATGTCAGATGAATAACTGAAACAAAGGACTTGTCATTATTAACCCATTACCACACAATGACTCTTTTTGACTCCCCACAAGATAATGGATTTGGAAAACATTGTGGAAAATGAAGAAATTGCTTGTGACAAGCAATTTCTTCATTTCCCACAATGTTTTCTACACAAAATGAACAAAAAAGTTTAAAAATCATTGATTTGAAATTGTCGTCTGCAACTTATTTCAATTTGGACAAGCTCAAATTTTGTTGTTAAGTACATGGCCATAAATATGCACATCACCCCTCTCACATAAGTAAGTCTACAATAGCTAAAAGTACAATTTTATGTCTCAAAAGTTGAGGTCCAATTATAGCATGGACAAGTCTATTAAGTAAGTCTACAATAGCTAAAAGTACAATTTTATGTCTCAAAAGTTGAGGTCCAATTATAGCATGGACAAGTCTATTAGGTAAGTCTACAATAGCTAAAAGTACAATTTTATGTCTCAAAAGTTGAGGTCCAATTATAGCATGGACAAGTCTATTAACCCTTTCCCAAACAAGACCTGGTTTTGACGTCCCTGATAGAAAAGGTTTGGGAAAACATTGAAACAAAAGAAGAAACTGCTGATAACCAGCAGTTTCTACTTTTGTCTCAATATTTTCTGTGTCATATTTTACACAAATACTATCTTTAATAACATCCATTTTGTCATTTGTGGTAGTTTTTGAAGTGGATCACCCTAAAATTGTGTCGTTTGGGAAAGGGTTAAGTAAGTCTACAATAACTAAAAGTACAATTTTATGTCTCAAAAGTTGAGGTCCAATTATAGCATGGACAAGTCTATATATTAAACACTGTCACTTTGGACAGTTCTAAATGAACTCTGTTGCAATAACTATCAATTATATTAATGCATCCCGTTAGAACCCTTGCCCAAAACGTGACACCTTTATAAGACAATTAGAAAAGGCTTGGGAAAAAAAATTAAGGCAAAAAAAGAAAATGCTGATAACCAACACTTTCTCCTTTGACCTCAATAGTTTCTGTATTTTCACTGCACAAACATATCATATCTTTATAAGCCTTCATTTTGTCATCTGCAAACACTTGCGGATTAGACAATCCTTAAATGATGTTTCGGAAAAGGATACAAGCAATAAATGTTGCAATGTCACCAGAGGCCATATTGAAAGTCAATATCAAACATTGGTACAAAACAAATGTCATTATTTGTAAAATCAAACAATGATGGGTGCAAACCAACAGTCAATAATAACTCTTGATGTGTTACAATGTCAATCAGTTAATCAGTTATTTACCCATTACCACACAGTGACTCTTTTTGACTCCTCGCATGAAATTTGCTTTGGAAAACATTGTGGAAAATGAAGAAATTGCTTGTGACAAGCAATTTCTTCATTTCCCACATTGTTTTCTACCCAAAACGACAACAAAATTTGAAATTTCATTCACTTGAAATTGTCGTCTGCAACCTCTTTGAATTTAGTCGTTTGGTGATGCCTTTCACAAACAGCAAAAATTTAGAGTGTTCCAACTTGAAAGCAGAAAATGTACTAGCTGAGAAGAATTTCTCTTTCGGCCCTAGATAATGCACCACGCAACATGTTCCCCAACGCGCAACATTGCAAACTGTGACTGCCAAAATAATGTTCTACCTGAAATATGGTCCCCTGTGACTTCAATCTATCCCTTATATATGGACATTAAGGTTTACGAACTGAGAATGAAATGCAGAGCCAGAGGCGAAATTTGAAAAGTGCCAGTAATTCCTAATCTGTGTTACATTTCCATTCCAAATACAAATATAAGCATTTTGTATGGTTTAGAATTTTGAATTAATGCATACTTGTGGAAATATTTGACAAAAATGTTCAAAATTACCTCCCTTGCATATGAAAATAGAGTAAAATAATATTTGTAAATTATTTTTTTCTTGAAGCATAATCTTGAAATCCGGCCTGGTGAATCAACTTCTGTGAAGGGTATTTACAAGTGTGTGTAATTTGATGCATTTCGTATGGCTAGAAAGTGGTGTTTTCATTCTCAGTTCGTAAACCTTAAACCCTGGGTTGTTTGGGAAAGGGTTCGGGCAGCAAAATTCATATTTCAATAATGATCATCATTAAATTACTTCACAAAATTTAGTATCTTACCGTTGCATATTCATGGTGAATTAACAGCATCCGGATCAAATGCTAGAGTTGTGTGAAATTTCATAGATGACCACACTGGTGGACTATCCTGAATTCATGCATGATAATTGTTATGATTAGATTATAATCATCCTAATGATTAACCCATTACCACACACTGACTCTTTTTGACTCATCTCAAGATAATGGCTTGTGAAAACATCGTGGAAAATGAAGAATTTTGCTTGTGACAAGCAATTTCTTCATTTCCCACAATATTTTCAACCCGAAAAGAATAAAATATGTTGAATTCCATTCACTTGATATTGTCATCTGCAACATCTTTCGATTTGGACAAGTCTAAAATTTTGTCGTTTGGTAATGGGTTAAAGCTTTCAATTACATGGTCCAAGTTTGTTTTCGAAAAACTGGTGTATATTTTTTCATCGTAATATTATCTTTTTTGGATTTGTTTCCTTTAGCAAAGATATATTTTGTTCTTAATACATACATAAATATGAGGATCAATGATTCAAAACATGTATGGCCTTAGGACTTTCCAATTCTGACGATTCATTGGTTTTCTCAATTACTAGAGACAGCTCCTCACTATTCGAGAGTTGAAATGGACAGGTTTAAGACATCTGTAACCTACTCTGTTTTAAACCAATAGTCTCCCTTATATTGTGCTTATAGAAACGGATTTTACTACAAGGCTTTTTTAGAAGGTGAGGACACAATCATTAAAAATTTAATATGAGGACTTTCAATAAATTAATTCACTCACTGATTTTTTTTTTTTTTTTAATTACTAAAAAATAACCTAAGTTCAGTATTGTTTTAGCCTTTACCCTCTAAGAGCTAAAGTATCATACTTTTTTCAAGGATTGATCAAGATTGTTTGATTTTCTAAAGTAACCGTCTAAAGCTCATAAATGAGGATTTTTCTGAAAGGTGAGGAAATTTTCAAAATTTTCAGTTTCATATTTTTCAGTCACAAAATTTTTTATTAAATCGGTTTGAGTGGGTGAAAGCAAAATTAACATTTCTGAAAAAACAAGAACTGAATATAATTAAGCAGAAAAACATTGAAGAAAAAGAAAAAAATATGTTTTAATATTTCGTCTTTTTGTTCAATGTTTAATTGCGAAATTTGTACAGATTGCAAAAACACGGGATTTTTTTTTTTTTGGAAAAGTTTTTTAAACTATAAAAGGAAGTGTTCAAATTACACAGTGTTGTTAATTACCTGTTTGGAGTTTTAGGCTAAATGGCCTATTTCAAGTGTAGGTTAACGATTATAGTATAAGGTTCAAATGAAGTAACATTGTGGATAAAGTGACGCGAGGTGAGATTTTTATTTAAAAAAAATGTATGTTCTTTTCATTACAAGCATTTTAACCAATTACCAGATGGGCAACTTTTAAGACCTGTTCAAATTCAAAGATGTTGCAGATGGCAATTTCAAATGAATGGAATTTTACATTTTTTGGTCTTCCTGGGTGGAAAACATTGCGGGAAATGAAGAAATTGCTTGTCACAAGCAATTTCTTCATTTTCCATGATGTTTTTCAAAGCATTTATCTTGCTGTGTGGTGATGTTTTTTTTTTATCATAAAATATTAAATAATAAATATATCTAAAATGTTGAAGATATCTTAACCCATTACCAAACAACAATATTTTGGGCCTTTCCAAATTCAAAGATGTTGCAGACGACAATTTCATGTAAATGAAATTTAAAATATTTTGGATTTTTTTGGTAGAAAACATTGTGGGAAATGATGAAATTGCTTGTCACAAGCAATTTCTTCATTTTCCACAATGCTTTCTAAAGCCTTTTTCTTTTAGAGAGTCAAAAGGGGTCACTGTGTGGTAATGGGTTAACTGTTCTAGTGCAGTTCACATCATATTTCTGTTTTGACCAACGCTTATAGAGGCATACAATGTAGGCTAAGATCAGCCTGCACAGATGTGCAGCCTGATCTTAGCCTAAAATTTTTGTGGCAAAAACTTGAGATAAACTTACTGAAATGTCTTTTAAATTTTTGGTTTGTTTGAAACAAAATTTCTAATAGCAGGACATTTAGGGCTTATATCAAAAATGAAATTTGATTTGATGAGATATATATCGTCGCTTTTCAATGAAAGCCTCATATCTGCAGCTTGTTTTAAGCTGCAGATACGATGTTTTCGTTGAAAAGCGACAACATGTTTGAAGAAAAGACAATATTTTGATAGCAATTATGTTCATGTTCTCTGTCTTTTTATTCTCAATGTTGAAACATTGCCATGTGTATGGCCGGTCTGCATGGCCTGATTGAGCATCTTTAAATAGATAAATTTTGCAGCCTAGTTAAATGGCTTAAACAATTATTGTCTGATTCAAGAAAATGTTATTAAAAGTTCATTTTCTAAACAGGTCATATGCGAAAATTTAATTAGATTGGATTTATAATAATATAATGTTTTTATCTTTACTTATCAAAGTACTTAAATTATAAAGGAAATAAGTATGTAGATTGGAATGACGCTTTTCCTGTTTTTGAGTTGTTGTAGTAAATAAGTTTAAGCTTTTCATCCTTAAATTCATATTAAAAGTAAACCAAAGTTTATAAATAACTAGAACTGATAATCAGCAGTTTGTCTTTTCTGTCAATACTTCTGTTCTGTAAGAAACATTTTTTTACTTTTGACATCAGTAAAATGTTTTGTTGGCTACTCCTTTCGAATGGGACCAGCCTAAAAGGTTATTGTTTGGGAGAGAATTTAAACACCGAAGGAAATGAATCTGAAAACCAACATTTTCTGAGTTCTTTTAATTTTTTATTTCTGTACATTATGAGCATTATTTTTTCATCATCAATGATATCATCTATAACATCGCTGCTTTTCTGCAAAAACCTCGTATCTGCAGCTTAAAACAAGCTGCAGATACGAGGTTTTCACAGAAAAGCGACAATATATTCTTAATGTGAACATGACCAAGATTTACTCATATTGGAAACAGTTGAATTTAGCATTTAATATAACATATTAGATAAGCCCTTCCCAAAATGACAAAATTCAAGGGTGCAGATCCAGTTTAATATAACATATTAGATAAGCCCTTCCCAAAATGACAAAATTCAACGGTGCAGGTCCAATTAAAATTCAAAGTGCAATGCATATCACAATATGGATTTTGATGAAAATGGTTTTGTATACAGTACACCAAAAAGATAATTGAGACAAACAGAGAAAATGCTGGTTATCAAGTATGTGTTCCCAAGCCTTTCCTATTAGGGACCTTGAAATCAATCAAGTCTAGTTTGGGAAATGGCTAATGCAATGCAGAATCAATATTTTCAAAGTAGTTTAATCGTTTCTAACCTGTAACCATCAATTACAGTGCAATGAAGACTGGAAAATTCCCCTCTATTTTTTATCCAAATTGTATGAACGGTGGGTGAGACAGATACTATATTTTTAACCTTTTTGCAAAGAAATAAAACAGATATGGACAAACAGACACAAGTAAAATAATATGCCCCCGATCTTTCTATATAAGGGCATAGAAATAAAAATCCATGGTTTTGGTGTCTACTATAGATAGATGCTGGGTTCCTTTAATCCATTACCAGATTGCAAAATGTAAGCATAGACTGGTCTAAATTCATAGATGCTACAGACAACAATATCTGAAAGTAAATGAAATTTTATGGTTTTTTTTTGTCTTTTTGGCAGGCTTTCAAGTGGGTTTTGATGAAAAAGTAGGAGAAAAGTAGGAGCCAATTCAAGAAAAAAGTAGGAGAAAAGTAGGAAAAAGTAGGAATCTGATGATAAAAAGTAGGAATCATTATATTCAACTTACCAACAAAACTGTATATAAACTCACTATAATGGCACAGGACAGCTTGGAAAAATCCAGTCACAAGACATAAGGGCTGTATTGCTTCGGGATGATCTAAGATCTTGCTGTACATGCTGCTGTCAACCTGGATTTTTTTTTAATTTATTTCTCAAATTGAACATTAAAACAAACCATAAAACACAGCAAATTAACTGTTCAGTGTTATTCCAGTGAGAGACAAATACTTAGATTCTTTTTCTTTTTGACCTAACTTCCTTTTTCTTTCTTCATTCTGTTTCAGTGCTTCTTTTTCCTTTTCAACTTGCTCTCTCATTGCCTTTCTTTTACATTCAAGAATTCTGGCTTCATCTTTTTCTATCTCAACTCTTTCTCTATATTTCTGATAGGACTTTGTAATATGTGACTGAAGTTCTTCAGTTATGGGAACAGCTGTAACTTTGCCCCCATTCAGGTTCACTGCATCTCTAGTTAGTTTGAGTCCATTTAATGATTCTTCTGATAACAATGCTCTATCACTTGTTAACAGTTTTTTGTTCACAGATAAACTTCTCTCTACATCTGCATTACCATGACACAAACAGAGGCAGGTCATGACTAGCTTTTTCAAGTGCTTGTACTTTAAACGCCCTGAGGATATTTTAAGACTGAGAACATAACTCCAGTAATGGTCTATCCTGTGTAGATCTTCCTTATCATCATATATCTTCTCATCTGGATCTTTTCTCCTTTGTACACCTTCCACTCATCTCTTATCAAGGGTATCTCTTCCTTAGAAATGCCTGGTAAAGATTCTGCCAATCTGCTGAGTAGTTTAGAGCCTCCCTCTTGTTCTCTTACTTCTGGATGAAGGCACTCTGTATTCTTTAATTATGTTATACAAATTGGAAGCTTTGTAGCTAGATAGCCTGTGGCTTCTTGATAGAACTTTTGCATGTCATATCGTAGACATTTGTTCAACAAAATGATCCTCAATTACATAGATCTTGCCACTTTTTGTTCCTTTTACTAATTATCTTTTAAATTGTGACAGCCAGTGATTTCCTGAGTGGTAAGGGTTACTTGAATATTACCTGATGATGTCAAGTTTTAGGTATATTCTAGTATTTCTTTCCACTCATGATGCACCTATCTATGTTTATTTCCAGAGTGGGGGTTCAGGAAAGGAAATCAGAAATTTTAAGAAAGAAAAAATATTTCCTTTACCAGTCTGTCTTGTAAATTCTCTATGATAACATAAAATTGCTCAGTAAAATTTCCAGTTAAAAGGAAATATTAAGCTACCCAATCACTGTTATCCATACAAACACTCTTCAGAGATAAACAGTGATAGCTGCATAATTGTCCCTCATTTGCTAATCATTGGGACATACATCTACAGTGCACATCCTTCACATTTATCAATATAATATATGTTAAGTGTTCAACTCTGAAACATTCCTCTCATATCTGATGGATCAGTAGTCAAAAACATGTTTCTCACAAACACATCAGCTGGCATAAGCGGTCAACAGTTGCATGCTCAAAGACAGCTAGAACAGCTACAGCCTTAGCAGTTGAATATGTCATCAGCCCTTATATCATGTAGCTGGTTCCATTATGCAACAGACTAAAATATTTTGAATTATAACGCATTTACTTTTTTTTCATTTTTTATACAAAAAGTAGGAATAGTAGGAGTTTTTTGAAGAAAAGTAGGAAAAAAGTAGGAAAGGTACCAAAAAGTAGGAAAAGTAGGAAAAAGTAGGAAAAAGTACTTGAAAGCCTGTTTTGGGTAAAAATGTAGAAAATATCAACATATGAGTAGTTAACATTGTTGGAAAATGATGGTCACCAGAATTCTTCTTTTCCAAAATGTTTCAAATGGTATATCATTCTAAAGGACATTGATCATTGAGGTATTCTTTGACAGTTTTAGGATCCATTTAGTTCTTGAAACCTTACAATCCAGAATTGTAGAACCCTTTCCCAAATGGCAAAGTTTTATGTATTCCAATTTGAAAACTACTGCAGACAACAAATTGGTAGTTGATAAAGATTTGATTTGAATATAATTGAGCACAGAAAACACTGAGTCTGAAGGAGAAAATGCTGATCATCAGCATTTTCTTCTTTTGTCTCAATGTTTTCCAAAACAATTTCTATAAACGACATCAATACAAGGAATGGTCTTGTTTGGGAATGGGTTAATTTGATAACAAAAGGAAGAACTACAATAACAATCATGTCTAAAATGACATACACAGAGAAAATATTTTGACATATTATGTGCTTTCTAAAGCTTCTGTTTATTTCAAGAAAACTTGACAGCAGTCTATAACAGATCGATGCCTTGCTGACTTTATGAACAATCATACATTGACTTCCTTGAAAGCTTGTTCTGAATAAAAGACATTCATTTATGTTAACAACTGAAAAAAAGTTTTCCTCCAATTCAATAAACTCCGTACTCTTGTTCTATCGCTTCTATAATTATGTTAAATTGTCTCACTATATAACATGTATTCACTTGCACAATTATTTGTATAATGTTTATTTGTAATCTTCAGAATTGGAGGAAATAAAGAATATGAATATGAATGAATGAGTATGTCTTATTTCATATGTCACAACAAATCATAAGTAAGAAACTTACATCATAGTAATGGTCATTTTCTTGAAAGACAATTACTTCTATCAAGAGAGGGATTAAAGCTAGAATGACAAACCTGATTGAAATCATATAACAATTTGTTTTATTCGAATGACAACTGAAGTCCATTAGAAGATGTAAGAATTGTCTAATTGTTTCCCTAATGGCAAAAATTGAGATGATTCTAATTCAAAGATTGATGATGATAAGATGGATGCTGATAAAGATAATATTTCTGAACAATATAGGAGTTGATATTGAGACAAAAGGAGAAAACACTAGTTTTTAGCATTTTCTTTTTAACCATAATATTTTCGAAAGTTTTATAGTTCAGGGTCATCAAAATTTGTCTCTCTGAAAAAAAGACAAGATATCTGTTATGTTAACGCAATATTTGCATTGATATTTTTTCTATGTTGACAATCAATTACCATATTTTCCTGTCAATTTAGCCCTGATATTCAGTTTATAGTAATAAAACATCTATAAATATCGCCACTTTTCTTCGAAAATTCGTATCTGTAGCTTAAAACAAGCTGCAGATGCGAGGTTTTCATAGAAAAGCGACGATATGTAACTGGGATTCAGTCATATAACATCTAGGTTCAAATCCTGGTCTTGCGTTAAACAAGTCATTATTTTGTCTCTCCAATGTTTGAATTTAAGCTATCAGAATGGTTAAAAGTACATGATAAAAGTTATTGATAGGCTAACAAAATTTAGAGAACCACCCCTGCGAAAAAAGTTCAAGAACGCATTTAAGTTCAAGAACTGTTCCAGAACATTAAATGACAGTTCTAGTACTGTTCTAGTACTCATGCCATTTAATGTTCTAGAGCATTCTAAAACAGTTCTTGGACTTGAATGTGTTCTTGAACTATTTTTGCAGGGGCTATTCTGTGCAGCATCAATTGTTAGTGTGGAAAATAAGAAATTTGCAAGTGAAAATTTATCTTGCAACTCCTTAAGAAATGGTCTTTTTGCTATTCTATTCCATCTAAAATGGCAAACATTTGGTCTGTTCCAATTAAAAAGCTGTTGAAAAATAACAGAATTAGTTATTTATGAAAATAGAATTTATGTACAAAACATTACAGAAAATATTTAGTCAAAATGAAACAAGAGCCGTCATAGACGGATTATGCTCCCCGAATAAGTGTTTGTCACAAAATAAAAACTATCATACATTAAGGCCCCTTTTCCCATGACCGATTTTTCTATACACACATTATTTATAGAATATGGTCTAGAACATCTCATTTATCACATAAGCACAAAAATTCATAAAATTCTGCCCATTGGATGAAGAGAAATTAGAAATAATGTAATATTTACATTAAGGCCCCTTTTTCCATGACGCAGCCTCAAATTAGAAAACGGAGAAAAAGGTCCCTAGGGATTATCCTAGGGAGTTCACATGTGAAGTTTCATTGAATTTGGACCAAGGGTTGCTGAGATATGGCTGTGGACGGACGGACCAACAGACGGACAGCATGGCGACTATATGCTCCCCCGAAATTTTTTCGGGGAGCATAAAAATGCTAGTTATCATCTATTTCTTCTTTCTACCTCAATGTTTTCGGAAGCATTTTTCTATCAGATACATCAAAACAAGATCATGTTTAGGAAAGGTCTGTAGAAAGCATTAATGGAGACATCTGTTAATAATGTCCTAATGACCCTATTTCAGGACTGCTTTCTAAAGACGCCACACAAATGGAACTAATAAAAACTGCAGTATCTAAGTCTAGTCTGAGACAATACCACTTTATTTGACCATGACCTTCTTTTTTATGTGAACTTTTAATCTAATTACCATTACACAAAGAAAGATGTGATTACCAATAATGAAAATTATAGCAAACTTAGTCTTTAAAATTTTTAACCAGAATTTCCCTGGAGCTGACAAAAAAACTAGAAGGGAAATATCTAATAATAATTGTTGAAAGTATAAACCATAAATATTGTGTATATACCAAGCCAGATAGATCAGTTGATAATGTCTGAGTCTGTGAATCCAGGGGTCGTGAGTTTGAATCATGACTTGGTGGCATTCTGGCATTTGACAAGATATTTGTCTCTCACCCATGCCTGCAAATCATTGTGAGAGACCAGCTGGAGGCTTAGATTGGATATTGTGGTAGTTCTCATGGTGAGAGAAACACCAGGCTCTGGTTTCTCAAAAAACTTAAGTATATTCTCATGAGAACATGCTCAACTTCAAAGGGATACTCTCCAACGTTGAAGGGTATTCGATTGAAGTTCACATGCATTTTGTGCGATTTGAGCACGGTGCTCAGATTTGAGCATGAGAACGTACTAAAGTTTTTGCGAGAAACCGGGGCCAGGAATTCACCATTAGGTACTCAATCCATGTGATATGACCGTAGTAGTAGAAAGAGGCATTGACTAGTAGAAAGAGGCATTAAACCGCAATCACTGAGTTATTGTGTAAATAATTAAGGCAATTTGTATCTTATAATTTGGAAAAATTAATAATTTGTATTTCACAGAAAAACATCCCTTTCAGCAACAAGCAACAAAGTTGGGCTTGAATATCAAATCAATTATTGCTTTGTACAAAACTTGTGCAAGTGCATAATAATAATATAGATTTGCACTTGACCTTTGCATGGCCATGGCTATAGGCCCAGATAAAATTTAGGGCAATAGGTGACCTTGATTAATAAGGACATCAAACTATTTGTATCATGCAAATACATGGTAATCCATGTTAATTAATCAACTTTTATCAGCACAGCTGCTGCAAAGTTTACTTTTAATGATCTCAGTAATTCTTCTGTTTATCATGATTATTTCATCAGGAAGTGTAGAGAAAGGAATTGACAGATACATGCAAAGCTCCAGATAAGAGGGGGTGACAACTTTTCAAACTGCAATAATTCTTTTATTGTTCATCAAACCCTTTATTGTGGGTACTCATTTGCATCGTCTCGTTGAGACGATTCAAATGAGTACCCACAACATAGGGTTTGGAATTAAAATAACAAAGTTAGAATGTCTTCACCCCCACTTATCTGTAGCCCTGTACATGACTGTAGGAAAACTGAACAAAAGTTGACTGCCAACAACATAGGTCACCTATACAGAAGCTTGCATCATAGAAATTTCACTCTCCAAGGTCAAAGTCACAAGGTCATGATTGCAAATAAAATTTTTTGGCTGCAGGTATCCATTTGCGAAACATCAAGGCTCTATATCTCAAGCAAGCATTTATTTGTGTTGAAAGAAGAAGGAGGTGTGGACCCCTGACAGAAGAATACTTGCGTTTGATGTTTGAAGATGCCATGGCGTTTGAGGTAAAGTGAGATAGAACCAGGTATGGCACCATCGCAGGCGTGTACGGTTCACTTTATCTCTGCAAAATCTGTCCCATAATTAAGCTGAGAAATCAAATCTTGCAGCAAGCAATACCATTCAAGGGCGGTTCTAGTGGGGGGAGGGGGTCCGGAACCCCCCTGGCATTGGCCACAAATAAATGTGACCCATCACGCTAAAAGGGACCTTGTCGGATGTGTGAAAAATATCGACCCGACACTTTTCACTTTTACGCAATTTTCTAAATCCGGAATGATTTCCCTATCTAACTATATGTTCATTTTTCGCATGTTGGATCTGGTTGACCTGTGCCAAGTTTGACAAGTTTGTCAAAATTTGAATTTTTGGAGTTCGGATAAGGTCCCTTTTTGCGTGACGGGTCACAAATGTTTTGATTACATGAATGTTACATACAAGATTTAACACATATTAAGCCATTATTTGGCTTGGACCACCCTGGAAAAAAATTTTGGGCTTGGACCCCCCTGGAAAAAATTCTGGATCCACCCTTGCTATTCTCCCATGTGGGATAGCCACCTTGGTAATATTGCTATGCTCAGACCATGATTGAATAGTAAATGTGTGTGTGACTGGGACTTTAAGCAAAACATTAGTAGACACTCAAATGCCTACATAGGGACAGTCAGAGTTTGTATAATGTTGTGTGGTGCATTAAATTATCTACGGCCAAAAGAAAGGAGTTCTAGCGCTGATACCTAATTTTTCACTATCTATAAAGGCGCAGTTTCCGAAAAATGTTACAATAAATATAAATGGCCGGTCAGTCAATTATACACAGACTTGATATAGAAGGACTAAATGGACTCCATTAAAAATTTCCTTGGACAGAAATAATCTAGTTATACATGTAACACCATTCCATAGATATTTCTTGAATATCGTCACTTTTCATGGAAAAACTTGTAACTGCAGTTTGTTTTAAACTGCAGTTACGAGGATTTCAAAGAAAAGCAGCGATATATTTTTTACATCCGACAACCTAGCAAGGCCACAGTGTATAATCATGTGACTCAGAATTTCTGATAATCTTCAATATCTTTTTTATTACTTGACCAATTTGAATTCGGTTTGAAGCAGAGGTGGGAAAATACCAGGAATAAGCTGGACGTGTTGGATATTTGAAAAATCAACTGATAAAAAAGTTATTGAAGATAAACCAAAATTTTGGTTTATCTTCAAGAACTTTTTTATCAGTTGATTTTTCAAAAATCAACTACGTCCATCTAAAGTGTGACGTCTGTCCGCCAAATCTGCTACAAACCGAATCCAAATTGGTCCAGTATTTACAAAATTATTTAAGATTTTCTGAAAATATTGTATCACGTGATTATCCACCGTGAAGGCTCCCATGATCACTTTGACAAGGGTTATGTTACTAGATTAAAGATTGACATTTATCCTTTTCCGGAAAAAATCTGGTTTTAACATCTCTAAAAGGAAAAACTTATGAAAACATTGAGACAAAAGAAGAAAATGTTGATAATCAGCATTTTATTCCTTTGGGCTCAATATTTTCTGAGCTATATTGGTAAAAAATTATACATTATCGACATCTGTTATTTCATCTGCAACTGCTTATCAACCCCTTTGCTGCCCCGTGACCGCCTGAGCCGTCATACGAAAATGTCGCTATACTGCCCCATGACGGCCTGGGCCGTCATGAGGGGAAACCGATGGTTTGTTTTCCAAAGTTTAAGAACAAACAAGAGCCGTCACAGACGGATTATGCGCCCCGAATAAGTGTTTGTCACAAAATAAAAAATTATCATACATAAAGCCCCCTTTTCCCATGACAGCTTTTTTGTACACACATTATTTATAGAATATGGTCTAGAACATCCTTTTTTACATGAGCACAAAATTTCATTAAATTCTGCCCATTAGATGAAGAGAAATAAGATGAAAACTAATTTTTACACTAAGGCCCCTTTTTCCATGACGCAGCCTTAAATTTACAGAGAAAAAGGTCCCTAGGTATTGACCCAGGGAGTTCACATGTGAAGTTTCATTGAATTTGGTCCAAGGGTTGCTGAGATATGGCTGTGGACGGACGGACACACGGACGGACAGCGTGGCGACTATATGCTCCCCCGAAATTTTTTCGGGGAGCATAAAAATGTAAAATGCAAAATGAATAAAAACATATTCACTGAATAGCATTTTCAAGTATCTTTCAGAATATATAAGGTTTTATATAGTTTTATTGAATAGTTTTTTAGTTATAAGTTGATTTCTTACACTACCGTCAATTTCTTGGAAAATAGTCTGGCAAATAGGAACCAATTTTCCAATATTTGTCTGGCAGCGAAGGGGTTAATTGGAACAGTCTAAATTTTTTGCTGTTTGGGAAAAAGTTAAACTCGTAATGTAGAAAAGGAAATGGATTGCATCCATTAGGACATGTCAGCATGTGAATTACTGATAAATCCGGATATCGCCATGAATTTCTACTCACATCTTCATGCAGTGATTTTCACTAGCTAACCATCATTTTGTAAGTGATATTGCAAAACCTTGTAACTCCAGCTTTGATAAAGTTGGAGTTACAAGGTTTTGCAATAACAATGACCATTTGTAACAGAAAACTTGCCACTAAGAAGATGTAGTTGCCCATGTAATTCTACAGCATAAAGCTACTTAACCCTTTCCCAAACAAGACCTGGCCCCGGTTTCTCGTAAAAACTTAAGTATATTCTCATGAGTTCATGCTCAACTTCTTTTCAATACCAATCAACGTTGATTGGTGTTCAATTGAAACTCACGTGAATTTCGTGCGATTTGAGCACGATGCTCAGATTTGAGCATGAGAACATACTTAAGTTTTTTCGAGAAACCGGGGCCTGGTTTTGACGTCCCTAATAGAAAAGGTTTGGGAAAACATTGAAACAAAAGAAGAAACTGCTGATAACCAGCAGTTTCTCCTTTTGTCTCAATATTTTCTGTGCTATTTTGTACACAAATTCCATCTTAAAAGAGGTCCAATTGTGGTCTGCAGCAGCTTTTGAAATGAAAATTTTGAATATTTGCCATTTGGGAAAGGGTTAAAGAAGAGTTACAAAGAGTTACAAAATTAAAATTTGCCAACTGCAAAAAGGCTACATGATTATAGGCTTATAGCAAAAGTGCTAATGCAAAATCCTGCAAGGAATATTATTATAAATTTTTCTGATATTATTCATAAAGATTACATTTATGATGGTTCATTTTTTGACAAAAAACATTTTAATGGAAACAGTGATTATTTGATCTAGAAAAAAATCTCATGACAACAGAAAAGGCTATTGAAAATAGCAGACAATAAATGAGAGATAATAAAATTATGACAATGATGTGACCTTTCTTTGAAACAGACTGAGTATAAAAATATTCTTACAAAAAAACCTTTTCAAATATTTTTTCAACTTTCAAAGTCAAAATGTTTACTCTTCTCATACTCTTTCTAAATCTTACTTGTATACTGCATTATCATATTTTTATAAGAGTTCTGATTAACTCTTTCCCAAGCAAGACCTGGGGCCTGTTTCATCAAACCATTTAAGTCGCATTTTTGACTTAAAAAACGTCCTAAATACATTAAAGTCGTAAGTCGCGTTTCATCAATGTCTCAAGACTTAAGAAGTTCCTATTTTTTGACTTAAATTTAAGACCAATATTTTGGTGACTTAAATCCGACTTTTTGACTTAAATTTTGTCTTAAATGGTCGACAATCGATGACTGGCATCAGCTTTACAATTTCTTTTGGAATCGAGGCTGATGGTCAAAAACTGAATCGACATGGGCATATACAAGGCGTGTGAATATCCAGCTACATGTACAAATAAAATAAATCATTTGATTAAAACATCTATTACACCGCTTCGAACCCACCAACTCTTAAATGTTATGTCAAGTTAGACCTCCTTGTGACTTTCTAGATAAAGACACCTTCAACAACATAGAGAGAAAAGAAGAAATTTATGCTGCATTTTCTCATTTATTTAAAACTGTTTTGTACTATGATTATGTCCAAACTCCACCAGCTTCCATTTTGTAAGAGAGTGGGCTCACTTTATCTGAGTATGAACAAGGGCACACATTGCTAAGCGATATAGGCTATACGAAACGAATATTATACGTAAAATATGAGTCTTTTTTCTGTCTTTTAGATGAATAAGAAATATTACTTCTGTTATGTCGCAATTCAATGTCTGATGATGGAAATTCAATCATGGATAGAAAACAGGACAAAAGCAGGAAATGAAGGATCCTTGATGCTTTTTTATGTAAGTCGACACTTGACGATGCTCCAATTCAATATAATATTATAGGCCCTTACTGCTAAAAGTTAGAATCCAAGACTGGTCAGTTAAAATGATAGCTAGATCAGTATAATATGAAACAGACAGGTTAGAAATACACTTATTTGACACAAACAGAAGTTGCTTACACTCAAAATTTCCGTGGCATGTAAATGTATTTGTATAACTCAGCTTTTAAAACTAAAAGAAATAAATTATTTGCTTTAAACATCTTAAACCCGCTTCATTTAAACACCCCCCCCCCCCCCAAAAAAAAGAGAGAGAAAAACAGAACAAAACAAAACACCACTATTTACCCTTTAAACCCTGTGTCTCATTACACACTGCCGCTCACTCGAAATGTCCCGAGTTCGATACCCGGCCCCGGCAAATACCCTCTCTAACAAAATTTCACCCATCAATGGTTTGATATTGTGAACCTATGGTGGCGAGCAGCTGGAGGCTCGGTTAGGGTGTTGTGGTATGAGAAACAAAAGGAATCCATGGTTAGGTGCTCCAGTCTCCGTGGTGTGACCAAAGCAGTTGAAAACGGCGTTCAACCCCAATAAATTCATTAGAAAAATAAATTGTGTCATTCCTCTTAAAGACAACTTCAATAACATTGAGGGAAAGGAAATTTCTGCACTTTCTCACTTTTTGATCAATACATGTTCTGTACTATTACTCATTAACATTTTGTCGTCTGCTTTAGCTTTCAAATGGACCCAATCTAAAATTGTCTTGAATCGTATAGGCCCTACAGGTTCTATCATTGGCAGTTACATTATCCCACGGAACGTTAGAGACTTGGGGTGACTTTTCTCTGGGGATTGACAATGACAAAATATTCAACATCATCAATCTAACCATTAACAAATACTGATTATTATTGTTTATTTTATGATTATAGTCCCTGAAGAGTCCACTTTCAGCATAATAAAATATCGTACATGTACACCGAATTAATAAATTTTCTGAGAGATGTTAAAACGTCAAAAGCGACTACAACAAGAAAAGTTCTTTGCTTTCTCAAATTTCATTTACAAGAAAAATGGCATTATTATATTGAACAAAAACAAAATCTGTTATAAAAAGAAAAAAGCATTTTCCAAATCTTGTTTTGTCCGGGAGTAGGTCTTACATAATATCTTTCCATTATGGCTTCCCTAGTGTATTGACTTTTTTGCAGAATTATTTTGCTTTGGGGAGTAGGATGAATTTTTACATTATTGCACGACGCTTCCTTAACCCATTACTGCACAGTGACAACTTTTGACTCCCTCGTGAGAAAATACTTGGGAAAACATTGTAGAAAATGAAGAAATTGCTTGTGACAAGCAATTTCCTCATTTTCCACAATGCTTTCTAACTCCAAATGATCAGACTTTTTAAATTTCATCATCTTGAAATTGTTGTCTGCATCGCCTTTTAAATTGGAGTGGTCCAAAATTTTGCCGTGTGGTAATGGGTTAAACCTTTTTCAACAAAAAGATAATTTCGCTAGCAGAAACGATTTTCCCCTTGTCCAACAGTGCTCAAATGCCAAATGTTGAATTTTCGTTTTTCTTTGACGTTTGTAAAGTTTCTATACATTACAATGACACAATTTAGCTAAAATCAGGACTGCACGTGATTTTCTGGGGCCTTTTGATCGAGCATAACCAAAGTAGGACATATTTTGATGAAACGCAAATTTAAGTCGTAGGAACTGCTTAGGACGTTTTGATGAAACTGACTTACGGACGTCCTACAAAAGGTCTCAGGACACTTTTTAAGTCATGTCCTAGGACGTTTTTGATGAAACCGGCCCCTGGTTTTGACGACCCAGATTCCCATTTGGGAACACATTGAAGCAAAAGAAGAAAATGCTGATGATCAGCATTTTCTCTTTTCGCCTCAATATTTTCTTTGCTTTTTTGTGCAATAGTTCTACATAATTTTATCAATGTAAATTTTTCTCCCTGAAGCATCTTCAAAGTTGGATCACCGTAAAATTTCGCTGTTTTGAAAAGGGTTAACTCTTTCAAGACCAGGGGCAGGTATATATTATGTCCACATTTTTGTGTAAACTGTGTATGACTGAAAGCAAAGAAGCCAGAAATACATCAGGGATTAGATAGATAGATGTGGTAGATCTTTTAAAACGAAAAAAAATCAACTGATCAAAAAGTTATTGATGACCATAAAATTGTTTACTTTGTTGTCAATAACTTTTTATCAGCTGATTTCTTAAAGATCAATCACGTACATCCAGCCTATTGGTTACATATTAAGTGAATTATTGATGAATTTCTAAATTGCTGTGTCACACGATTCCCCACAATGCTTACAATAGACTCAAAATATCAAGGTGTTGTACTTGTAGTAGCTTTACTCAACTGCAATAATGGCAATGAATTCTGTGCTAAACATAGACTAGGTTTACCATTATGTTTTGACAAATCATCAGTGTTGTTATAAAATCTCGTAACTACAGCTTGAATCAAGCCGTAGTTACGAGATTTTATAACAACACCAACGAAATACTATTGTTCGTCCAAAAATACGTCACTGTTTACTTGAAAAAATTGTTCCCTGTTGCTACGATTTTGTTATCTATATTATGCAATATTTTGACATTTTGTATAATCTCTGGTTATACTCAAACCATCTGCTATAACCTAGAAATAGTTCCAGGGCTAAGCTCAAAACTGTTGTAAATGCATATCTAATTATAAGCACGAACAGTAATTTGGCGCTAAGCCTTCAATTCTTATTAATTATCAAAGGAGCAATCAATGTGATAAAAGATAATAATTCTATGATACCTTTTCTTCAAGTTATGTGATTATTTCAGAAAAGAATACTCTTTAACCTTTTCGCAAACACAACCAGTGAATTTGATATATGTTATCCAGAAAGCTTTTTAAGCCATTCAAATATACGATGTTTCTATTTGACACCCTACAAGATCTAATGGCTTTGGAAAATATACATGTAGCGGAAATGAAGAAATTTATTGTTACAAGCAGTTTCCTCATTTCTCAAAATGTTTTCTGCGTACCCTGCAATTGTATAGTCTGCAACTACTTTGAATTTGGAAAAGGCTAAATTTGTTGCCACAAGGCAATTTGTAACCCTTTCATAAACATTGACGCTTTTGGACGCCTCACAAAATTAAGGCTTTGGAAAACATTGTGGAAAATGAAGAAATTGCTTGTGACAAGCAATTTCTTCATTTTCCACAATGTTTCTACCAAGAAAGACCAAAAAATGTTAAATTTCGTTCAATGGAAATTGTCATCTGCAACACCTATGAGTTTGGTTAAAGCATTGCAGTGTAACAAGAATATATGACATATTTTTCTCATTTCAGACAACTGTATAACACATTAAACTGAAGATCCACATTTCTCTGGTGTTGAATACAATGTAAGAAATGACAGCCTTACACGATGTGAGCAGTAAATATACAACCAACAACATACATCACTGAACAGTTAACAACATCGAATGACAGATTACTTGAACATGCATGTGACGATATGTCATTCTGTTAGAAATTGGACAAAGAAACAAACAAGAAACATTTTTACATTCCTTCTTCTAAACATCATCAAATGACAGCTGATTTGATTCATGAGTGATGTGAATATTTATAATTGTCTTGGCGTAATTTGACAAAGAAACACACATGAAAAAAACATTCCTTATTCTAAACATCATCAAATGACAGCTGATTCGATTCATGAGTGATGTGACAATTTATAATTCTATTGGCGGAATTTGACAAAGAAACAAACATGAAACAATGTTCCTTCTTCTAAACATCATCAAGTGACAGCTGATTCGAATCATGTGTGATGTGACTTAATCATTCATCGTTTTGTTGGAGATATGACAAAGTAACAAGCAACTATTACGAAACAACATTCCACCTGAAGATCATGAAATGACAACAAAATTGTACTGTGTGTGTGAAGCTCAAGTTAATCACACCGTTGGAGATACGTAATAAATTGGCCATAAGTGAACATGACGCTGCATCTTTCTGAAGGAGTGAAAGTAATCAAATAAGGAATACTTTAAATCAAATTTTAATACAGTGGCTTGTCGTTTGCTTTGAGATGTGACAAAATAATAACTGCTTTATATAATGGATTTGACCAGCCGTATATACATATCATTTGAGGCGGTAGTGGGTTTCCTATCCAGCGTTGGAAACTTACTAGTGATCATAGCGATCTACAAGAATGTACGATTACAGACGGTCACTAACTGTTTTATAGCCAGTCTAGCTTTAGCTGACTTCCTGGTGGGGTTGGTAGTGGCGCCGCTAGCTGCTCTCAGTTATCTAGGTCTACCCCATCATTTTCTAGGCTGTGTTTTCACTAACTCCATCATCATCTCATTCACTCAAGTGTCCATATTTAATCTATTAGCAGTGGCATTTGAGAGGTTTACAGCTATCAAGCATCCATTTTTCTATCAAGAACACTTGACCATAAAACGTGCAATAATCATCAATCTCATTGTATGGATATTTGGTGTATTATTTGGTCTCTTTCCCTTATTTGGATGGAATCTGAAATCCACCGTAACAGATGACTGGACCTGTAATTTTGTCAATGTGATTGACATGCGTTATGTCGTCTATTTCCACTTTTTTGGTTGTATCATTGTGCCGTTACTCATTATAATTGCTATTTATACCTATATATTTTGTATCGTAAGAAAACAGATGTCACAAATTGCCTCCCTTGAGGTCCTCGACCATAATCAAGGATCCAATGGAATTGCCTCTCAGAGATTCAAGAAAGAAATCAAAGCAGCGAAGTCCCTGGCAGGAGTTATTTTTTTGTTTGCCTTATCCTGGATACCTATCCACGTCCTCAACACGATGAGTTTAGTGTGCGGATCAACATGCCCGTATCCAGTGGAACTACTTTTAGTAACAATCGTACTGAGCCATGCTAATTCTGCCGTCAATCCATTTTTATATGCCTATGGTAATAGTAATTTTAAGTATGCCTTTAAAAAAATGTTCTTCAAAAGATCAGACGATATTTTGACAAATGGGAATCCGGCCTCTCAGACGGCGGCTGCAAAAAATGCTGTCGTACAACAACAGCGAATAAATCAAAACGGTTACCATGGTGTTGCCACGATTCCATTATCTTCTGAAAGCTGTGATGCCATGACAAAAATGACGCTTTTAAAGGGAAATGTGTCAAAACCGGCCTCCCCAGAAATTTGTGAGGAAGAGAAATATCAATCCACAAGTGCAATTTTTATTGTCGAGAGAAATAATTGATTGCTAACACTCAACAAGAGTAAAAGTTGACCCTTTCCAAAATAAGACATCCATAATTCAAAAGTCCCTGATAGAAAAAAAGCTACAAGGAAAACATTTTGGCAAAAGGAGAAAAAACTAACAATCAACTTTTTCTCCTTTTCCATTTATATTTAGTGTGCTTTATTGTACTCAAATCCTATCTATTTAAACATCTTTTTGTTGCTTGCAGTATCTTTCAAATTGGAATAGTCTGAATTTACGTCGGTTTAGGAAAGGGTTAACATATGTCAGAGTGTTTTAACCCATTCCGACATAATGACACCTTTTGACACCACACAAGATTATGACTTTGGAAAATATTGTGGCAAATGAAAAAATTGCGACAATTAATTCATTTTCCACATTATGTTTTCTATCCAGAAAGCTGAAACACTAAAGGATGAGTGTAAAGTTTAATTCACTTGAAATTGTCGTTTGCAACATCTTTGAATTTGTAGCTGTCTAAATTCTTTCCATTTCGTAATGGTTAAGCCTCCTGAAGAAAAGGAAGCTATTCAAAACAATGGGAACAGTTGACCCATTACAAAATGGCAAAACTTTAGACTGTTCCAAATTCAAAGGTGTTGCAGACGACAACTATAAGTGAACAAAATTTAAATGTTTTAGGTCTTTTTTGGGTAGAAAACATTGAATAATATGAAGAAATTGCTTGTCACAAGCAATATCTTCATTTTCCACAATGTTTTCAAAGCCATTATCTTTATCTTTTTCAAAAAGAGTCAAGGTGTGGAAATGGATTAATCACAAGAAATCAACATTCAGAATGGTCTCTCTCATATCTATGCTATAAAATATTCTAATTTTTTTCAACAGAGTTGTTGAAATTTAATTGTTTGTTAATTGAAAAAAATAGAATCTCAATTTAATACATATCATGACATATCAAATATTTGTTATAGCATTCCTCTCTTTGTATTGTCATTGTACCTTCTTTAAAGTGACATTTCACACTTATTTCATTTTTCAAAAGTATGTCTTAATGCAAAGATTGTTTATTCTAATGCGTAGAAATGCTATCGTTTTTTTGAAGTTGTTATTTATAAGCGAAAAATACGCCTTTAACAATCTGGAACCATAATAGACACTTTTGAAAATACAAAAAGTATTGTTATATATTATTTCTATGATATAAGACGGAGGTAAAATGAAACTTAAAACAATTTTTTACTGATATGTTGGAATTTTATATCTTTTTTAGTTATTGACCCCCTTTTACAAAAAAGGCGGGAAAAGGGGAAGCACCAACTCCGTAAATCTCATATTTTTTCCCCAGAAGATGATAATATCTGATATTTTTCAGCTTGTATGCTACAACAGATATGTATGTAACATAAATAAGCTAAACACAAATCTATGAAAAACAAAATTGAGAAAAAAACACTTGATTATACATAAGGTTTATGATTTTGCGACTGAATTTTTCCCATGTTTAAGAAAAATGAACATTTTTCTTTGATCTGTAATTTTTGTAATATTGACTGGCAGGGTATGAGACCTACACCAAAATTATCTCTAATTTATACTTGTGCAAATAAAACAAGAATGGGAAAAAGTTACCGTTAAATTTTGGTTTTTTACGAATTCAAACTTAGTAGGGGCGCTTAAAACAAGGACAAAATTATCCAAAATATGTCATTCAATTCCATCAAATATTCATTGTAAGGTCAAATGTAACAACACATTTTTTTTGTAGTAACTTATTTAAAGAACTTATTTTTATCAAATATTCATTGCCAGATTTCCCTGGAGTTACTACATAAACTATTGTTAACAAAACAAGGGCATTATATACATCGGTGGGGAATCATGTGACACTAAATTTCAAGAAATCGTCAATAATTTTATAAATACTTGACCAATTTGAAATCGATTTGAAACAGAAAAAAGTGTAAAACGCCCGATATCAGATGGGTGGTAACTCTTTTACAAATCAAGTGATAAAAACGTTATGGACGACCAGATTAAGTTTTGGTTGGTCGTCAATAACTTTCATATCACCTTATTTTTCAAAGATTATCCTTGGCATTCAGCAAAGTCATGGAGTGTTCTCGCTGTCTCTGCTTAAATTCTTCTTTTCAAATCGGTCATCTTTTGACAGAATTGTTGGAAAATATCGAAAATATTTTGTCAGGTGATTCCCCGCCGTGATATAAGATTCGTGGGATGGAAGAGGGCTGAAATTGGCTTCATGTAGTACTGTATAAGAACGCCTTTTTTTAATCAAATTAAGCTAATCTTACACGAACATGTATCTTTGATTACCGGTTCTTTACATACCTATATTCCTTTAACGATATTATGGCACATGTTTACAAAATTTACTCTTGCAAAATACACAATAGCAAAGTCATAACTACTGTAAATTTGCATGTGATGGTTCGAATCTTGTAGGTCCCTTACACCCTCAAGATTTGAACCAAGACATGCAACGTTGAATTGAAAATTAACAAGGATTACCTTTTGTTTATTAGTGTAAGATTTGTAAACATGTGTCATTATATTGTGACTGGACTATAATAAAAAACAATCAAGGCAGAAGACGCAATATTGATACTTTATCAAACCCTGGTCTTAAGCATTTATTCGTATAGATCTTGAATCAATCAAGTGTATTGGTTCATACATAACCCATCCCCCCCCCCAAAAAAAAAAAAAACAACTACCAGTCCAAAAGAACAGAACACTGAGGAAAAGGGACACATTGATGATAACACATTGATGATAATCAACAACCTCTTCTTTTCTCTCAATGTTTTCTCAAAATGTTTCTACAATGGACGTCAAAACCAGACTTGTTAAGAGAAGGATATATCAGTGCTTTGCTCTTTATAACCAAATCAGTAAATTCATAACAATTGTAGGCCTATTGAAACAGTTATTTCTTCATTTCTCTTAGTGTTTTTCTGTTATTTCTACCAGCGATCTGGGCCCCGTTTTATCAACGAAATTACGCACATTATTTTCGTAGATTTGAACGGAAGTTCAATTTTTTTGCGTAAGTGCGTTTTACAAAACATGTTCGCAGCTAAGATTAGAATTTCCTAAGTTTTTTTTTCCGTAACTTTACGATCAAAAATAGTTGACGTAAATCTGTTCGTCAACACTGTCGATGCCTAATTTACCATTTAAAGCCTTGATAACCCCAACATTACTGAAAATATCAAAATATCTATGAAAGGAAATGTTGAAATTGAACAAACCACGGAAAATTCATGTGAATAGCAATGGATTTTGTGCTAACAATAGACTGGGTTTAAAGTTATGTTTTGATAAACCGTCAGTATTGTCATGAAATATCGTAACTACGGCCTGATTTAAGCCGTAGCTACGAGATTTCATAACAGCTCCAACGAATTACTATTGTATGTCCGAAATAACGTCACGATTAACTGGATAAAATCGTTCCCTATTTCGCTGTACTTTCACTTTCTTTTTGTTGCTATTTATAGAATACAACATGAAAAAGTATTTTTCATGTATTTCCTATTCTAATGGAATGAATGTACGTTTAATATACGTTTAATCGCCAGAGTGTTCAGAACGATAATATTAAAGCATTTTTCATGCTACTAACAACGAGAAATACGAGAACTATCTCTATCTATGCAGAAAAATACACTTTAAATAGCTTACACGGCCGATATATATTAATATTTACGAGAAAGTAAACCGATGTGAGAACAAAATCGAATCTTTCCGAAGTGCGTTTCACGGAAATAACCGAGTGCCGTAAATACCCGATCATTGGCGATAATAACCGAAATCCATTATGGTTCCAGATCGTTAAAGTTGAGGCATAATTGATAAATTAGATATATAAATCTGAACTGTTGTCCACAACAATTTGTTTAATTTTAGCACAAAAATATATATTTTTCGTAAACGGTTGAACAATTTGGCTTGAAATTTTCAGAATTTTCATAAGAAAACATGCTCTTTCAAATAGAATAAAAGTAAAATTTATGTAAAAATAATTGTGAAATGTCACTTTAATGGTGGGAATCACTTGATCAACACATGTTTTATATTTTTTCAATAACATACAGCTAATATATGACTGATTCGGAAAAGGTTTGAAGCAGAGAAGTAGAGGAAATTTTGCAGAATGCAATGGAACAGCATATGAACAAAAGTTGTTGAAGACCAACCCAACTTTGGTTTGTCATCAATCATTTCTTTATGGTACGTTGTTTAAAAGATCCACCATATCAAGATAATTCCTGGCTTATTTCCCATCTTCTCTCACTGGTGGTGAACTAAAACAATTTTCGCTACAACGTTACAAGGTATAGATATTTTGCGTTTAAATGTGAGTTTATAGATTTTTTTCTCAAATGACAATGAACTTGTTCTAAAAACAAACCGGGTTTACCGTTTTGTATTGACAAACTGTCTGTGTTGTTATAAAATTTTTATCGAAGCCGTAGTTACTATATTTTATAACAACACTGACGGAATGCATTGATCGCAAAAAAACGTCCCTCGCTTTGGCCGAGTTCCCCACCAGTGTCTCTGCATCAAACTTGTTTCAAATAAGTAACACGTTAGCAGAATTATTGAAGATTTTCTACAATTTTGCGTGTGTGTGCGTGTCATGTGATTCCCTGTCATGTCTTTGATAGATTTGTGTATAATGTAAAGTGATTTCAGTTTTCATTTTTCACTTCTATAATGCATATACATATCTTTAACTTTTGATATTCTCTGATAATTCAACAAGAGCTGTCCATAAGACAGCGCACTCGACTTTTCTAAGTTGCTTAACCCAGAATTTCTAAGTCAAAAAAGGTTAAAATTCCAGTAAATTAAATGTGAGAGGAATTAATCTTTGCCTAGAGGCTAATATTATGGTCACAAAAGCATGTGCAAAGTTTCAGAGCAATAGCATAAGTAGAAACAGATGTTTGAAAAAACTTTAACCTTTGTTTCAATGCCAACGCCAATGCCAACGCCCGAGTGACAGTATAAGCTCTCATTTTCTTCGAAAAGTCTAGCTAAAAATGAAGCAAAACAATGCCTTTTGCCTAAAAACATTTTTACTTGCTAGAAAAAACTTTTCAAAACAAAATTTGGTTTTGACGTCCTTCGAATAACAAGTTCGTGAAAATATTGAGAGAAAGGGGGAAACAACTGATAATACAATGAGTGATTTCTTCTTATCTCTCAACTTTTTCTATGCCATTACGAACACATTTTCTATTTTGGGCCTCAAGGCCTATCGCTATTTTTGAAAGATTGTTAAATTCTTAGTTTATTTTTGTTCTTCAGTCATAAAAGCTCTTACCCTATTTCAAACATGGCATGGTTTTGACATTTATTTTGAAAATTTTGGAAAGCAAAGTACAGTTGAGAACATCATGAAATTGACAATCTGAGTGGAATGGCATCGTTTTATGAGCGAATGAATGGATGAATGGAATGAGCGTTTTGAATGGTTTTGTGTATCTAAAAAATCGATAACACGCCCACGATAACCGTTAAACCAATCAAACGTGATCTTTAAATAGTAACAGCCCGATATTGGAAATTTACCAATATTATAGGTATGAAGGTTTATCGATAAAACGCCCACTTTAATATTTCGGCCAATGAAATACATTCTTTTTATAACAACCAATTAAACCAGGGAACGTTTATTGAGCGGTTTGAGTGTTTTATGAGCGGTTTGAATGTTTTTGTGAGCGGAATGAATGAACGCTTGAGTGGAATGGTTTTGATTGGAATGGAATGGTATAAATGTCAATTTCATGATGTTCTCAACTGTAGAAAAGCGGAAAGTAATGATAACTAGCAATTTATCTCCTTTAACCCTTTTCTTTGCAAGCGCGCTCTAAAGCGCGGTCTGGAACGCTTATGCTGTTTAGGGGGGGGCATGGGCTTTTAAAAGCAATTTTTACACTGTTAAAGTTATTATGACACCGGATACATGCTGAAATATTGCGCAATAATGTTTTGTTGTCGTAAAATGTGAAGAAAAGCGCAGTTTTTGGGGTTTTATGAGCTGTAACGATGGCCAGGAGGTTCAATACTCTGCAGAAGAGGTCCGGCGAATCATCATGTTAGTACCGGACGATGATGATAGCGATTACACTGATTTTTGGGGTGTAAAAAGGTGATTTGAACATTAGAAATGTTTCGAAGACTTCGAATAGTGACCCCGATAGTGATTCCAATAACCCTAAACCGAATCCAGTCCCAAGTTGTAGGGGTGGGGGTGGTCGGGGGTCATGGCAGGGGGCCTGACAGGGGTCATGGGGCTAGAGGTCGAGATTTTAATGAGATGCACATTTTCTACCAGTTACTCATCATATTGATAAAGGAAATTGAATAACCTTTCCAATGATATATAGGTTTATGGGATTTCTGCAAGTAAAATCTATATATTATGCATTTTTACACATGAAGTGCTTGCAAATAGGGAAAAAGTAATTTCTGGGAAATAATTCTGCAAACGAAAGGGTTAACCCATTACCAAATGACAAAATTTTGGGGTAGTCCAATTTGAAAGAAGTTGCAGAAAACATTTCAATGTGATGATATGTTGAAATTTAATAGCTTTTTGGGTAGAAAACATTGTGGGAAATGAAGCAATTTCTTCATTTTCCACAATGTTTTCGAAAGCCATTATATTGTAGAAAGTCAAAAGGAGTCACTGTGTGTTAATCGGTTAACTGCAACATTTTCATGCTAAACATGCAAATTTGCTAACTTTGACATCAATTACATTGAAGTCTGAAGTTCCTTTTGAATTGGACTAGATCAACCCCAAAGATTCCAATTAGGAAAAGTTAAAAGATTTCCTGATAAAGAGATATATGAGCCCTGTCTTTTTCTCTTTCACGTATTGTCTATGTTTTATATTTTATATGGCATCATCGTTCAATTGGTTGTGTTTTGTTGTTGGCAAATAAATGTTATTGTTGTAAGATATATGTGACATGTGTTTTTATAGGAAACCTTATTAGATGATATTAATCAATCCCTTTTCTAGACAACAAATTTCTAGACTGGTAAAAATCGGGGATCAAAGAAAACATGCACTTTAATTCATTCCCAAACAAGACCTGGTTTTGACGTCCCTGAAAGAAAAGGCTTGGAAAAATATTGAGGCAAAAAAAGAAACTGCTGATAACCAGCAGTTTCTCCTTTTGTCTCAATATTTTCTACACTATTTTGCACACCAGTCCCATCTTTACCATCATCTATTTTATCATCTGCAGCAGCTTTTGAATTAAACAACCCTAAAAATGTTGTTTTGGTAAGGGTTAATTCGCTTCTTCCCTTATCAATTTCTCAGAAGACAATTGACAATTATCCTCAATTACTGCTTGTTACTTTAAACCTTACACAAACAGCAAACTTCTAGGGTGCAGGTCTCATTTAGCAGCAGTTGCATACCACAAAATGGATGTTGATGAAGATCGGAATTGTGTGCAATATAGTATGGAATATATTAAGACAAAAGGAAAAAATGCTGATTATCAGCATTCTCATCTTTTGTTTCAATGTTTAGAAGCCTTTTCTATTAGAGACATTAAAACCAGGTATTATTTGTGAAAAGAATAACAAATTCTTAACTAAAGTGACAATTATAAACTGGTTTGCAATAAGACCTTTTTTCCTGTGGCACAGCATAAATTGGCCAAATCCATACAACATGTGGAAGGCAAGGCTACAGTTTTGTGCAAATGGCGACCAAACTTGTCCGCATATGTAGTATGCAAAAACATAATTCTGAATTAACCATTTTTACCCATTAACAGATGATAATCGTTAGACCTGTCCAATTTCAAAGATGCTGCAGATGGCAATTTCAAGTGAATGAAAACCTTACATTTTTTGGTCTTTGGGTGTAGAAAACATTTTAGGAAATTAATAAATAGTTTTATACAAGCAATTTCTTCATTTTCTGAAATGTTTTCTAAGGCCTTTATTTGAGGGGATGTCAAAAGGCGTCATTACATATGAATGGATAAAATTGCATTATCAAAGAAGAACATGTCTGAAAAATTGACAATTACATCGCTTTTCAACACTAGATGCCGAAGGGCAACATGTCGAGCCCGCTCATTTTGAAGAAAGAAGACCATACCTATGTCTACAGCTGTCATTACAATGGCGTTTGGTTTGACCTTGACCTTTGAGCTTGGAATCTGGTTCTTGCACGCGACACTCCGCCTTACTGAGCTTGACATTTGTGCCAAGTTAAGGAATGGCCCGGACAAGCAAAAATCAACTCATTTTTTACATTTGACCTCAAAGTTTGACCTTGACCTTTCATCTTGGAATCTGGTTCTTGCACGCGACACTCCATCTTACTGAGCTTGACATTTGTGCCAAGTTATTTCTGAATCCCTCCATCCATGGTGAAGTTATGGCCCGGACAAGCAAAAATCATCTCATTTTTGACATTTGACCTCCAAGTTTGACCTTGACCTTTGAGCTTGGAATCTGGTTTTTGCACGCGACACTCCGCCTTACTGAGCTTGACATTTGTGCCAAGTTATTTCTGAATCCCTCCATCCATGGTGAAGTTATGGCCCGGACAAGCAAAAATCATCTCATTTTTGACATTTGACCTCCAAGTTTGACCTTGACCTTTGAGCTTGGAATCTGGTTCTTGCACGCGACACTCTGCCTTACTGAGCTTGACATTTGTGCCAAGTTATTTCTGAATCCCTCCATCCATGGTGAAGTTATGGCCCGGACAAGCAAAAATCATCTCATTTTTGACATTTGACCTCCAAGTTTGACCTTGACCTTTGAGCTTGGAATCTGGTTCTTGCACGCGACACTCTGCCTTACTGAGCTTGACATTTGTGCCAAGTTATTTCTGAATCCCTCCATCCATGGTGAAGTTATGGCCCGGACAAGCAAAAATCTTCTCATTTTTGACATTTGACCTCCAAGTTTGACCTTGACCTTTGAGCTTGGAATCTGGTTCTTGCACGCGACACTCCGCCTTACTGAGCTTGACATTTGTGCCAAGTTATTTCTGAATCCCTCCATCCATGGTGAAGTTATGGCCCGGACAAGCTCCATCCGGACGGACGCACGCACTAACGCACTAACGCACATACACCGAACCGCCATTGTGACAACTATGTCGAGCTCACCGCAAGCGGGCTCGACAAAAAACCTTGTAACTGCAGCTTGTTTTAAGCTGCAGTTACCAGATTTTTGCTGAAAAGCAACGATTAGTTACTTACATGTATGCCGACTTCCTTCGAGTTAAAGCTGGTGTGAGACCATTTATCAGCGTGGTATTTTCTCTGAAACTTGGTCAGTGATCCCGCCCCTCTGATGGACATGTCATTCGTGTGGAAGTATGCATCTATAACCAGCTTACCATCGTATACCAGACATGCATCATTTATTGCTGGAAAAGGAGCAGTCTGATTAAAATCTGTGTTAAATTACAGTAACATTTGACAGGCACCCATTAGGGGTCATCTTCTATGACCCCTGGAAAAGAAGATGACCCCTTGAAAAACCAAAATCGGTTATCCCTTTCTTGGATGGTACAATTTAAGGGTGGTTGAAGTTGAGAGCAGCTACAGGTGACAAAATAGATCTATAAAGATAGAATTTGTGTAAATTGAAGCACAAAAATATTGAGGCAAAAGTAGAAAATGCTGATTATCAGCATTTTCTTCTTTTGTCTCAACGTTTTTCCCATGCCTTTTTGATAAGGCACATCAAAACCAGGCATTGTTTGGGAAAGGGTTAATTCATACAAGACAGCCTTTTATACCCATAAATGAAAAGTCTTTCTAAATCATTGAGGAAAAGAAGAATATGCTGAAACCCAACATTTCCTCCTTTTGCTTCAATCTTTTAAATCTTTTCTGTGCCATCTTGTACAAATATCCTATCTTTATCATTATCCATTTTGTCATATGGAACAGCTTTAGAATAAAAAGGGGCATAAAAAGTGTTTGTGAAACACAAATAAAGGTACTTTTCAAAGGTGACCTTGAATAGACCTTTCGGTGTTAAGTTTTAAAACTGACAAAAGAAAACTTTTGCTTCTTTAACAATTTTCGCGGCGATGGCAAACTATTACTCCTATCTAAGTCCAATACAGATTGTATACCGGAAATTGAATTCAGCCTACAGCATTTCAGGGTCTCTTTAAATGCTTCCCTATGCCTTTTCTGTTTTAAGTTGACAAGAAAGGTATTTTTGGCAAACATTTAAAAGAATAAAACTTTTCTCCAACAACACAATTTTAGGGTAATCCAATTTTACAGTAGCTGCAGATGACAAAATGAGTATTAATAAAGAAATAATTTGTGTATAATACAGCAAAGAAAACATTGAGGCAAAAGAAGAAAATCGTCGGTGCTATGACAAAATTACGTAATAGAAATTTTGCTCGAAAACCATTTTTTTCAGGAGAGCCAAAAACGTTTTTGCCGCTATAAAAAATGTTAAAAAATATGCCGGCAAAATTGCGCAACTCAATAACTACATGAACAATTCAGCTTCTTTAAAGGGACATTTCATCCCCATTTCAATTTTTTAAAGTATGTCTTGATTCGAAGATTGGTTATTCTAATGGGAATAAATGTTATCAGTTTTTTGAAGTTGTTGATGATAAGCGATAAACACGCCCTTAAAGTTGAGACAGAAACGACAAATTCTATATACATCTGAACTGTTGTGGACAACAATTTGTTTAATTCTAACACAAAAATACATATTTCTTGTAAACGGTGCAATAGTTTGGCTTGGAATTTTCAGAATTTTCATAAGAAAATATTCTCTTTAAGATAAAAATGAAAGTGAAATTTATGAGAAAAAATTCTGAAATGTCACTTTAAGGTAAAATAAGGTGATTGAACATAACTTACGGTTCATTTATTGGTCAAAGTAGAAGAAATACAGAGGAGAATGCCATTTCTCAGCCTTTTATTACTCTCGTGTAAATAATTTGTCTACGTATAACGCATTTTTGTCAGCTAAATCGAGTTACGCAATTTTGTCACATGATAATTGAAAGGGTTCTAACAGGTGTAGAAAAACGCCGTTTTGACAGGATATGCGCTCCTACATACTTAGTAGAAAGCATTTATAAAAAAAAATTGACAAAATTGCGTACTAATTTGTTACGCAATTTTGTCATAGCACCGACGAAATGCTGATAATCAGCATTTTCTTCTTTGGCCTCAATGTTTTCCTATGCACTTTCACACAGGGACATCAAAACCAGATGTGTGTTCTTTAAAGCGAGATTTCTTGAGATTTCTTAAGACATTTTAGGATAAAGCGTTCTTTAGAGCAAGATTTTTAAGACGCTCAATGGGAGGCGCCATTACCCTATTCTTCGTGGGGAACCCCTCGGTCAACTCTGTACAAACAATTTAAAAGAGATTTGACCGAGTTGTTCCCAACACTTCATAAACCGCGATGTTCCGAATGCTCCATACTTTAAAACAAATGATGTCATGATGACGTCATTTGTATAAATATGGAGCATTTGGAACAGCTCAGTCAAAGTCTCTGTCTTAAAAACACTTCATTCAAAACACCTAAGAAATCTTAAAAAATCTCACTCTAAAGAATGCGCCTCAGGTCTTGTTTGGGAAAGGGTTAAAGCAGAATAAGCTCACCTTTAAATGCACTGTAGTCAACATTCTTCTTGTAATAGGAAAAGAAGGCCTGTAAAGAATTGTTTGAATTGTTTATGTTTGCAAAACAAATTTATCTCTACTACATCCCATGAAAAATATTGTTGAATATATCATTCTGAATTATCTGAGTTGTTGAAGATGCAGCATAGCTCATGATAAATGACCTGGCAGACCATCTCTAGCTAATAGCTGGAGATGCTCTGTCAGGTCATTTAGCGAGACATATAATACGTCTGAATACAAGTACATGTATAAATTTTTGCTGAAGAGAGAAAAGCATGCAAAAAAGAAACACAGTCAAATTATGGAAAGATATGCATAATTGTCATAGCTGTTTAATTATATTCCTTTCTAACAACATTTGCTATGTTACCTCATTCAGATGATTATTTTCAAAATCATTTCATAAATTCATCATCAACAAAGGCTTCAAATTCAAACCAGTCTAAAATTTTGTCACTTTGGAACGGATTAAGCCATTCCCATAAATTGATGCTCCACAAGATAAAGCAATTTCTTCATTTCCTACAATGCTTTCTACTGAAAAAGACCAATAAAATAAGATTTTCATTTACTTGAAATTGTTGTCTACAACATCTTTGAATTCGGACAAGTCTAAAAGTTTGCTGTCACACGGTGTATAATCATGTGACTCAGAATTTCTGATAATCTTCAATATCTTTTTTAATACTTGACAAATTTTCATTCAGTTTGAAGCAGAGAAGGTGGGAAAATGCCAGGAATAACCTGGACGTGTTGAATCTTTGAAAAATCAACTGATAAAAAAGTTATTGAAGATAAACCAAAATTTTGGTTTATCTTCAATAACTTTTTTAACAGTTGATATTTCAAAAATCCAACACGTCCATCTAATGCTTGACACCTGTCTACCTTCTCTGCTTCAAACCGAATTCAAATCGGCCCCATATTTAAAAATTATTGAAGATTTTCTGAAATTGTTGCATCACGTGATTATCCATCGTGTGTCAGGGAAAGCTTCAAAACAAGACAACTTACACTACATTCCAGGGTGATAGGCACATCAGCTGATGTAAAACTGGCAGACGTTATTTCTTCACAGTCTTGACCGTCGTTCCATCTTGCCAGATAATATCCCGAATACATCTGTACACCCGCCTCCTTCAGGGCTGAAGCTAGCGCCCCTTCTACAGATGGATCATTGAAACAGGTAGTCTGGGAAAATAGAACAAAGGGTGCAACAGTCACAATATATAACAACTCTTCCAAGAGCGTAGCACCCATTACGCATAATAAGCACATGCGTAAAGTAAAAAAATTGTGAATATGTTGTAGGTTGCTTAATATCGTTTTGAGGGTTAGTGTTGCCGTTTTTGTGTCTCAAAATGCACATAGAATGCACGAAAACAAGTCTTTCAAATCAAACTTTTCTCAGGGGAGACGCCCGAACCCCATTAAGAGCGGAGATACCCCTAATGTTCTCACCCTCTTGGGCCTACGGGGCTTGAATGTAATATAAAAAAAAATTCTGGCTACGCCCATGTCTACTCATCAAGTCTCCTTTTTCTATGACTGAGTATGAAATAGCAAAACCGAAAAACAATTGTCAGGTTAGGTGATTAGGAACTATCTGCAAAAACTCTATCCAAATATGGCTGTCAATAAATGTCTGAGAAGTTGCTTTTACAAGTTGTGGACGTAAATATGGACAGCCATAAAATGATACCAATATATGTCAACCATCTGCGGCACATAACTCAATGTGTTTACAATCATGAAATACAGACTAATAGAATTTTAAAAGATAATTGAGGTAAACTCTCTTTCCATTATCATTAGAAACAATTGCAAAATAGTAATACAATCTTAAAACATAAAAATTTTCAACTCTTGAAAAAGAAGTTTGTTTTTATGAATATTATTTGAAACAACAAGCAGCTACAAGTTTTTCTCTTTGCTTTGGATTTGTCTTTAATTTTGTCTTTCTGAAAAGGGTTATATCAGTTTTTCAGCGGTATGACTAGAATACGAATATGACTTTTTTGGCGAATATAGGCGAATATGACTTTCGAAAATTGTACAACTCGACAAAAGCTTTTAAAATACAATTTAAAGAGTTTTTACGAATGTATGGCCTTGTTTATGATAAAAATGCAAAATGAAAGTAAAAATATGAAAAGAAATCTTTTAAAAAATTGAATAGGATTTTTAATGATTTTGCTCGGGTAATATAAGCGGATTACTTTTTCAACCACTAAAGTTGATATTTGCTATCCCTTATTAATTTCACTGATTTCTACAAGAACAAATTAGCCTTGGAAACGCCAAATGAAAAAATAAAATTATGGAAAACGAATCAAAAATGTTAATTAATGAGCAAACATTATTGGAGTGTATGAGCGAATATGACTCGGCGAATATAGGCGAATATGACTTTCGTAAATTGTGACAAAAGCTTGAAACGAATTCCCCCTTCTGCATAAGTTTACATGTCTATAATAAAAATTCAAATAAATTATATAACAAAAACTTTAAATTAATGAATGGTATTTCTTGGCAAATATAAGCGGACCAACCACTGAAGTCGATATTAGATTCTAGCTATTAACAATTTATTTAATCTTTTTCAGTATACATGTATAAATGAATTAAAAATGAAAACGCTACAATTATGGAAAATGACTGTAAAAAGTGGCAATTAATGAGCGAATATTATTGGCGTATTTGAGCAAAAATGACCGTAAAAACAAGTGGATGTCGACATTAGCCATTCAATTTTTAAAATTGTATTTCTTACTCAATATACGATCATAAAATGCTGAACGAAAAAGAAATTTAGAACCCGTATAAAATCTGTCAAAATGTTTATTATCGTACAAACATTTTTGGTGGATATGGCTTTTAATACAAATGAAAACCGACATAATATAAGCGACCAGATTCTAAGTCTATATACGAGATAACGATAAAAGTGAAAAATGAAAATAAAAGGAAAAATTGATATTTCATAAAGAAAGAAAGAAAGATTAATTAAAGGAAGAAACAAAGTCAAAATAAGGGAGCTAACGAAAATAATTATATTGACAATGGATGATTACATTTTTGTTGATTCGTAGGAAGTCATAAAAAACTCAATAAACATGTGCTCGCAACATGACACCTGTTTTCAGAGAATTTACGGCTTGTTATCATGTCCTTGAAAATGCAGCCGTTCTCTATTCTCTGTTTAGATGAAGCATTCTTGAGAACCTACTTTGAATAATGCAGTAAGTAATAACCTTATAATACAGAAATAGTCGTAATTAATATTGTCGGTTCTTCCATATCAATTTTCCTATCGTAGCAGATGCACTTTATGCATTACAATGTAATTGATGTCATTAACTACCTGGTGCGTAATTAAGACGCGAGTGATAATGCACCTGATAAACGATAAGAATCCCAGTTAACCCTTTCCCAAACGACATAGTCTTCCAGTGATCTAATTTAAGAGCGGTTGCAGGCGACAAAATTAATACAGAGAAGAAAAATGAAGAAAAATTTACTGAAATAACTCTCTGCCTCTCTGTCTCTGGTCTGATCGGTATTGACAGATCTACATGCACGGATCAGGACATTTTTCTCGGAGGGGTCGTGTTTTCCAAGAGCCCAAACTGCATTTACTTTTAAGGAATTTTGTCATGTGCTAATGATTGGGCCAATGACTGGCACATGAAAAAATCCTAAAAATACATAAGTATTTATTATTATTTGTGGGTCTCCGTTTGGACTCGCGCATGTGTCTACATATGCATGTGTCTATATATTCCCAGAGCATCTAGTCTGTAGGTCCTGGTAAAATAAAGTAACCAATTATTTCAGTCTTGTCATCGATGGTTTCACTACACATGCGAAAACATCAAGAAAACAAATCAGAGGATTTGGAAAGAAAGCTCTCTTGCCTGTGTTAGCGTGTCATGTCGTTCAAAGGATACCGGGGAGTTTGATTACAAGAGAGCCCTTTTGCGACTTCGCAACAGCTACCAACAACAGTCAAACGGGAAAGTATTCTAACCTAAAACATGGTCTACCCAGATGAACAACTACATAGTGATTTCGAAACCCATCAACACAATCTTGATGCGAACGCCATCGTAGGAGAGTATTGCGTTTCACGCATGTTGGCTTTGAAAACAACTGGAGATGGGAACTGTTTATTCAATGCATTTTTAATCAGATTTGAATTGAATGTACTCTAATCAGGGTTCAGTCTTCTCGTCGAATGTTGCTATTAGAGATTAGCAACATGGGTACAGATCGGACTCCGTATCCATGTTGGTCGCATCTGTCACAAGGGACAATTTTCAAAATCCCGGCTCATTCATAATAATTTTCCATAATGATCTTTTTAAGTTAAACGTTTTCATTATAAACTCGTTAACATAGATCTAGTAAGAAAACCATGAAATTAATTGTTTTACATTAGCTTATCGTCGGTATAAATGCAAAACCTCGTATGTCGATTCTTGCGATTTTCAAAATACAAACTTGTGTGTCCAGTGTAGACAATTCTCGCAGGTTTTGAGATATTTTTACCAATCAGTATCAATGATACATTATTTATGAACAAAATATGTCCAAATTTCAAGTTAAACATTTCAGTTTGGGAAAAGTTATTAGGCCTACACTTTTTTCTCTCCCTTTAAAATTTTCCAAAAACGAGAAACGAGGTTTTGCATTTACAACGACGTTATATAGAATACAGTGCTTATCAAAAAGTCATATACGCCAAAAACTAACATTAATTATTGATTATAACACTTTTCCGTAAAATCCATATATAGCGAAAGAAGAACTATGTAATTATGCTTTGTGTATGCGCCAAAACGTCACGTGGCGTCAAGGTAACGTCAAATGACGTCACTTAACCGATAATGCGTTTCCTACGACGAAAACTAGTTAATGGCAGAATTTTCACAAAATAACACATTTCTAATGTGCGTTTTTGTTATTTAGAGTGTTATAATGGAGATAATAACAAGTTTAGCGGTCTTTATTGCGAATAAAAACCTCTGTGCTCTGGACTACATGTTAAGGCAAATACCTCGGCGCTGTGCGCCTCGGTTTTTACCTACACATGAGAATTTAATTAAGAATATTTTCTTCAATTTGTTTTACTTTCCATTTGCAATTTAAAATGAACAAGTGCATACATTCGTATAAAATCATTTAAATTGATTTTTCAACATCCTTTGTCGGGTCTTAAATTTTCCGAATGTCATATTCGCCTAATATTAGCCAATCAAAATCATTAAAAATCGTAGTTGACTAAGATTTTTTTCATATTTTTACTTTCAATTTGCACTTTTATCATAAACAAGTGCACACACTAGTAAAAAATCATTTAAATTGTTTTATGACAGCTTTTGTAGAGTTGTATACAATTTTCAAAAGTCATATTCGCCTATATTCGCCTAATATTAGCTAAGCAAAATCATTAAAAAAATCGTATCTAACTAAGATTTTTTCATATTTTTACTTGTAATCTGCACTTTTATCATAAACAAGTGCATACATTAGTAAAAAATCATTTAAATTGTTTTATGACAGCTTTTGTAGAGTTGTTCACATACAATTTTCGAAAGTCATATTCGCCTATATTCGCCTAATATTAGCTAAGCAAAAAACATTAAAAATCATATTTAGCTAAGATTTCTTTTCATATTTTTATTTCCAATTTGCCTTTTTATCATAAACAAGTGCATACATTCGTAGAAAATCATTTAAATTATTTGAACAGCTTTTGGCGGGTCTTTCATTTTCCGAAAGTCATATTCGCCTATATTCGCCTAATATTAGCAAAGAAAAATCATTAAAAATCGTATTTAATTAAGATCTTTTTTTCATATATTTACTTTCAATCTGCACTTTTATCATAAACAAGTGCATACAAAAAATCATTTAAATTGTTTTATGACAGTGTTTGTAGAGTTGTATACAATTTTCGAAAGTCATATTCGCCTATATTCGCCGAAAAAGTCATATTCGTATTCTAGTCATACCCGTTTTTCAGAACTAACCTCATACTGTGGAGGGGGTTGTACAAAGAGAATCTTATCTCCAGTCAGTCCCATGGTCATCAGTGTTTGTATACACGTGTAGGCATCTAGTGTAGATCCATATACAATAGCTGGCTCTGTAATGTAGGTTAGCAAATATTTGATTTATATACCTTTTTCAAATCAAGACCTGTTTTGGATTTCCCTAATAAACGTTTGTGAAACAGTAATACCCCAAAGTGGACAATGTTAAAGGCTACCAAGCTAGGCATTTGATTTCACCATATATTGGAAGAAAATCATTAAATTAACGTGTTTATAAAAGATCTGCCAAACTTGGTTGTTTTCAAAGTTTTGTTTGCTTTTCTTTACGTCTTTACTTGGATTAAGAAATACAGATTTATGAGAAAATAAATATCAGAAATTACCTCAAAATCGCCACGAAGTGACGTCATACAATGGCTTGACTCCATCCCCAATCTAGAGTATGAGGTTTCTGACAAAGATAAAGTGTGCGACTTTTCTGCCATAAAGCCAAGTCTCAGTTTTTATCCATTTCTCAATCATTAGAGTAATACCGACAAACTTAAACCGTTCTTTGGCACATTCCTTCACTCACTAACAACATATTCTTTGACTGTTTTTACATTTTTCCATTTACTAAGGATGAATTCCGTGTTTTGAGTATTGACTGGGGAAGTCGCTTTATGACAGAAAAGTCAGACCTTTAACTTTTTCAGAAATCTCAGGCTTTACGGGAAATGACCCATGACTTCCCGTTTTTCCCGCAATGACATCATTATTTGGCCGGTATGACATCCTAACTTCAAATCGGAAGTTTAGCATTTTTTCTTCGGTAAAAATTGGAAAAGACCAAAATATCCAATTTAAAAGATGATTAAAAACACTTCTTATGTTCGAAAATTGTAGAAACTTTGATATTTGGTTATTAGAAAGGTGTTTTTGACACAAGAGTTTAATTTTGCCAATCAGCGGACACTTTAAGTTTTTTCACAGACAGACGGACACAAGCAAGAAAATATGTGCAAGCTCTTTCGATACTGGAGCATAGTTTGAGAAGATATCAAGATAGAAGAAATTGCTGAAAACCAGCATTTTCCCCATTTGCCTCAATATTTTTTCAGCAATATTGTACACAAAAGCTGTCTTGATCAATTATCGAAAGCTTGAAAGGGTAAACTATTTCTTTTTTTTAACATTTGATTGTTCCTCATTGATAGATTGAAGGCATAATGATTAACAATACAAAATATTGGCAATATTATATCAAAGCAGCAGATAAGAGAAAAGAGGGTGATAACAATTAGAAATTCTTATTTCAAATCCAAACCCTAAAAGTAATGTTATGGGTACTCATTGAAATTGTATCATCGTATTTTGTTAGAACTCATTAAAATCGTCTCCACAAGACAATTCCATCGAGGCAATTCCAATGAGTAACCACAACATGGGGTTTAAAGAACAATAATGGAAATATTGCATTTTGAAAAGCAATCACCCCCACCCTACTTGTAGCTCTGTTATATCAAAAGTAACACTCACTCTGATTCTTCAACAGATTATTCTCAATGTAATACAGAGCCACTGCTGCATCATAGGCATCATTTATAGTGATACAATTCTTCGGCTTCATTCCCATAAACCTTCTATCTGGACTGTTTGGCAGCTCAGAGTTTGTCACCCCAGCCTCGATGTCCGCTTCAGTAGGCGTGGGTACCTGATACTGCTGTCCGGTACAGAGTATTAAATGATCGTAGGGTACGGAGGCGTCATTATTCACTTTGACAACTTTCTTCTTTCTGTCGATGGCTGTCATGCTGCCGTATACGACATTGACCCAGGTCTGTAGCGCGGTCTTGGAGTGTTCCTCATGGCTGTAGCAGTGGGCGTCTGACAACACGAGGTCTCGCTGTTCATCTTTCTGAAACTCGCTGGGCAGACCATGTGGTGAGACCAGGGTCAGGTTGTTGAACTGGAGATGAGGGCTGGAAAATATGAAGAGAACCTCATATATGAGGGCAGAGCAACATATTACAGGAAGTGAAGGCTTTTCAAGTTGCAATATTTAATTTAATTTTCACCAAATTCTATATTATAGGGTACTAATGTGAACTCACAAAGTCAATTTAAATGAGAACCCACAACATAGGATCTAGATTTGTAATAACAAAAGAATGGCTTCTTTGAATCCCCTCTTACTAACCCTTTCCCAAACAAGACCTGGTTTTGATGTCCTTAATAGAAAAGGTTTTGGAAAACATTGAGACAAAAGAAGAAACTGCTGATAACCAGCAGTATCTCCTTTTGCCTCAAAATACACATTTTTTGCCTTTTGTGATCATTTACTTTATTGTCTGCAGCAGCTTTCTAATTGGACCGCCTTAAAATAGTATTGTTTGGGAAAGGGTTAATTGCTAAGGTTATAAATTGGAATATTATTTGCATAATCTGATACCGTTGCCAGCCAGGAGTAATGGCTTAATTTTTTTAAATTCATTTCCTTATGATTTTTCCAAATGAATAAACTGAAATAGGATATAGTCATTTCTACATTCAATTTCCTTCAAACTGGTACCGAATTTCCTTGAAATAGGTTATGAGATGAAATTGTGACTTTTTGGATTCATTTCAAGGATTTTTTTAAATATGAAAACTGTATAAGCATTTTCATGCTTTTCTCAGAATTTTCAAAAAAGTAAAATCTTTGTTTGAACAATCTGTGATTTAGGTGTCCTGCATATGTGACCCAACACACTAAAAGGAACGTTCTAGGAAGTGTAAAACGTTTACAACATAGTCAGTCTGCACAGTTAGTGTAGACTGCCTAGGATCGAAACTTTTCACACTAACGTAATTTTCTGGATCTAGATTATTTTCCCCATGTTGCTATCTCTTCATTTTCCAAATGCTACATCTGGCCCCAGTTTCTCAAAAAAACTTAAGCACATTCTCAGACACAAATCTGAGCACCATACTCAAATCACATGAAATCCATGTGAACATCAATCTAAAACCCTTCAACAAGAGTATTCCATTGAAGTTGAGCATGCACTCATGAGTATGTACTTAAGTTTTTTCGAGAACCAGGGCTTGGCTTATGTCTGCAAATTCTGATTTTTTTCTTGAAATTTCGTTTTATGGACAATCCAGAGGGTTCCTTTTAGTGTGACAGGTCACATATTGTAGAATTTGGTTGAACTAGAAGGAAGAGAAGAAAGAGCTGAAAGCTACCACTTTCTTCTATTCCCCAAATTGTAATGGCTGAACTGATTTGGAATTTGTAACCTTAATGAAAAGGCTTAAAGAAAGCATTGAGGCAATATGAGAAAATGTTGTTTATCAGAATGTGTGTTGGTTTTTTTTATTTTTTTCATTTCATTTTTTTTATTTTGTCATTTGGGAAAAGCACTTCCTTACCAATAAGCTAGAGCTTCCAGAAACCCGATTCCAACATCAGAGGCACCAACCACCACTATTCTAGCATTGATTGTCACCTGAAATACAGAGCATGTTTATGTTGATGTTCATTATACCAAATTATAATTTCAGTGTTCTGCCCAACCCAATAAGCTGTAGTGATCACATTTCTCCTTCAGGTAATTCAGCGAATGCCCATCAGCTTCATAAGTACCCCACAGCTTAATTTCTTCAAAATGATCAACAAATTGAGATATTTTGAGTGACATCAGGACCAAAACTGATAAATGATGCATTTTTGTAATTGGAAACAAAATATTTTTTATTCAAACATTATGGGAAAAGAAGAAATTGCTCAACATGAGCAATTTCTTCTTTTTCCATTATGTTTTACTCACATTTATTTGCATATACACTATGCATTTCAAGGTTCACTAATACTTTGCCACGACAGATTAAAACTATTCTGCGGAGAACCCCCGTACACCATATACAGTTGCCCTAGATTTTGTAGAATATAAAGACAAACCTTTGGTTCAAGAGTAAGTTTTCTGTTGATATGGTTGAGAGCATATGCTTCTCTTGTGGCCAGCACCCTATCAGATGGAGCGTTGATGCTCAGTTTTTCTAGTGGATAGTCAATCTGGCGTCTGTGTCTAACAGGAACCATCTCCTTTAGACAGCTGATCAAGGAATAGTTTTCTGTTACCTGCAGTGGAAATTGTTTATTATTACAAAAAACATAGTAAGAAAAGCCAGAGCTGTATTAGATTGAACCTTGATACCAAACTTGTGTAGTGGGTAGTCTATCTGTTGTATGTGTCGTATCTACAACCATGTTTTTGATTAGGGAATCATTTTCAACTACAGCTTGCAGATGAAATTTGAGCCTTACAAAAAATAGCAAAGTTGCTTACATTGAGAGCTTACATAAACATTGACTTGAATTATTATCGCGCACTTACAGGATTCAAACTTTGAAAAATTTTAAGTTATAAGTTACTACATACTTATTTCACACATTGGTTAGCATGGATTTCTTTCATTGCATGACTACCTTCTTATCAATAAAAAATCGATATTTTGAGAAAAATTTATGCTTTCCAAAACAAGAGTTTGTTTTAATGTCCCACAAAAGAAAGAAATACTGATACATTAAAAAGCATTTTCTCTTTTTGTCTCAAGATTTTTCTGTGTTAAATTTCACACAAATCTTATGCCTAACATCTGTTCTACAATATGCTACACCATTCTTGACAAAATTCTTGATTTTTGCTGTTTGGGAAAAGTGATAAAGCAAAATTGATAATAAATATAACCCCATACCTCTGCATCTGTGTATGGAGGGAACAGTGGATAATACAAACAGGTCTTGTGTCCAATTCTGAGTACCTCCTGTGAAATAAACAAGGAATATGATCAGATATACAGAGCAACAGATCAGATGGGGTAAAGAACTTCAAAATTTGTTATTTCAAATCTAAACCCCATGTTGTGGGTACTCATTGGTTGATTGGAATTGTCTCAATGAGGCAATTCTAATGATTACCAACAACATAGGGTTCGATAAACAAAGATAAATTTTGAAAGGCCAAAAAACCCTCTTTTCTGTGGCTCTGTGCTATTCATGTTTTGACCAAACTTAAGTTTAATGTTATTCAGCTTTTTCAAAAAGTTCTTTGAAATTCAAATAATAACATTTTGAATTCGTCTTGGAAACTGATGATTAGGCAAAACACAAAAAAATGCACCTTAGATGACAAAAGGTCTTTTTGTGTACAAATGAGATGAACTCATTTCTCTGGTTCAAATATAAAAAAAAATCAAATGTTTGAAAGAACATGGTTCATACAAAATTTCGATGAGAAAATTCAAGGGTTTTTTAAGGTTTTTTCAAGGACTAAACAATGAAATTCAAGGGCTTCTAACATTCAATAATCTAAGCGCAAACATGGTTTATCAATCGGTTTGTCCGGCTTAAATTCTCAGACCTATGCTTTGTATTTTTGATCTTTCGACCAACTTTTGTTGAACACACTTTCCAATACTGATTTTACTTCTTCGTATTTCTTCGCAGACAAGCAATTCAGTCATAGTTAATCCTTTCCTATCTATGTCATTTTATAAATGGATTTTCTGATTGCATAAAAACAATTTTCCATGTGTGTTAAAAGACAGATGAAAAATTATTTACATACAAAACAATAGAGAAATAGAATTCAAGGGTTTTTAAGGGCTCAGGCTTGCTTTTTAAGGGTTTTACAAGGCTCACATTCATTTTCAAGGGTTTTATAAGGCTAAGGTCAAATTCAAGGATTTTTCAAGACATGTGCGAACCATGAAGAAGCATAAAAGGGAAAGTTGCTTTGATGTGTCAAATTTCATATATGATAAAGATTCATCAAAGATTTAAGGCTACTGCATAATTAATACAATCTAATTTCAATGTCTAAGTGATTAAAAGGCTTTCTAAATGACATACATTGAATATGCATTAATTTTATCTGCAATGGCTTTGAAATAGGATTCGTTATTTTGTCATATAACAGAAATTGTTATTCCAATATCTTATGGATATTTTTTTCCCTAAATGAGATAGGACTTTGATGTCCCTGATAGAAAAGGGTTGGAAAAATATTGAGACAAAGAAGAAAATGCTGATAATCAGCATTTTTTTCTTTTGCCTCAATGTTTTCTGTGATATGTTATTCACAAATTTTACCTAATTTTGCATCTGCATCAGCTTCCAAAGTGGACTACCCTAAAATTTTATCATTTAGAAAAGGGTTAAAAGTGTTACCTTTAGGAAGTGCTTGGAGAGATGAGAAAAAAAGGGTTGAGTGGATACTGATACAGCCTCCCATGTTCTGTTCTGTTGTGAAGGGACGCGCCGGAACGGGACGCAGACGCTAGGGCTGTGACTTTAGCTCGCTAAATATTGCAGCACTATTAATAAAACTACATTATTGAATACAATATTCCACCATTTTGAACATGTTATTACGTCATAACATGTTCATATGTCGTCATAACATATTAAAAATGGTGGAAATTTGTATTCAATAACGCAGCTTTATTATTAATGCTGCAATTTTTTGAAAAAGACCCCAAATAGGGGTTGAAATATTGAAAAAAAGTGACATTCAAGTTAATCCAATATTTTCACAAGAAATAAAACTTCAGAAGACATTACCTTAAGGAAGTGCTTAGAGAGGTGAGAAAACATGGGGTTGAGGGCATAGTGGTGCAGCCTCTCATGTTCTGTTCTGTTGTGACAGGATGCAACGTGATATGACGGGACGCAATGCGACGGGACACCAATACTAGGGCTGTGACGTTAGCTTCCCGGAATTATAGTCCCCGGCTCGCTAAATATTGCAGCACTATTAAAAAAACTACATTATTGAATACAAATTTCCACCATTTTGAACATGTTATGATGTCATAACATGTTCAAAACGGTGGAAATTTGTATTCAATAATGTAGTTTTATTTTAAAATAGTGCTGCAATTTCTTGAAAAAGACCCGAAATAGGGGTTGAAATATTGAGATATTAAGAGTGACTTATGAGTTAATCTAATACCTCTACGAAAAATAAAACTTCAAAAAACATTACCTTGAGGAAGTGCTTAGAGAGATGAGAAAACATGGGATTGAGAGCATAGTGGTGCAGCCGTCCATGTTCTGTTCTGTTGTGGTGGTTGTAGTAGATAAAATCCTCGATATTGTAATGGGAGCGGATGTATTCTATGTCCTACAATCAACAATTTAAAAGAAACTTTTTTATATGTCATCTGTCACAGTAAAAGGTATCACACTAAAAGGTATCATCCTGGAAATCTATAAAACCAATATATTGTCAGTGTTATTGCAAAACCTTGTAACTACAGCTTTAATCAAGCTGTAGTTACAAGGTTTTGCAATAACATTGAGGATATGAAATTCGACAGAGGTCAACAAGACGTTAAATTTTGAAAAATGAGCCTATGAAAAACATTCTAGATTCAGAAAATTATCTTAGAAAAAAAGTTTCGGTACAAGTCAGCCAGTGCAGTTTGATACATGTACTTTTCACACTTTCAAGATGACCTCTATTAGCAAAAAATGATGGGTTACATGTCATATTTTGCCAAGATAATGTAATTTATACTCCTCATTTCAGTCTATACTAGATGCCGAAGGGCAACATGTCGAGCCCGCTCATTTTGAAGAAAGAAGACCATACCTATGTCTACAGCTGTCATTACAATGGCGTTGTAAAAGTGGGGACAAAATAAGTTGGAATGATGGGGATCATGGCGAGACAGTTTATTGTTCACAAAATATTACATGTCTATGTATTTATAACGAGATACCAGAATGGATTAATTTGAGTATACATATGTGACCCGTCACGCTAAAAGGGACCTTATGCTAAGTCCATAGACCCGTCACGCTAAAAGGGACCTTATGCTAAGTCCATAAAACCAAATTACATTTGACCTCAAAGTTTGACCTTGACCTTTGAGCTTGGAATCTGGTTCTTGCACGCGACACTCCGCCTTACTGAGCTTGACATTTGTGCCAAGTTAAGGAATGGCCCGGACAAGCAAAAATCAACTCATTTTTACATTTGACCTCAAAGTTTGACCTTGACCTTTCATCTTGGAATCTGGTTCTTGCACGCGACACTCCATCTTACTGAGCTTGACATTTGTGCCAAGTTATTTCTGAATCCCTCCATCCATGGTGAAGTTATGGCCCGGACAAGCAAAAATCATCTCATTTTTGACATTTGACCTCCAAGTTTGACCTTGACCTTTGAGCTTGGAATCTGGTTTTTGCACGCGACACTCCGCCTTACTGAGCTTGACATTTGTGCCAAGTTATTTCTGAATCCCTCCATCCATGGTGAAGTTATGGCCCGGACAAGCAAAAATCATCTCATTTTTGACATTTGACCTCCAAGTTTGACCTTGACCTTTGAGCTTGGAATCTGGTTCTTGCACGCGACACTCTGCCTTACTGAGCTTGACATTTGTGCCAAGTTATTTCTGAATCCCTCCATCCATGGTGAAGTTATGGCCCGGACAAGCAAAAATCATCTCATTTTTGACATTTGACCTCCAAGTTTGACCTTGACCTTTGAGCTTGGAATCTGGTTCTTGCACGCGACACTCCGCCTTACTGAGCTTGACATTTGTGCCAAGTTATTTCTGAATCCCTCCATCCATGGTGAAGTTATGGCCCGGACAAGCAAAAATCTTCTCATTTTTGACATTTGACCTCCAAGTTTGACCTTGACCTTTGAGCTTGGAATCTGGTTCTTGCACGCGACACTCCGCCTTACTGAGCTTGACATTTGTGCCAAGTTATTTCTGAATCCCTCCATCCATGGTGAAGTTATGGCCCGGACAAGCTCCATCCGGACGGACGCACGCACTAACGCACTAACGCACGCACTAACGCACGCACTAACGCACTAACGCACATACACCGAACCGCCATTGTGACAACTATGTCGAGCTCACCGCAAGCGGGCTCGACAAAAATCTGTATTTTTTTCCCTCTATTGCAAAAAAGATGGTATTAAAATGAGATAGCAACACTTTCCTTTTTTTTCCTATCTAATAAATTCAATTAAAATTAACAACTTAAAGTTCTAGATTAGTGTCCTTTATGTCCTTTTCCAGAATGCAAAACAAAATATTCAATCTATCTTTAAGGTGCCTCAGAACTATTTTTTTGGCAGAATATTTAATAGTGCATGTATATTACCTCCTCAATTCTGACTATAGCAATTCCCACAACTTGACTCTGACTCTCTGCAACAAATGCTTTAATTTCTGTACCATCCTGAAAAACATTGGAGTGAATTGTAAATTATACAAGTAAAATGATACTTTAGCTGCTCATTCCAAAACCACAGGTTTAAGATTATCAACAGATTGGTGGAAGAAAATTGTGAGAAAGAATATTGGCAGCTACTGAGGACCTATATCCCTAGGATTTATAGCCCAGCCCACTACCAACTGTGACCAGCGATGTAGTCAAGATTCCAACCAATAATTATAAAAATCTCTCCAAAAATTAAACTAAAGATTACATGCACTGCACATCACATGGCCTTAACACAAAAGTAATAAAATTTCTCCTCAACTAATCCCCACACAATGACTCTTTTTGACTCCCCACAAGATAATGGCTTTGGAAAACATCGTGGAAAATGAAAAAATTGCTTGTGACAAGCAATTTCCTCATTTCCCACATTTGTTTTCTACTAAGAGAGAACAAAACATGTGAAATTTAATTCACTTGTTATTGTCATCTGCAACTTCTATGATTTTTTGACAAGTCCAAAATTTTGCCATTTGGTAATGGGTTAAATGAGGTCTATGGAAAGATTTAATGCTTAACTCACATCATCTCTTCTTGCTTTGTTATACTGGGCCAAATCTTTCAGCAGGTTCTCATTCATATCAATGTTCTTGACCAGCGCCGTAACACCCTCATAGTCCTTAGTGCAGGCTAGACGAACCTTGAAATCCCTATCAAGTAGAGAGAAAAAGTAATTGAGCCTTTCAAAAATATATTATTCGCAAACTGCTGCTGAACACTAAATGGATGAAGAAAAAGATTGGAAATGTATGCAATATAGCTCAGAAAATATTGAGGCAAAAGGAGAAAATGTTGTGTATCACCATTTTCTTCTTTTGCCTCCATGTTTTCCCAAGACAATTCTTTTAGGGACGCCAAAATCAGGTCTTGTTTAGGAAAGGGTTAATATCTGATTATTTGAATTCTAATCATCTTTTATTCAATTAACATAGCAAGCAAAAAAACACTTTCAAAGCTGTATGTTACTTTGATAATTTATTAGAAAAAAAGGCCTCTTTAAAAGGATTTTAATTCCAGTAAAATTGATTTTGCATGTAGAAGTATTTTGATGTCTGGAAAAGGGATAAAAACAAGTGCTAAATGTAAATGTGGCAACAGCATTATATAAATAATTTGAAGTCAAAAGTTTTTAAATTCAACCTAACAAAATTCAAACAAAACAGATCAATTTAAGAGGTAGAAAACATAATATATATGTGACCCCTCACACTAAAAGGGACCTTATAGGAAGCGTGAAAAATATCAACCCTAGTCAGTCTGCGCAGTCCGCGCAGCCTGACTAGGGCCGACACTTTTCACTGGTATGTAATTTTCTAATTCTGGAATGTGTTCCCTACTGTGTACACTATATCTTCATTTTTGCCTACGGGATCTGGTTGACCTGTGCGGAGTCTGACAAGTTTGTCAAAAATTGGATTTTTGGAGTTGGGATAAGGTCCCTTTTAGCGTGACGGGTCACATATGTGTACTCACTTAAGCAATCCATTCCTATGGAATACATACAACTCTTGGGAGAGAATACTGGGCGTTCTTGGGGTTACTCTCTGCAATGCGATAAAAGTCAAAACTTGGTTAAGAACGTAACTCAAGAAAAAAGCCTTTGCAGCTCTGATTATGAGCTTTAATCCTTTTCAAAACAAGACCTGGTTTTGACGTTCCTTGTAGAAGTTGTTTGGGAAAATATGGACGCAAAAGAGAAAATGCTGATAATCAGGATATACTCCTTTTGCCTCAGTATTTTTTGTGCAATATTGTACAAAGACAGATCCTTTCTTTATCAACATACCTGTTTTGGTCAGCATCAGCTTTTGAAATTGGACAAATCCAAGTTTTGTCATTTGGGAAATTTTTAATAGTATCACAATGGTTAATCACATGACATAGAATTTCAGAAAATTGTCAATATTTTTGTCAATACTTGACCAATTTGAATTCAGTTTGAAGCAGAGAAGTTGGGAAAATGTCAGAAATAAGCTGTATGTGGTAGATTTTTGAAAAATCAAGTTAATCAACTGATGAAAAAGTTATTGGAGATAAACCAAAATTTTGGTTTATCGTCAATAACTTTTTTATCAGTTGATTTTTCAAAATCCGACATGTTCATCTAATGCGTGATATCTGTCCACATTCTCTGCTTCAAACCGAATTCAAATTGGTCCCGTATTAACAAAATAATTGAAGATTTTCTGAAATTGTTACAACACGTGATTATCCAATGTGAGTATGCTAAAGATATGGCACTTAGCCTCTATCCACGCAAGATTGTTTAGCATAATTATATTTCCCTAAATGGGCATTTCATATAACTTGCAAATAAATCAACTCCGAACTGAAATTCAGCCTTCAGATTTTCTGTCCTTAGGCAAAAATTCTATCATGTAGCTATAAAATCCAATTTGTAAGGTGAAATACTTCAAGTCCCCATGCACTATATCCAGTTATACCAAATCTGGCTATACATGTATAAAAGCCATATCTTCAAAAGGTTGAAAGATACAGAAAATGCTATACATGCTTTGTTTCCTAAGTAAAGCTAAATAATTATATTTACATTTAACTCTGCAGTAATAATACTTTCAGTATCATAAACTTTCGTCCATCAACTATACACTCTAATGCATATACAACAATTGTGCACTGTCTGTCAATGCTTTCTTTACTACACTACTGCCCAGAGATACAGATAAGAGGGATCAAGGCTTTTCAAAATGCAATATTTCATTAATGGTTCATCAAACCCTATGTTGTGGGTACTCATTTGAATAGTCTCATCGAGACGATTCAAATGAGTACCCATACCATAGGGTTTGGAATTGAAATTACAAAGTTAGAACATCTTTAGGTCCTCTTGTCTGTAGCTCTGCTATAAACGGTGGATAATCATGTGATGCAATAATTACTGAATATCTTCAATAACTTTGTTAATACAGGACCGATTTGAATTCGGTTTGAAGCAGAGAATGTGGACAGACATCACGCATTACATGGACATAGTTGATTTTTCAAAAATCAACTGATAAAAAAGTTATTGAAGATCACCCAAAATTTTGGTTTATCTTCAATAACTTTTTTATCAGTTTATTTTTGAAAAATCTACCACGACCATGTTATTCCTGACATTTTTCCACATTCTCTGCTTCAAACCGAATTCAAATTGGTCAAGTATTGACAAAGTTATTTAAGCTTATCGGAAATTCTAAGTCACATGATCATACACCGTGTATATGTAACTACCAATACTTACAACAAAATTCTGGAGTAGAGGAAACTCTGGCACCATGTGTGGTACAGTGATAACACAGAATTCTCTATCTGGAAACTGGGCAAACGCTTTAGCCAGGAAGTCTGATGACCTAAAATACAAAATACAAGTTATACAACAATAATTTTCATCAATAAATCATACTTCATAAACTGATCACATTATCACTGTTTGAATTAAGGTAGCTGGATACCCCTGACGTCAAAAATGCGACTTCCTCTGAATCTTATGAAATTCTGGGGACAGATACTTTGGTATATGCGCTCTACGATGGCGGTTTTTAAAAAGTAATTGAAACGTGCGTCATGGCGTCATAGCGTCATTTTGTGACGCACCGTCTTTTAGGGGGTAGCGTTAAGTAAATCTCAATATCTCGTAAATTAATACATCGATTTTGACAAAACAAAATTCAATAAATCTGTAAATGGACATTAAAGAAATTTCATTGGACGTTGGAATATAATTATAGCGTAATTTTACACAATCGCACGTTACAGTTATTTTTATCGCTTTTTACGCGTCTATTCTGAAAGAACACTTTTTTACATGACGACTTTTATCTCAAAATTTAGTTAGAAAACCTATGCTGATTTTTTTCATACGTTTAAGTTTGGCCAATTTTCTTTTAAAAAACGAAATAAAAAAGGTAAGTCATCGAGTTAGATTTTTTTTAAATTTTGATTTTTTAAAGTTTTGCTTACTTTTGACGCGCTATTTCGACGTCAACGTCGCGTAAAACTTGATAACGTCATATGCTTTTATATTATACTGATCTCGTTCTCATTAAAATATAAATTAATGTTTTCTGTGATCCGTCAAGTATCTTTTAATTCCTCATGCCGCATGAATTAATCTATAAACAGTCGTCTTTAGGGATTATTTAACAAACGAGGTTGATTGAAATAATGATTTTTTTTAAAATATTTTTTACATATCAGACAAATGATCCATTATGCATAATAATATAGACATATATACATGCTACAGTATATCAATACTTTGTTTTGGTTTTCGGCTATGGCGATTTTAGGCAATATTTTGTATATTTTTAAAAGAAAGAAATAAAGAATAGTGCTTTGTAAATATACGTTTCCGTAGCAAATGTGAGAAGTTCACTCTACCGTCTTCGCACGTATAGAAACAACAGAGACTTTTGTTTCTGTTGTTTTAGACGTGCCAAGATCGTCTTCTAAGGATAGCAAATTCTAACTATTTGGTTGCCAAAATCTACAGGTTTTACCAAAATCAAAATGTAAAAACGTGCCTTTTGCATTTCAATAACGATATTCCAATTAAACATACAATCTATTTACAAATCAATGATATGTCCCTTTCCCAAACGGCAGTATTTTGGACTCTTTCAAAAGGTAGTTTTACTCGACAAATATGATAATTCCTCAGCTGCGTGCAATTTGCATTTGATAATATTGAAGTTGAAAACATTAATGGAAAAGCAGAGAACGTATTTTAGCATTTTATCTCTTCCACTGATGTTTCCTATAAATATGTTTGTTTGAGATACCAAACAGAAGACTTTTGGTAGGAAAAGGGGTATTTTTAAGAATTTTACGATGACATTATCATTTATTCCATGGGCCTAAGTAATTTGACGAATATAAATTTAATGATCAAATTATGAGACAAAATTTATACAATCATTATTACATTAAAACGAATAAACAATTATTTATATGTACATTTTTTCAACTGATTATACAATGTGTGACTCAATGGTTCAAAGCATTCAACAATTGAACAAATGCGTGAAAGAGCGAAATACATGTGTTGGAAAATCTTATATGACGAAACTAATGACTGATTGAATAAATAGAAGCATAATCACTGGTGGTGATCTCGGCCAAAGCGTTGGACGTTTTTTCGCGATCATAGCATTCCTTCGGTGTTGTTATAAAATATCGTAACTACGGCTTCGATAAAGCCGTAGTGTATACGAGACGTTATAACAACACATCCGGTTTGTCAATACATATCGGTAAATCCGGTCTATTTTAGAACAAATTCATTGTTATTAGAAATACTATCCAACCAGTTCTTTAAACTCACATTTTAACGTAAAATATCTGTACCTTGTTGTAGCGAAAAACGTCCCTCGCTTTGGCCGAGTTTACTGCCAGTGATAATTCGTGTTTAAAGAATTGTAGAGTCGATGTAAAACGCTCGCAAGACAAATGAAAGCCGTTTATATCTACGATAGTTTCGATAGAAACTTCTAATGAGTAAAGTATTAAAAGCAGTTCACATGAACTTCTAATAGAAAAGAGACCGAGAAAATTTGTGCAAATAATTATGAAAGATATTTACTAAGAAGAAGCGACTCTCTCAGGGTTTGACAAAATTTGTTTACATAAAGCTGTAAGGCCATCAACACCAGAGCGTGAGTGGATAATTTTGATATGGTGAAATGATAATCCGGCTGTAGCTAGTGTTTTACTGGCCGCAGATGACAAATAGCATTTTCCAACAACGTCTGCATATGACTCACTGTACTTTGCCTGGTTCGAACATCTCTTTATTCTCTTTTCAATGGACTCTGTATCATACACCGGAAGCTTTTCTTCAAAATTATAGACTGTTCTCACTAGTTGCAACAATTCATTGGTGTCTGCAATTGCGCTATGTGCGTTGTAATCCTTCCCTAAAATGTCCCTTACTAAGTCTTCTTGCTTATAATTTTGTCCATTGGTTTTTATCTCGGGACACTCATTTTTGAACAATCTCAAAGTGTCTCCAAAACCGTCTATCACCCCATTACAAGTTAAACTGCATTCGTTCATGTTTTGTATCAGCACCTTTGAATCAAACAAGACATTGTGAGCAACTAGAATAACAGGTGCGAATCGTTTTAAAAATTGCATCATTTGTCGACATGCTTCTTTAATGTCCAGCGGGTTTACTTCAATTCCCTTATGTTGCACAACATTATGCCCGTCAGTTTTGTGATATTATTTGGTATAAATCCACATTTCGGTTTTACATAGCAGCTGAATGTTTGGTTAGATTCTACATGCGTCATCGCCATTTGTATAATGCTGGTGTTTATACCTGGAAAATGATAAAACATTCTGAAATCGAAAGTCAGAGAATATTGTATAGTTGAAACACGTTATGTCGAAGTCGAACGGAATGTCATTGTAATTCGAAATATCAAGAGTAAGACTGATCCGGATTTTGTTCATTTTCGGTTGAAGTGGCATGTTTTGATAATTATTTTTGTTGCTCAATACGTTCATAATTGGAATATATACTTTAATTTAACAGCATTTTGTTTTCTTTTTTAATGTAAAGAATTGTACAAGTACATGTATAATATACAGCACAGAAATAGCAACACTGTTTGTACCGTAATTATTCTAATAAGCACAAATCGTCGGTGTAAATGCAAAACCTCGTATGTCGATTGGTGTGATTTTCAAAGAACAAACGTGTGTGCCCTGTGTAGACAATACTCACAGGTTTTGGGATATCTTACTGATCAGTATTGTTGACACATTATTTGTGAACAATATGTCCCAATTTCAAATAAAACATTTCAGTTTGGGAAAAGTTGCTGCACTTTTTTCACTCCCCTTTAAATTTTCCAAAAACGAGATACGAGGTTTTGCATTTACAACGACGAAATATTCTAATAAACGCCCAATTCGATCGTTGTTTTATGTTTGATAGTATTTCGATTACCAGACGTAATGTGATATTTGTTAACCCTTTCCTAAGCATGACCTGGTTTCGACATCCGATAGGCTCAAAGAAACATTGAGACAAACGAAGAGACTGCTATAACCAACAATTTTTCCTTTTGCCCCAATATTTTCTATGCTATATTTTTTGTGTAGCAGCATTCAAATTATAGCACCCTGAAATTTTGTTGTTTGGGAAAGGGTTGAATAAATTTACCTGACATGCTATTGATCGTTCTACCACTCCCCCGCTTCTGCCAGCCACCATCTAGAACAAGAGGACCATGATGGTCCTAAATCGCTCACCTGAACCTATATAGAAAGAAAGTCACAATGTTGTATTAAGTTCAAGAGCACATAATTTAAGATGTGAGATTATGATCCAGCTGAAAACTGCTTTCATAATCTTTAATGATCAATATTTGTGGCTGTTACAGTGAAAACAAAGTGGAAGAAAACAACACAGTCAAGAGCACATAACTCTGTTCTAATAAAAGTATTCTCATCAACATTATGTCCAATTTTTTTTTGGATTGGTCAATATATTGTTAGAGTGAAAATAAAGTCGAAAAATGTAATTTTGTGAAATTCAAGGGCCAATAACTCTAGTCAAATCAAGCTGAAAGTTTCACTCATCCAGGATCTTATGGCCACCAACATTGTGGCCAAGTTTTGTCTTGATTAGTCAATAAATGTAGATACTACAGTATAAACAAAGTCGAAAACAGCAATTTTGTCAAATTCAAGGGCACATAACTCCAGACTTCCTACTTCAATCACACTGAAAATCGAAGTCATCCAAGATCTTATGGTTACCAACATTGTGGCAAAGTTTTGTCTTGATCGGTCAATATTTGTAGATGCTAGAGTGGTAACAAAGTCAAAACTAGCCATTTTTGACGTTTAAAGGCACATAACTCCAGATTTCCATGTCCGATCTGACAAAAAATTAAACTCATCTGAGAACTTATAGTTACCAACATTGTGGCAAAGTTTTGTTTTGATCGGTCAATATTTGTAGATGCTAGAGTGGTAACAAAGTCAAAACTAGCCATTTTGGACGTTCAAGGGCACATAACTCCGGACTTCCTGGTCCGATCTGACTCAAAATCGAACTCGTCTGAGAACTTATAGTTACCAACATTGTTGCAAAGTTTTGTTTTGATCGGTCAATATTTGTAGATGATAGAGTGGTAACGAAGTCAAAACTAGCCATTTTTGATGTTCAAGGGCACATAACTCCGGACTTTCTAGTTCGATCTGACTCAAAATCAAACTCATCCAAGAACTTATGGTCATACATATTTTGACCAACTTTGATTATGATTGGTTAATATTTGTAGATGCTAGAGTGGTAACAAAATCAAAACTAGCCATTTTTGACGTTCAAGGGCACATAACTCCAGACTTCCTGGTCCGATCTGACTCAAAATCAAACTCATCCGAGAACTTATGGTCATCCGTATGTTGACCAAGTTTGGTTAAGATTGGTCAATATTTGTAGATGTTAGAGTGGTAACAAAGTCAAAACTAGCCATTTTTGACGTTCAAGGGCACGTAACTCCAGACTTCCTGGTCCGATCTGACTCAAAATCGAACTCATCCGAGAACTTATGGTCATAAATGTTTTGACTAAGTTTGGTTAAGATTGATCAATATTTGTGGGTGCTAGAGTGGTAACAACAAAATGTGAACAGACGGACGGACGGACAGACAGACGGACGGACAGACGGACAGACGGACGCCGACGGACAAAAAGCGACCACAATAGCTCACCTTGAGCACTTCGTGCTCAGGTGAGCTAATAACCTTAGCTCCTCTATCTTCAGAACTGTCGAGTAATAACATTGGGGTAAATTACGTTAATAAAAATGTTGTCGCTTTTCAACAAAAGCCTCGTTCCTGTCGGCTTTTTAAACTGCGGTAATGACATTTTTCTTGAAAAAAAAAAAAAATCAGCATTATGTTCTTTGCAGATAAACCCGTTTCAAAACGGGACATATTTTTAGAATATTACCAAAGAGTAACAGCGTTGGGGAAAATGAGAGAAAAGAAGAATTGTCGGTGATCAGCAATTTGACATTTCCTGTAATATTTCGTAAGCATATTTTCTTCTATTTCATATCATTGATATTTTAAGCTGTATATTCATTCTTAATACTTTAACCCTTTTCCAGAACAGTAGGCCTAATGCGGTGGTAATTTTTGAGGGCTGATGTAAGAAGCAAAATTATTGATAATTATTAGTGAAAAATTATTGATCAATAGTTATCAATGGTAGCAATCGTGATGTATACAAAAAAATACCAATTTGAGTTCTCCTTTTCTCTTTCCAGTTCTGCTAAACACGAAATTTCAGCTGCTTTCTCTAGTGTTTTACCAATTTCCCTTTCACGTTTTTAACCGTTCGTGGTGCAGGCTGGGTGATATTCATTTCGGCCAATATATTCGCAACTTGCGCTTCACCAACTCCAGCGTGTATCATGGCTGAAAAAATAGTTGATACAATATTCATTAATATATATGAAATAAAAATATGACAATAAAATGTGTGTGCGTGCGTGCGGGCGCGGGTGGTTGTTTTTGTTTGCGTTTTTTAGTATTTAAACCCCCCCCCCTCCTGTTTTTTTAGCTTAGGACGTTAACAGTTTCCATACAGATACCGAGTAACATTCTCAGTTATAGAAAATTCCACATAACTAGAAGCCATACGTGGATGGTATGAACTTGGTGTTAGGACATTAATTCATCATGAATTAACATTGATTTTACTAGAATTGGTGGCCATTGAAAATAAGAGTAGATGCAGAATCGAGACAGGATTTTAATCACATACAATATAGGAGATATTCGTTAGAGCTAGCCTGAATTAAGAATAAAAACGCTCTTAGAAATATCATAAATAAGTAGATACTTACCTGCTGCTAATTTTGTATTGATGTCAAAGCAAAGTGGTCTTTCATCATCATTTACGGAATGTCTTTTCCCGGTGGTCACTGTTGTGATGTTCGAACAAGTCCCGCAAGCGATGTTTAAAAAGGAACCTAGTCCATATTTCTTTTCTTCTTTGATATCAGATAAATGTAGCCGGTTTTCATACGAAAGGCAAAACAGTTGATCCGCTAAATGACCCAACTCCACTATTCGGCGTCCTTCTCGCCAACCAACATCTATATTGTCCTGTATATTATCCCCTTTCTCGTCTATGATCGTCTCAACCTTATCTCTTTTGACTAAGTTCAAATCGCGTTTTACTTTCCAGCGGCTGTAAAAACGACCTTCCTTAATATAACAGCCATATTTGAAAGCTCTTGTTTGTCTAATTTGTGACGTCATTTTAAAGAACATCAATTATTTCCTGCTTTTTTCCAAATGATTTTAAAATATCAAACGAGAAAGGTTTTAATGATTTAGAACATCTGCATTTTTCTCAAGGTAATCTTTTATGAGTCATCGGTGAATTTGCGAAAATTTTAAATCTTTACCGGTTTTACATTATTTTATTCCATCTATACGTAAACATAACACTGATTTACGGAGAGAAATTGAAATTCACCCGAGTATCAATTGCATGTTACCAACCACAAATATCAAAACGTCACACTAACGTAACGTTGACGTCAAAATAGCGCGTCAAAAGTAAGCAAAACTTTAAAAAATCAAAATTTAAAAAAAATCTAACTCGATGACTTACCTTTTTTATTTCGTTTTTTAAAAGAAAAATGGCCAAACTTAAACGTATGAAAAAATCAGCATAGGTTTTCTAACTAAATTTTGAGATAAACGTCGTCATGTAAAAAAGTATTCTTTCAGAATAGACGCGTAAAAAGCGATAAAAATAACTGTAACGTGCGATTGTGTAAAATTACGCTATAATTATATTCCAACGTCCAATGAAATTTCTCTAATGTCCATTTACAGATTTATTAATTTTTGTTTGGTCAAAATCGATGTATTAATTTACGAGATATTGAGATTTACTTAACGCTACCCCCTAAAAGACGGTGCGTCACAAAATGACGCCATGACGCCATGACGCACGTATCAATTACTTTTTAAAGACCGCCATCGTAGAGCGCATATACCAAAGTATCTGTCCCCAGAATTTCATAAGATTCAGAGGAAGTCGCATTTTTGACGTCAGGGGTATCCAGCTACCTTAAGTTTCAGTGGATGACTCAAGTCTAGTCTGATCAAAATTGTATGGTCAAAGAAACATGTACAAAGCTTCAGAGCAATTGCATCAGTAGACACAGAGATATGACACTTGTACGTAATTCCTTAACCACTGCATTTTATAACACCAACCAACAGAACGGTCACACTTAAAAACGTAAAATTTCATACACTTAGAAATTATCATCTTCAACAACTTGAATTATGACAATAGCAGTTAATTATGTGCTAAAAATAAACTTGATTTACTGTTGTGTTTTGATAAACCGTCAGTATTATCATAAAATCTCGTAATTAAGGATTGATTAAAGCCGTAGTTACGAGATTTCATAGCAACACCTACAGAAATACTATTGTTTGCACAGTTAACTGGATAAAATCTTTTCCTAGTCTGAAATGTTGCCACCTAGTAATAAGATAACATACCTCATTTCATATCTCTCATCAATACAGAAAAGCTGTATACTGAAGCTGTTAGGTTCACCATTATAAGTGGGTACAAATCTCTTCTGTATGCTCACAGGCTGAGACGGTGGTTTGGGAGAAACTGCTGTACCATTAGACTGAAGATAGAAATATTGTTTTTTTTCATATACAGACTGTTTGAAAATACTGAGTACAGTAAAACCAAATTCCAAGCTTTGATGTGTCATTTGTACGCAAGAATTGCTCTAATTGCCAAAAGTAATGTTTATTGTAGACAGACAGAAAAACAGACATGATAAAGGCTATATGACATAAATTTATTGATGTAGGGGCATTAAACAAGAGTTGTCCGCGGATAAGGTAGCTCGCCTATACAGGAGCTTGTCACAGCTTGTCAAAGGTCATGGTCCAAAACGAAAGGTCTTAGCAGGAGGTATCCATGTGTGAAATATCAAGGCTCTATCTGTAATAGTGCATGAGATATAGGCCAGGTTAAAGTTTTTTAAAAGTAGGTAAAACTCCAAGGCCAAGGTCCCTAGGTCAAATGTCATGGTCCCATATGAAAGGTCTTGGCAGGAAGTATCCATGTATGAAATATCAAGGCTGTATCTCTAATAGTGCCCGAGATATAGACCAAGTTAAAGTTTTTGAAGACGCGACGGGACGCAACGCCGACAGTAGGGCTGTGACATTAGCTCCCCGGACATAAAGTCCTGGCTCGCTTACAATTGATCAAGTACAATGAAGTTATTTTTCACAATGTCCTCTAGAAGTATGGGATACTATCTGTTATTATTACAAAATCTTAGATCATGACAAAAGTTAACAATCCTACCATGGGTGAACTTTTCCCAGAGCCTACATCTTGTTGTTCCCCTGTCTCACTGCCTTGATCAACTAGCGATCCTGTACTACCCATGTGAGCTTCACTGAGCTTGGGCTTAACTTTTACATCACTCGCATCACTGTTCACTGGAAAAATATCAAACATTTCCAGAGCTACAGATAAAAGGGAGTGAAGGCTTTTCAAAATGAAATATATCATTTAATCATTCATCAAACCCTATAGTGTGGGTACTCATTGGAAACGTCTCATTGAAACGATTCCAATGAGTACCCACAACATAGGGTTTGGATTTGAAATAACAAATTCAGAATGTCTTCACCCTCTCTTATCTGCTGCTCTGCATTTCATAGACATGGATATTTTAGATTAGCCTAAGTTCAAAGATGCTGCAATGAAAAACATCAAAAGTGCTACATGCAATAAAATTTCCAGTTGCAATCTAAAATTTGTAGATAGGGCTAATCAAACTGATTTTTATGACTTTTTCATGCACTAGTGCAATTACTCACACTTCTCCTGGATAAAACAGGCATCCATCTTGTCATTTGTGGCAGTTTTTGAAATTGATCACCCTAAAATGGTGTTGTTTGGGAAAAGGTTAAACACCAAGTAAAATAAATACCTCTAGAGCTTCGACCACTTGAGTTTTTACTACCAGTAGATTCCTTCTTGTCCTCTGACTTCTCATCCTCTTTCGTAGACTCCTTGATGGACTCTGACACTTTAGACATGTCTGTTTCTGTGGCCTCCTCTTTCTTGGAGCTTGATGTGGACTGTCTTGAGGGAGGGTCGTCTGTTTAATGTCAATCAAATAATAGTTATGCAGAGCTTCACATGAGAGGAAGTGATGGAAAATGATGGCTTTTCAAAACACAATATTTCATTTTTTGTTCATCAAACCCTTTCGAGACAATTCAAATGAGTACCCACAACATAGGGTTTGAATTAAAAATAAGAATTTTAGGATGCCTTCACCCCCTCTTATCTGTTGCTCTGAGTGTTCTGTACATTTTGCAGAAAGACATAAATATATTATACAAGAGCATAGAAATATGGATTATACTGCACTAAACTATGTGTGTCTCTAAACTTGATCGTAAGACTATAAGCTCCTATATCTATAGTACATCTCACATGTTTTTTGCCTAAAACACTCACCCACCGCGGCCAAAAAAATTCTGGTGAAAAATTGTGGAGATTTGCCAAGGCGACCACTCCAAAGTTTTGCGTATCAAAGCGAATCGCGGTGATGGGTGGAAAATCGCGGTGATCAAGGCAATTCACCATGTTCAGGTGGAAATGCCAGAAAAGACAAATATTACCTGTCCGGGCAAATCACCATCATTCGTGGTGATCCACGATGGTCGAGTGTAAAATCGCTGCAATTCTCACGGATTCAAGTGGAAAAACGCGCTCGCCACGGCCATCGCATTTTTCCACCCGAAATCGAATCACAGTGATGACTGGAAATAGGTAAAAACATGCAAGCTGTACTGTATTGTGAATAAAACCCTGAATGTTTCTTAAAATGAATATGCCAAATGGTGAAAATGTTTAACAGCTAGATAGCTAGGAAGATCTATATGGTGATAAAACAATTTATACCCTAGCTAGCTATTCAGCTCTAGACTTATGCACGCATTTTTTGTGTTGTTTTTTATAAATGGCAGGGAAACGGATAATATACAATGTAGCAACAACTGTCTTTCTCTTGTTTGGATTAAAAATTAAAATCCTTCACTAACCTGCAGGGGGTGGGGATGGTGAGGGGCTTTTTGGTCTCTCTGTCAGATCGTCAGGGTGGGGTTTTCTCAGTCCATGGAAGGGACCCAGCTCAAAACACTCGTTCAACAGGTCATAGTTGACATCTGTACTGATACTCATAAATCCATAAGCTGTTCCTTCAACCTAGAATAGAGAGAAAATAAATATTACCAGTCAAGCTAAAAGGGACCTTATCAGAAGTCCAAAAATCTAAGTTTTGACCAGCTGATCATGCTCAGCAGAGGTCAACCAAAAGACGAATTTGGAAAAAAAACACGAAAAGATAGGTTAGACATTATAGTTTTAGAAAATTATATTAGAATGGAAAGTATCGGCCCTAGTCTGGCTGCGCGTACTGCGCAGACAGGCTAGGGATGATATTTTTCACACTTCCTTTAAGGTCCCTTTTAGCGTGACAGGTCACAAATATATATTACCAAAATGATAAGCTCAGGAAAAATATACAGATGGTTATGTAACATTGCTTTGTGAAAATTAAGGAACATAATGGTCTGTAACAAGTCATTGATAACCCATTTCCACATAATGTAAACCTTTTGACAACCCATGAGATAAAAGCTTGAGAAATCATTGCGGAAAACAAAGACATTGCTTGTGACAAGTATTTCTTTTTCACTTCCCACAATTTTTCCCCCCAGCATGACGAAAAATGTAAACTTTCATTTGCTTGAAATTGTCGCCTTCAACATCTTTGAATTTAGATAAGTTTGGAATTTATAGCCATCTGGTAATGAGTTAAAAACAAGCTGATCTCAATTGAGTCTAAAGTAAATAAGAAAATGCTAATAACTACTGTTTTTTTCCTCAGCCCTCCACCTATGCTTTCTTTCTAATCAAATGAAATTTAAATGCTGTCAGTTTTGTCATCTGCAGCTGGATTCAATTAAGACTAGTCTAAGGATTCGTCATTTGAAAAATGACATGTTCATACATAGCTGAGGAATTTATCAGAAGGTTAGCAGGATATTAACCCTTTCCTAAAAAAGGCATGGTTTTGAAGTCCCTAATTTAAAAAGGCCTAGGAAAACATTGAGGCAAAAGAAGAAAATGCTGAAAATCAGCATTATCTTCTTTTGCCTCAATATTTTCTACGCTATATCATATTAAAAGTCCCTCTTTATCAATATCAATTTGTAACCTGCAGCAGCTTTCAAATTTGAGAGCCCTCAGGAAAGGGTCAAACTTTATATCTCCCTACCTCAGACACTAGACAGTGCATATTTTCATCCTGTGCTTCGATCAGCTCAGCCAAGAAATAGTTACCATAGGTCATGTTTAACATGTCACTCTGTCTGTTGAAAATTGGCGTCAAGTCATCATGGTCTTCAACCCTGGAAAATAAAGTAGAAACAATGTATATGAGCTATGAATTCTATAGGGCAGAAACTTATAGTTGAAAACAAGAGCTGTCACTGTAAGATGACAATGCCCCCGACACCGCTTTGATCTTAAATTATGGCCAATCTATGTTCAAGGTCAAGGTCATCCAGGGGTCAAGGTCACCAAAGTATGTGCCTACAGAAAGGTAATGTACCAAGGAATGTTGTGGTAAAGTATGAAGCGAATATGTTAAGTAATAAGGAAGTTATGGCCAATGTTAAAGTTTTTGGACGGAATGACGGACGGACAGACAGACGGACAGACGGACGGACAAGTCAAATTTATGATGCCTCCCTATCGGGGGCATAATAATATTGTGATATCAACATCCCCAGTGGAAAAGGCATAAATTCTTAATATTTTTATGTGTGGATAGAAAGTGGAATTCTTCCTCTTTTGTTCCTTTTTTCTAATGAATTGAGCATTCTGAATGAATATTTGTTAAACAAGAGGACCATAAGCGGCCTCTATTGCTCATCTTGATTTCTCGCAAATCTGATGCCCTTTTTTAACCAAATCTTAAGACAGAGGTTGATATCTGTAATATTGCTTCTCTGTCAAGTTTTCTTTGCTGTAACTTAGGAGATTTCTACATCAGATACATTTATTCCATTGTCTGCAACTCCCTTCAAATTGGATGATCGATTAAATGTCATCTGGAAATTGGAATATTTGGAAAAACTCAGATCCGGGAATAACCAGCTTACCTAGCCTGTCTGACATGTACGACGGGGACATGTTCATGTCTGTTACACAGGAACACAGCGCAGGACCCCGGAGATTTGTCACCTGTCAGCTGCATCGGCTTGAAAATGTCTGCCAGGTAATACTCTACAAGGTAAACAATAATTTCCAAAACAATCCCTTTCCAAATTCCTTATTGTTGCATCTCAACAAAAAACCTTGTAACTGCAGTTTGTTTTAAGCTGTAGTTCCAAGGTTTTTGTTGAAAAGCAGTGTTATATAGGATCCATTACTTAATGAAGTAAAAGAAGAGCATGCTGATAACTTTTAAAGCCTTGCTATTTTATTTTTATACAATAAGATTCAAACTTACTCTTCTGAGTAATACATGTCAATTTAACAGTCTACATCAGATTGGATTTTTCATTATTTTAACAAAGAAAGGGAAATAAAATGATTCTAAATGTATTATAGAGGCATTGCATATTACATATCACATGCAGTTGGAATCTATTTTGTTAAATGATCTCTTTGAAAAAAGTTCTACCCTTAAATCCTCAATTGTTTTGTCACATGCAAATTACAATAATTTCTCAATTATTACATAGTTGCATGATGAAGAGAAATAATAATTTCTACATATCACTGTTTTTTTTTTAAAAAATCTTGTAACTGCAGCTTATAGCAAGCTTCAGTTGCAAGGTTTTTGTTGAAAATCAACCATATTAACCTGGGAATGAAGAGAAATAATAATTTCAACAACATGATATCGCTGTTTTTCAACAAAAAGCTCATAACTGCAGCTTATAATACACTGCAGTCACAAGGTTTTTGTTGAAAAGCAGCAACATTTACCTGGGAATGATCCCATGGGTACACACAGAAACAAAAAATGAACATCAGGAACAGCATTGAAGGCTGTTCTAACAATCTCCCTCGCACAGCCTGCAGCATATTCCTTCTTCGCCACAAAGTAGTGCATGAAGAGCGAGTTGAGTGGTGTACACTTTGTGGTGTCGTAGTACTGGTTCAGCCATTCCTGCCACTCGGCCTGGTCAACATTCTCCTGGTTTGGGTAGTCGAAGAAAGCTGCATGCCCAAGGATTTCTTCCTTTTCATTACATAGGGTTACTGCTAGAACTGCCTTTTCTCTGAAAAATATGTAACATGCCGAGGCTCTAGACAAGAAGCAAACCCTGTTGATGCAAAGCTTATGCTCACACCGAGAGGTGTTTATTTCTCGCTATATACTATGACAAACCATCTACAAAAATTTGACCGTCTACGTCTTTTGCATATTGTTCTACAACGTTGTTCGATGAACGTTACAAATATATTTCACAAATATCATTTTACATCATGCTGGCATTTCCTAAGGTGTTGATTCTAACCATGTTTTAATATTCAGTTGTCACAACTTTTAACCCTTTCCTGAAGTCTAAAACTCTTCAACTGGCCAAAAATTAATGAAATTGCAAATGGCAATATGAATGCTAACATTATAAGCAGAAAGTCTTCATATAATGCACTTATTTTCATTCAAGGTTTTCAAAGCTGTTACATTACAGCTTAGAAAACCTTGAATGAAAGTAAGTGCATTTCCAACTTTTCCTGCCATGCTCTCTTTAAAAGTTTTGCAGTGATGGTTGATTTCTTGCTTTCTTCAGGTAAATTTAAGCTTTACATTAAGGCAGGTTTGCAAATCTTCTTTTTGTCTTTGCATATAAATATACACTTTCATGTCCTAGCTGAAAAATTAAACCCGACAACAACAAACATTTACTTACATCACATTGACGACATTCACCCTGCCAAAGAGAGAGGTAGTTGACTCCTCCACCAGTGAGAGAATGTTCGGGGCATCAATTGATTCAGTTCGACGTGCATTCACCACCTCTGGTGGATGACCTTCTGGTGCAATTGTTGTTGTCATTGTTGTCCTCTAAATGATAGGATCGGTCCTGAAATATATATATATATGTCAGGGGTCTCGTTTGCCAAAATTTGGGGCCGTTATTGGGCCCCATTCCCAATGGCAAAAAGTGTCTTTTTTTCCCAATTCTCTGGTAAAAATTCCTAATGAGGACCCAGAATGCCCCATGTTTAGACCTCATTTTCATTTACAAACATTTTGAAGACAGTTTTAGAGTAGATTCTTACACAAAAGTATGTACAAATGCATTTTACATCACTACAGATTAATTTGCAGCTGAAACTGAGTGACAGTATGAATACAAACTCTTTTTAGTTTTTCCCAATTTAGGTAAAAACGTCGCTTTTTTCCCCAATTTCACAGGCCCCTGGCCCCAAACAAAAATTGGTAGCAAGACCCCTGTATGTGTATTTATCATTATCGAAATTAACCCTTCTCCAAACAGAAAAAAAAGAATTTTTCATTAGATGTTCCTCTGAACACATATATTTTACATTGATTGGGAAGCAAGTTTCTCAGTGTTTTTTCTCAGTTTTGGGAACGGGTCCGAAACCAGGCATATTGGGGAAAATGGGTTGTTTTGTCAAAAATTGGGAAAATATTTTCACCACAGACTGCAACAAAAATTGAGTATTGTATATAGTTAACTTTGAAAAATCAATTGAAAGGACTCCCAGTTTGCCTCTAGATATTTTTTTCTCAGCATATGAAACGGATTGATTAAATTTTCTTCCAAAAAGAAGGAATGATTTTTGTATTGGGAATTTTCTTTCCAGATTTTGGGAAAAAGTATCCTTTTTTGCATTGACCAGTAGAGCTGAGACCGGTAGAAATTTTGTACCCAGATACCCGTGGTCTGATTACCCATGGGTACTTGAGTACCTGGGTAGCGTTTTACTAACATTTGCGTAAGTTTTTGCGTAACTTTACGTCTAAAAAATCTTACGCAAATTCTTAAGTGCGTTTTACAAAACGATCGTAAGAAAATTTTGAACGTAAGAAAAAAATTATCGTAACTCTAAAACAAGAGTGCCATGGTCACAATATACGCCGCCCCAGGGACTAAGTTTTAAGGGGGCATAACTCAGGCAAAAATCAATGAACCATAAAATCCTTCCTTCATGCACATCTACCAATTGAGGTGATAACATTGACCAAGTTTCAAGAAGATCCAGCCAGAAACTTAGGAGGAGTTGCGTTGACAAGAAAAGTGGACGGACGTACGGATGGACGGACGGATGGACGGACAGACGGAGAAGATGACGCCAATATACATCCGCCTCCGGCGGCGTATAAATAGAACAACAGTGGCTAAAAATAAACCAACAATATGCTCTTATCCCAGTTTAGTTTCTCGTAAATATCAAAAACTAATACATGTAGTTGTGTTCTAGTTTTAAACTGTGCTTTTTAGCATTGATAAAGGTAATTCTGCAATTAAAAATTACAGAAATTGGATATTTTAGGTGAATTGCTGAACTATTACTAAAACGGTTCCAAACGTATTACATACGTTCGAAGTAGTCCATTAGAATCGGGAAAACGTGAAAAATACTAGCTGTCGTGTTGTTGTTGATTTATTCTATAAATAGTAACACAAAACAAAGTGAGAAGAAACAATGAAATAAATATAGATTTTCCGTCAATTTTTTTTAATTTCAGCCTTTCCTTTGATATGTTTTTTTAATTTTTCGGTAATTCTTTAGTTTACAAGGCTTTATAAGGTAAATTGAGGCACTGGCATTAGTTACGAAAATACTTACGCAAACTTTTTTTATCGTAAAGTTACGCAAAAACTTAAGCAAATCTTAGCTGCGAACATTTTTAGTAAAACGCACTTACGCAAATAATTTGAACTTACGTTCAAATCTACGAAAAATTCTTGCATAAGTTCGTTAGTAAAACGGGCCCCTGATGATTATTAAAAAGCAGGGAGTCTTTCATGTAATTTTAATCTACAAAAAAAACCTGATGCAGATTAGATGTACTTCTTCGTTTGATTCTTTTATACACCCGAATTTTAGGGCTGACTATCGGCTTGGAAAATGACTATCACAATAGTTTTACTATCGTAGGATTGATATCGTGATACTATCAATATCGTCAGAAATATATCGTGATGTATCACGATACTATCAGTAGATGAATTGTTTCGAATATTTGACGAGAACATCTGCAGATTTTTCCAGAATTGGTGGGAAATTAGAATTAAAGCTACTATTTCCCAGATTTGGCCCCAAAAATTGTCAAATACAAACGAAATGTACAATTTTTAAGCTTTATATGACCTGATTAAATGATTGAAACTATTCGATTGATTCAATTGATTCAAACTATTGAAGCAACGACTCATTTTTTCGCAATTTGATACCAAATTCATGAAGCGATGTCGAAAGTAGGTCAAAACAGTAGGACATGCGACTTTCTTAAATGACGTCACAACATACATGATGACGTCATATTGAAATTCAAGTATGAATCTCGTTTGAATCATGGTCCGCGCTGTATGCGCATGCACAACAATTTAAAAATAATTCTAACCCCATCTGAGACGGGGTTGAATTTAGGTTTGGATTCTCCCTAAATTCAGCTATCCATCTTGTAATTTCGGCTCATTCTCTGTCTGAATCGCATATTATTAACCATTCCGAGATGGTCAACACAAAAGTTTTGCATATTTTTTCAAAAAAATTCATTTTTTGCAATTAGACCATCTGTTACCGTCGCCCTTTAAGGTTACATCACCAGTTTAAAGTAAATCTTATAACCTGATTAGGAAATAATAATTTCACAATAGGCCCAAACGTGGGCCTCTTCGCTATTTCAAAGTTGCTCGCCATTCTCGATCAGACGAAATAAATACATGTGCATCAAACAATAACACACGATTAGCGATTCCGAAAAAAAGTAATAAACATGTAGAACATATTCTCTAATCGATTATTTTTATCAATTCAAAAATTTCACATAGTTTTATTAATCTTAAATTATGGTTTCAACTGCATTGATAAAAGAGTTAATTGAGAGAAATACAGATGACTTTGATAGATATAAAACTTCATTTTCAAAGCGAATTTATTTTCATAATGTAATTGGAGTACATGTATAAGATACAATAATTGAACAAGCCTGAAAAATGAAAGTTCGCCGAATTCAATGCGATTTGTTTTTGTTTTGCCCTTTTTTTTAATTTTAGAGAGTTGTCTCAACAAAAATATAATTGGATAAGTGCACTTATGCTATCGAAACTATCGATAGTTGAACAAACTAGCGGCGATAGTTATCGATATCTGAAACCACAATCGATACATCAATATCGTGACTGTCACTATCACGATACAGCGACCTATAGATCTATCGTTACACCCCTACCAAATTTATTCAACATTCTTGATTGTAGCTGTTATAAATAAATAGAATTGTCAAACTTTCGCTGACACACATCTTAGTGAAAGGCCTTGGTGAATGGTGAAATTTTATCACTTTTCAAATTGTTTGGCAACTTAAACCTTGTAGCTACAGCTTGAATACGCTGCAATTAAGAGGTTTCGGTCACCTAATGTGAATTCAAAGTTCAAGTTAATGACGCTTGCTAAATGTTAGGGTTGCTTTAGAACGAAATGCTACTTCAGTCTGAATTTTCAATCATTTCACACAGCCGAACAGGTGCTCGCTCTTGTTTAAATTTTCGGCTTGTCTTTCATTGAGAGTTTGTTTTTCTTTGTTTTCAACCAATCAATATCTCATTTAAAAACAAAAATTTGTATTGATCTATGAAACATGTAGTATTCGTACTTCAGCAGAAAAATCTATGTTGATTTTAAGAAAAACAAATCTTCAAATCTGTCCTAGGTAGCCATTTTGAAACAATCACCAAGGCAACGCGAATTTCCTTCGTAAATCTTACATTCGTATCTAAATTTCTTCCATGAAGAAAGCACCAAAGCTGTCAAAGCATATCGTATAATTGTTATCAAATAAAGAATTATATTAAGATCTTGTCTAAATGCTTTGAATTAAAAGAAAGCTTTTCATACGTATCTTTTGGGTGGAAAGTCAAAAATAGACTGGAAACTAAATATAGACTGGTACTTTAATTCGGGACATCCCAAGACGCCCGGGGCACTTCATTAAGTTGACAGTCAGGCGCGTCGCGTGGTTTTGAACATTGGGGCGGCGGACGGGGAGTGTTTGGGAGGGGTGTCCCCTCCCGTTAGTAAGAAAATTTTGTCTAGGAGTAAACGAAATGGCGCCATTTCCTGGACTTAAAATCCCATTTTTGACTTATTTTAACGGTGTAGAACCGAGTATAATACAGCGAAAAATTATCTATTCGTAGTGGCGTCTTTCCAGTTGCAGAACCCGGAGATAAAAGTTTTTTCAGCCTTCGTGTTCGAGATCTTGTCGTCCTTCGCCTCCGATATACATACAAAGCAGAAGCAAACATCGTCTGTCGTCTGGCTGATACAAATAAAATCGCCATACAATTAAATTGTACCGTCATTGCCTATTTTTCCAAAGTCGAAAGAATCGGTAAGACGATTTTTGAAAGTACAAACAAAATAGGCTAAAACCCGATTTCAATTGAAGAATTTTCAAAAAAAAAAACCTTTTATATAACGCATGCACTTTGTTTACCCAGAGTTTTTAAACCTGTCCATTTTCACGATGGAAATTGTGCATCATGGGATGGATAACGACTACGGACAAAATAATCTTTCTGGAATTTGCAATAACTTTCTTATTTCTGCACCAATTTTCAAACTGTTTGTTACATGCACCCCGCCGTATTCAGCTCTTTCATCGAATATGCTTCATACAAAATTATAAGTAATTTTCACAAAATTTTGTCCCAACCGACCAGAAATTGAAAAGATAACAAATACTGCCAAATTATCCCGCTTCAGGTAAGATTTCTTGCAAAAAATCTTAATTCTGCGTCAATTTTTAAGCGGTTTGTTGCATGCAAACGATCACACTAACGATCTGAATTTTTTTGTCGCTTTTGGTCGGTTGGGGTCAATTTTTGTAAAATTTACATGGATTCCACAAACAAATCGTATATCTGAGGAAAGATCTCAGTGAGGCGGGTACATTCAGCGGGGAACCCATGCAACAAACCGCTTGGAAATTGACACAAAATAAGGAAAATATTGCACAATTTGTTACCTGAAGCGGGGACAAATTTGTCCGTATCCGGTACCCATCCCATGATTCAAATCTCCGCCGTGATCTTTAAGCTTTTCAATAATTGCGTAGAATAAGAATGAAAATGTAAAGCAATAATAATGCTTTTTCCAGCACTGTTGATATCATTAATCAAATCACTTCCGTCTAATTTCAAATTACAGTCAGACAATAAACAAGAGCCGTCAGAGACGGACAATGCTCCCCGAATAAGGCATTGTCACAATAAATGTATGCCATGCAGAGTTAACATAAAGCTAACAAATGTTAAGCCCCCTTTTTGCATGACATAATTTTCATAACCAAATTTCACATAGTTTATTGTCAAGGGCATCTGATTTACTACTCAAATATGAAATTTCATCAAATTCTGACCATTAGACTAGGAGAAATTAGAGAAAAACTGTATTTTACCTTAAGTCCCCTTTTCCCATGACGAGGCCTCAAATCCAAAAACCGGGAAAACTACATCGGCATTGTGTCATAGGGAGTTCACATGGTAAGTTTCATTTGATTTGGCCCAAGGGTTATGGAGAAATCACTTCGGACGGACGGACGGACGGACAGACAAAGCGGCGACTATATGCTCTCCCTTCGGGGTGCATAAAAAATATATTCCGTGTACAATGTACATCGTTGTAACATAATGGAGCAATGGGTATTGTTTGGACCATAGTGCGTTGAATAATCGCGATTCTTGTGTCTTCTTACCAAAAGGAGGGTTTTGGGAAGATAAAATTAATAGCCTGATTAGCTTTACAGACATGTTTACTTTCAGACAATATATTATAGTAATTTAAGGCACAACGCTAGACGGTAAAGAGGAAAGTGGACTTAATTTTAAGTTTTGTTTATGGCATCGAACAATTTTTTTTTTATTGTGAAAGTCATCTAAAAGTCGCCGTCTTTTTATTAAATCACAAAAAAACATTATGCATGTAATGATTTTGTGTTCAAAAAGTTCTGGAAACGCAAAATCAGTTTGCTTGCTTTTTTGGGTAATTATTTTAAAATCTGACCCTTTCAGTCCATAAATGCGTCTAAGTAAGGTAAAGGGTTAATCGCGGAACTATTGTAAGTGCTTCAAATTTCACCTACACCTACAATAGTCTTGCTATAATCACTAAATGTATATTCGAACGGGTACCGCACGCTTTCACACTTATTTTATGACTGGCCAGTCATCTTATTGCTTGAAAAGTGTGACCGTTTCCCTGGAAACCGATATGAAGGGAAAACAACCGATTGACATTTCGCCGCCCCAAACGACAAAATGTCTAAAAATGTATTTGCCGAATTATTGGGGCGGCGGCCGCCGCCCCTGCCGCCCCGCACGCGACGCCACTGAGTCAGACTCTAATCATTTTACTCTTTTCACTTCATAATTTCACTTTTTTCTGATAGGGAAACAATGATGTGGATAGGGATACGGGCCCGTATCTCTAGCCCATGGGGGCTAGAGATACAGACCCGTATCTCTAGATAGCAAAATCCCCTTGTAGGCCTATTTTGGCGCTGCGTTTGTGTATCATACATACAACATATGGGCACGCGACTAAAAAAAAACTCTTTGTTACATTCCATGGCTAAAAGAAATTTTGAAATTCGGAAAATTAATTTCTACGCCGTTTGGTAAAAAATTCTATTTTTCAAAGTAGGCTAGGCTACTAGGCCTACCTTAGCAATGGTATTTTGGTGTTGCGTTGGTGTAACATACATACAAAATGTGGACGTTACTCAAAATCCATTCTTTTGTACATTCCATGGCTAAAAGAAAATTTGAAATTCGAAAAATTCTTTTTTACGCCGCAAGGGAAACATTTTTTTCAAAAAAAATCTATTTTTTCAAGGCACTACCTTTGATACCACATCATTGTGTTGTATTCTTGTTACATACATACACATCAGAATCTTTGACCAGAAACCACTTTTCGATTCATTCCATGACTAAAAGACGGTTTGAAATAAAGACAATTGATTTCACACCGCTTGGAACAGATTTTGGGAAAAAAAAATATTTTTTTTATTTCAAAGTACTACCTTAGCAATGGTATTTTGGTGTTTTGTTGGTGTTACATACAATTATAACACTTTTCCGTAAAATCCATATATAGCGAAAGAAGAGCTACATCGGGTTTTATTTACAATAAAAACCCTATGTAATTATGCTTTGTGTATGCGCCAAAACGTCACGTGGCGTCAAGGTAACGTCAAATGACGTCACATAAATGACAATGCGTTTCCTACGCCGAAAACTAGTAGCCTACATGGCAGAAAATTCACAAAATAACACATTTCTAATGCGCGTTTTTTTATTTAGAGTGTTATAATGGAGATAATAACAAGTTTAGCGTTCTTTATTGCGCAATAAAAACCTCTGTGCTCTGGACTACATGTTAAGGCAAATACCTCGGCGCTGTGCGCCTCGGTTTTTACCTACACATGTAGTCCGTCGCACATCGGGTTTTATTGGCAATAAAGACCGCTAAACTTGTTATTATTTCATAATTATAACACGTTTCCGTAAAATCCATATATAGCGAAAGAAGACCTGCATCGGGTTTTATTTGACCAATAAAGACCCTATGTAATTATGCTTTGTGTATGCGCCAAAACGTCACGTAGCGTCAAGGCAACGTCAAATGACGTCATCAATGACGTCACTTAACCACCAAAGCGTTTCCTACGCCGAAAACTAGATCATACAGAATTTCCACAAAACAACACATTTAGAATGTGCGTTTTGTTTTTTAGAGTGTTATAATGGAGATAATAACAAGTTTAGCGGTCTTTATTGCGCAATAAAAACCTCTGTGCTCTGGACTACATGTTATGGCAAATACCTCGGCGCTTTGCGCCTCGGTTTTTACCTACACATGTAGTCCGTCGCACATCGGGTTTTATTTGCGCAATAAAGACTGCTAAACTTGTTATTATTTCATAAACAACATATGGACACGTGACTAAAAATTGCTTTTTTGGTACATTCCATGGCTAAAAGAAATTTTGAAATTCGGAAAATTCATGTTTACACCGTTTGGGAAACATTTTTCAAAAAAAATCTATTTTTTGAAGGCACTACCTTTAATACCACATCATTGTGTTGCATTCCGTTTTACATACCTACACTATCAGTATCCTTGACCAGAAACCATTTTTCGGTACATTCCATGGCTAAAAGACGGTTCGAAATAAAGACAATTGATTTTATACCGATTGGGGAAGATTTTGGTATAAAAAATTATTTTTCAAAGTACTACATTAGCAATGGTATTTTGGTGTTGCGTTTGTGTTACATACATACGACATATGGACACGTGACTAAAAACCACTTTTTGGTACATTCCATGGCTAAAAGAAATTTTGAAACTTGAAAAATTCATTTTTACACCGTTTAGGAAACATTTTTCAAAAAAATCTATTTTTTCAAGGCAATACCTTTCATACCACATCTTTGTGTTTTATTCCAGTTACATAAGTACACTATTGGGATCCTTGACCGCAAACTATTTTTCGGTACATTCCATGGCTAAAAGACGGTTTGAAATAAAGACAATTGATTTTACACCGCTTGGGACAGATTTGGGTAAAAATTATATTTTTCAAAGTGCTACCTTAGCATTGGTATTTTGTGTCGCGTTGGTGTAACATATATACACAATATGGACACATTACTAAAATCCACTTTTTTGTACATTCCATGGCGAAAAGAAAATTTAAAATTCGGAAAATTCATTTTTACACCATTTGGGAACCATTTTTAAAAAAAATTCCACTTTTCAAGGCACTACCTTTGATACCGCATCTTTGTGTTGTATTCCTGTTATATACATACACTATCAGGATCCTTGACCAGAAACCACTTTTCAGTACATTCCATGGCTAAAAGACGATTTGAAATAAAGACAATTGATTTTACATCGCTTTGGACAGATTTTGGTAAAAAAATCTATTTTTAAAAGTACGAGGTATGTCCCATAAAATACGTAGACAACCAAAGTTTTCTACCAAATCGTAGTTTTATCGATCCCAAAACACTACCAATTTAAAGGTCCATTTATTCTTATATACTTCTGCTACATTTTATATTGTTTTCGAAAGTACGTACAAGCAAAACCGTCCCCATATCAACAGCATAACGCTACCACGGTGCACTTCAGATATTTGAAAATAAAAAGACATAAAACTAGTTCTTTAAAAATACGCGGGAAATACACTCACTTCAGCAGTGACGTCATTTTCTCGTTTTACCGGAAGTTTTGAACGTCAACAACTTACCAGGAGACGTTATAAGCAATAAACAATCGGCTGCTATGACGGAAGAAAAACGCGCCGTTATTAAATTCTGTGTCGGTGCGAACATGACACCAACGGAAACATTCAAATTTATGCAGCGAGGCAATGCTGACGTGTCCAGAGCGCTAGTGTTTAAATGGCATAGACGGTTTACGGATGGACTGGGAGATATTTGTGACCAGACTAGACCGGGAAGACCTCGGCGAAGCGATCGGGATGTTGAGGAGGTGCGTCGAATCAGACTGTGCGCCTATGGACTTTGCAGTTTTTCCGCGATTAGAGGTGGATCTGAGAGGCAAACGTTTTGCCGACTTAGACAAACTAAAGTACTTTGTTCGCTCCTATGTAGGGTCATACAAGAAAGAGTGGTACAGCGAAACGTATATCAAATGGGTGGACCGACAAAGGAAGTGCGTGAACGCGGGTGGAGAGTACTTTGAAAAGCTGTAACGTCGACGTCGTAAACGACGTCGAAGTGCTCCGTGTATGGTTTTTTATACGTTTGTTCCATGTGTATTTTTGTAGCTGATAAAATTTGGTACACATATTCATATTAAAATTCTGCACACGCTGGTGTTAATTTTAAATAGATCATGTAATTATTTCTTATAATTCTGGACCAGTCTACGTATTTTATGGACACACCTCGTACTACCTTAGCAATGGTATTTTGGTGTTGCGTTGGGACAGGTTTTGGTAAAACAATCTATTTTTCAAAGTACTTCCTTAGCAATGTTTTTTAAGTGTTGCGTTGGTGTTACACACATACAACATATGGACACGTGACTAAAAATCCACCTTTTTGGTACATTCCATGGCTAAAAGTAATTTTGAAATTCGGAAAATTCATTTTTACATCGGTTGTGAAACATTTTTTTCAAAAAAATCTATTTTTTAAAGGCACCACCTTTGATACCGCATCTTTGTGTTGTATTCCTGTTATTTACGTACACTATCAGTATCCTTGACCAGAAACCACTATTCGGTGCAATCCATGGCTAAAAGACAGTTTTAAATAAAGACAATTGATTTTACACCGCTTGGGACAGACTTTGGTAAAAAACATATTTTTCCAAATACTACCTTAGCATGGGTATTTTTTGTCGCGTTTGTGTTACATGCATACAACATATGTACAGATGACTAAAAATTCACATTTGGTACATTCCATGGCCGAAAAAAATGTTGAAATTCGGAAAATTCATATTTACACCGTTTAGGAAATTTTTTTCAAAAAAATCTATTTTTCAAGGCACCACCTTTAATACAGCATCGTTGTGTTGTATTTCTGTTATTTACGTACACTATCAGTATCCTTGACCAGAAACCACTTTTAGGTACATTCCATGGCTAACAGACAGTTTTAAATAAAAACATTTGAATTTACACCGCTTGGGACAGATTTTGGTAAAAAATTCTATTTTTCAAAGTACTACCTTAGCAATTGTATTTTGGTGTTGCGTTGGTGTTACATACATACAATATATGGACACATGACTAAAACCCCACTTTTTGGTACATTCCATGGCTAAAAGAAATTTTGAAATTCGGAAAATTCCTTTTAACACCGTTTGGGAAACATTTCTCAAAAAAATTATATTATTTGAAGGCACAACCTTTGATACCACAACTTTGTGTTGCATTCCTAATACATACGTACACTATCAGGATCCTTGATCAGAAACCACTTTTCGGTACATTCCATGGCTAAAAGACGGTTTGAAATAAAGACAATCGATTTTACACCGCTTGGGACAGATTTTGGTAAAAAATTCTATCTTTCAAAGTACTACCATAGTAATGGTATTTTGGTGATGCGTTGGTGTTATACATACATACAACATATGGACACGTGACTAAATATCCACTTTTTTGGTACATTGCATGGCTAAAAGAAATTTTGAAATTCGGAAAATTCATTTTAACACCGTTTGGGAAACGTTTTTTCAAAAAAAAAAATCTATTTTTCAAGGCACTACCTTAAATACCGCATCTTTGTGTTGTATTCCTGGTACATACGTACATTATCAGGATCCTTGACCAGAAACCAATTTTCGGTACATTCCATGGCTAAAAACGGTTTGAAATAAAGACAATTGATTTTACACCGCTTGGGAAGGTTTTGGTAAAACCATCTATTTTCAAAGAACTTCCTTAGCAATGTTTTTTTTTTTTTTTTTTTTTTTTTTTTTTTTTTTTTTTTTTTTTGTTTGTTTGTGCGTTGGTGTTACATACATACAACAAATGGAATCACGACTAAAAAATCACTTTTTGGTTTATTCCATGGATAAAAGAAATTTTGAAATTCGGAAAATTCATTTTTACACCGTTTGGGAAACATCTTTTAAAAATTCTATTTTTTCAAGGCTCTACCAAGGCATCTTTGTGTGGTATTCCTGTTACATACATACACTATCAGGATCCTTGACCAGAAACCACTATTCGGTACATTCCATGGCTAAGAGACGGTTTGAAATAAAGAAAATTGATTTTACACCGCTTGGGACAGATTTTGGTAAAAAATTCTATTTTCCCAAATAGAACCTTAGCAATGGGTTTTTGGTGTTGCGTTGGTGTAACATACATACAACATATTGACGTGTGACTAAAAATCCATTTTTTTGTACATTCCATGGCTACAAGAAATTTTGAAATTCGGAAAAAAAACCATTTTTACATCGTTTGGGAATCATTTTTTTAAAAAATTCTATTTTTTTTTCAAGGCACTAGCTTTCATACCACATCTTTGTGTTATATTCCTGTTACATACGTACACTATCGGGATCCTTGACCAGAAACCACTTTTGGATAAATTCCATTGCTAAAAGACGGTTTGAAAAAAAGACAATTGATTACAACGCTTGGGACAAATTTTGGTAAAGAAAAATCTATTTTTCAAAATACTACCTTAGAAAGGGTATTTTGGTGTTTCGTTGATGTTACATATATACAACATATGGACACTTGACTGAAAATTCACCTTTGGTAAATTCCATGGCTTAAAGAAATTTTGAAATTCGGAAAATTTATTTTTACAACGTTTGGGAAACATTAATCAAAAATTCTTTTTTTCAAGGACGACCTTAAATACCACATCTTTGTGTTGTATTCCTGTTACATACGTACACTATCAGGATCCTTGACCAAAAAGTACTTTCCGGAACATTCCATGGCTAAAAGACAGTACGAAATAAAGGCAATTGATTTTACACCGTTTGGGACAGATTTTGGTAAATAATTCTATTTTTCAAAGTACTACCTTAGCAATGGTATTTTGGTGTTGCGTTGGTGTTACATACATACAACATGTATCCACTTTTTTGTACATTCCTTGGCTGAAAGAAAATTTGAAATTCGAAAAATTCATTTTTACACCGTCTTGGATACATTTTTCAATAAATTCTATTTTTTCAAGGCACTACATTTAATACCGCATCTTTGTGTTGTATTCCTGTTACATACGTACACTATCAGGATCCTTGACCAGAAACCAATTTTCGGTACATTCCGTGGCTCAAAGACGGTTTGAAATAAAGACAATTGATTGTGCACCGCTTGGGACAGATTTTGGTAAAAATGTCAATTTTTCAAAGTACTTCTTTAGCAATGGTAGTTTGGTGTTGCGTTGGTGTTACATACATACAACATATGAACAGGTGACTGAAAATCCACTCTTGGTACATTCCATGGCTAAAAGAAATTTCAAAATTCGGAAAATTTTTACATCGTTTTGGAAACTTTGTTTTAAAAATCTATTTTTCAAGGCAATACCTTTAATACCGCATCTTTGTATTGTATACTTGTAACATACGTACACTATCAGGATCCTGACCAAAAGCCACTTTTTGGTACATTCCATCGCTAAAAGAAGGTATGAAAGAAAGAAAATAGATTTTACACCGCTTGGGGCAGATTTTGGTAAAAAAAATATATTTTTCAAAGTACTACCTAAGCAATGCTATTTTGATGTTGCGTTGGTGCAACATACATACAACATATGGACACGTGACTAAAAATCCACTTTTTGGTATATTCCCTGCCTAAAAGAAATTTTGAAATTCGGAAAATTCATATTTACACCGTTTAGAAAACATTTTTCAAAAAATTCTATTCTTTCAATGCACCCCCTTTAATACCGCATCTTTGTGTTGTTTTCCTGTTACATACGTACACTATCAGGATCCTTGACCAGAAACCACTTTTCGGTACATTCCATGGCTAAAAGACTGTTTCAAATAAAAACAATTGATTTTACACCGCTTGGGACAGATTTTGGTAAAGAATCCCATTTTTCAAATTACCACATTAGCAATAGAATTTTGATGTTGAGTTTGTGTTACATACCTACAACATATGGACACGTGACTAAAAATTCACTTTTTGGTACATTCCATGGCTGAAAGAAATTTTGAAATTCGGAAAAAGTCATTTTTACACCGTTTGGGAAACATTTTCAAAAATTTCTGCTTTTTCAAAGCACTTCCTTTAATACCACTTCTTTGTGTTGTATTCCTGTTACATACGTACACTATCAGGATCCTCGACCAGAAACCACTTTTCGGTACATTCCATAGCTTAAAGATGGTTTGAAATAAAGACAATTGATTTTACACCGCTTGGGACAGATTTTGGTACAAAAAATCAATTTTCCAAATACTACCTTTGCAATGGTATTTTGGTGTTGCGTTGGTGTTACATATATCCAACATATTGATACGTGACTAAAAAGTCTCTTTTGATACAGTCCATGGCTAAAAGAAATTTTGAAATTCGGAAAATTTATTTTTACACCGTTTGGGAAACATTTTTGAAAAAATCTCTTTTTTTCAAGGCATCACTTTTAATACCACATCTACACTATCGGGATCCTTGACGAGTAACCACTTTTCGGTACATTCCATGGCTAAAAGACGATTTGAAATAAAGACTATTGATTTTACACCGCTTTGGACAGATTTTCGTAAAAATTCTATTTTTCAAAGTACTACCTTAAAAATTGTCTTTTGGTGTTGCGTTTGTGTTGCATACTTACAACATTTGTTCACGTGACTAAAAATCCACGTTTAGGTACCTTTCATTGCTAAAAGAAATTTTGAAATTCGAAAAATTCATTTTTACACCGTTTGGGAAACATTTTTCAAAAAAAAATTGAAGACAATACATTTAATTCAGCATCGTGGTGTTGTTTTCCTGTTACATACGTACACTATCAGGATCTTTGACCAGAAACCACTTTTTGGTACATTTCATGGCTAAAAGACGGTTTGAAATAAAGACAAATGATTTTAAAGCGCTTGGGACATATTTGGTAAAAATTCTGTTTCTCAAAATACTACCTTAGCAATGGTATTTTCGTGATTTGTTGGTGTTACATACATACAACATACGGACAAGTGAATAAAAATCACTTTTTGGTCCATTCAATTGCTAAAAGAAATTTTGAAATTCGGAAAATTCATTTTTACACCGTTCGGGAAATATTTTTCAAAAAATTCTATTTATCAAGGCACTACCTTTGATACCGCATCTTTGTGTTCGTCCACTTTCGGGATCCTAGACCAGAAACCACTTTTCGATACATTACATGACTAAAAGACTGTTTGAAATAAAGACAAATGATTTAACAACGCTTGGGACAGATTTTGGTAAATGCTTCTATTTTTCAAAGTACTAGCTTATCAATGGTATTTTGGTGTTGCGTTGGTGTTACATACATACAACATACGGAAACGTGAATAAAAATGCACTTTTTTGTACATTCTATGGCTAAAAGAAATTTTGAAATTTGGAAAATTCATTTTTACAACGTTTGGGGAACATTTTTCAAAAAAATCAATTTTTTCAAGGCACACTTTTCGAAAATTTCCATTTTCTCAAGGCAACCCCTATAATTTCACATCTTTGTGTTGTATTCCTGTTACGTGCGTACACTATCAGGATCTTTGACCAGAAACCACTTTCCGGTATTTTCCATGGCTAAAAGATGGTTTGAAATAAAGACAATTGATTTTACACCGCTTGGGACAAAATGTTGGTAAAAAAATCTTTTTTTCAAAGGACTACCTTAGCACTGGTATTTTGGTGTTGGTGTTACATACATGCAACATATGGACACACGTGACTAAAATCCCTATTTGGTACATTCTATGGAAAAAAGAAATTTTGAAATTCAAAAAATTCATTTTAGCACCGTTTGGGAAACATTTTTCAAAAATTTCTATTTTTTGAAGACACTAACTTTAATACCACATCTTTGTGTTGTATTCCTGTTACATACGTACACTATCAGGATCATTGACCAGAAACCACCATTCGGTACATTCCATTGCTAAAAGATGGTTTGAAATAAAGACAATTGATTTTACACAGCTTGGGACAGATTTTTGTAAAAAATTCTTTTTTTCAAAGTACTACTTTATCAATGGTATGTTGCGTTGGTTTAACATACATACAACATATGAACACGTGACTAAAAATCCACTTTTTGGTACATTCCATGGTTAGAAGAAATTTTGAAATTGGGTAAACTCATTTTAACACCGCTTGGGAAACATTTTTCAAAAAATTCTATTTTTCAAGGCACTACCTTTAATACCACATCTTTGTGTTATATTCCTGTTCCATACATACACTATCAGATTCCTTGACCAGAAGTCACTTTTCGGTACATTCCATTGCTAAAAGACGGTTTGAAATTAAGACAATTGATTTTAGACTGCTTGGGAGAGATGTTGGTAAAAAAAATCTATTCGTCAAAGTACTACCTTAGCAATGGTATTTTGGTGTTACGTTGGTGTTACATAGATACAACATATGGACACGTGACTAAAAATCCACTTTTTACATCCCATGTCTGAAAAAGAAATTGAAATTCAGAAAATTCATTTTTACACATACATGCAACATATGGACACACGTGACTAAAATCCCTATTTGGTACATTCTATGGAAAAAAGAAATTTTGAAATTCAAAAAATTCATTTAAGCACCGTTTGGGAAACATTTTTCAAAAAATTCTATTTGTTCAGGACACTACCTTTAATACCGCATCTTTGTGTTGTATTCCTGTTACATACGTACACTTTCAGATCCCTTGACCAGAAACCACTTTTCGGTACATTCCATGGCTAAAAGACCGTTTGAAATAAAGACAATTGATTTTACACCGCTTGGGACAGATTTTGGTAAAAAAATATGCTTTTATAAGTACTACCTGAGCAATAGTATTTTGGTGTTGCGTTGGTGTAACATACATACAACATATGGACACGTGACTAAAATCCACTTTTTGGTACATTCCATGACTAAAAGAAATTTTGAAATTCGGAAAATTCATTTTTACACCGTTTGGGAAACATTTTTCGAAAAATTCTTTTTTTTTTCAAGGCACTACCTTTATTACCGCATCTTTCTATTTTATCCCTGTTACATACCCGTGTACACTATCAGGATCCTTGACCAGAAACCACTTTTCGATACATTACATGGCTAAAAGACGATTTGAAATAAAGACAATTTATTTTACACCGCCTGGGACAGATTTTGGTAAATAATTCTATTTTTAAAATTTCTACCTTGTCAATGGTATTTTGGTGTTGCGTTGGTGTTACATACATACAACATACGGGGTCAATCTCTGAAAACGCTCTTGTTCTGTCTATTTTTTTGTCTTAGCCATTTTAGTTATTTAATGAAATGACAAGTCTATGTAAACCAACCCTTAATAGTTTTGATATAGCTATACTTGCTTGGATTATTAGAGAAAATATTTAACTGCAACAGTAATTGTCCTTAAAATCGATTTTTATGTTTGAATATTTTACCGTCACAATGCGAGACAAAAAGTGACGGTTGAGACTTCTGAGATATATAACTCTAACATGGTAAAAAGTCTCAAGTTTCTATTGTCAAAATTAAAATGATTGGAAACAAATTTGTTTGCAAGTTAATGACATATCTCTTTCAAGAAAGGGTTGAAAATCACAGCTAGAATTACCGTCACGTCAGTGTCATCATTGTCCCATTTCATACTACCAATAGTTCTAGCGTGATACACAGTTGTGGTATTTAGGATTTACAACGTGTCTAGCATTTTTACATATAAAATGAACATATGTCACCGATAAATCCAGTGGTAACTCCAAAATATCGTTTATTTGCGATTATTCAACATCTACATTTTTACCTAAGATGTCCCTCTATTTTTTGTCTCAACCGTCACACGCTGGAAATCGTGTAGAAATCAAATATACATATTCATCACGTTTTTTAATTACGTCACCGAGTGTTGTCACATTGAATCGGAATCAACTTCCATTTTGCGACGCATGTGATTGACAGTGGCTGGTGAAAATTCAGGGTCAAGTGTCGTCAGCCAAAAACGTACCTTTTTACAGTTTTTACCGAACGGTCATCAAAATGAAGGCGAATTGTATTACATTCGAATATGTACGATCAATTGATGAGTATGGCATCACATTCCCAATTCATTTGCTAGTTTGTCTTGAAATAAGTTGAATGGCCACGAAAAATGTATGTTTTGTTTGAATGTCCGCTACCGTCACAGTCTCCTCCGTAACAAATTGTCTCTACCATTTCGTGACGGTGATGACATGGCATATCTAAATACCTTTTAAACATGGTGTAACTAGCTTATACCTATATTAATTTTACAAATATCGAATTGTCAATCCGCTGTTAGACGAAAATATTTCTCAATGATGAAAAAAAAAAATACAATCTTGGTCTCTACCGTCACGTCCATTACACAATGTCTTTACCATAACAAAGGAGTTTACGTCATCTGAATAAGAATGTGTTACTTAACAACATTGCTTCGCATACTTCCCTGTTTAGTGAACTTTCATTGTGCCTTTAACCCATCACCACACCGTGACACCTTTTGACTCCTCACAAGATAATGGCTTTGGAAAACATCGTGGAAAAAAGAAGAAATTGCTTGTGACAAGCAATTTCTTCATTTCCCACAATGTTTTCCATCCAAAAAGACCCAAATTATACAAATTCTATTCATTTGAAATTGTCGTCCGCAGGATCTTTCAATTTGGACTGCCCTAAAATTTTGTCGTTTGGTAATGGGTTAAAGTCTTAAGTACATATAAAAATCCCCAGATAACTGATATTTTAGAAAAAAAAACACAAATAAATTTATAAACATTTTTAACACGGGTTATGATTGTATCCCCATATGCTTGCATAGCTAAGAAATGGTTCCTGTTAATGTTTGTTTGTTGAGTATCACCTATTTCTACGATATGTTCAATAAAAAGTGTTTGTTTTTCAGCCATTTTATTAAAATAACCACTGAATATTGTTGTGATGGTAAAGACATTTTTTCCACTTCGTCAAATACAATCATTCATTTCTCAAATACCAATTGTCTCAGTGTTTGCAAATTATGGACACTACAAAGTGCAGAGTTTGGTGTATCCAATGCATTAATCACATGTGCAATTTTATGTAATTTGAAAAAAACGCAAATATGCTTTTCAATCACAATCTTTTTTTAGAGAATGACCCACGGACATGTGAATAAAAATTCACTTTTTGGTACATTCCATGGCTAAAAGAATTTTTGAAATTCGGAAAATTCATTTTTACACCGTTTGGGAAACATTTCTCAAAAAAATATATATTTTTCAAGGCACTACCTTTAATACCGCATCTTTGTGTTGTATTCCTGTTACATACGTACACTATCAGGATCCGTGACCAGAAACCACTTTTCGATATATTACATGGCTAAAAGACGGTTTGAAATAAAGACAATTGATTTTACACCGCTTGGGACAGATTTCGGTAAATAATTCTATTTTTCAAATTACTACCTTATCAATGGTATTTTTGTGTTGCGTTGGTAACATACGGACACGTGACTTAAAATTTACTTTTTTGTACATTCCTAGACTTAAAGAAATTTTGAAATTCGGAAAATTCATTTTTACACTGTTTGGGAAACATTTTTCAAAAAAAAATCTATTTTTCAAAGCACAACCTTTAATACCGCATCTTTGTGTCGTTTTCCTGTTACATACGTACACTATCAGGATCCGTGACCAGAAACCACTTTTCGATATTACATGGCTAAAAGACGGTTTGAAATAAAGACAATTTATTTTACACGGCTTTGGACAGATTTTGGTAAAAGAATTCTATTGGTCAAATTACTACCTTAGCAATGGTATTTTGGTGTTACGTTGGTGTTACATTCATACAACATATGGACACATGACTAAAAATCCACATTTTGGTACATTACATGGCTAAAAGATATTTTGAAATTCGGAAAATTCATTGTACACCGTTTGGGAAACTTTTTTCAAAAAAATAATCCTTTAATACCGCATATTTGCGCTGTATTCCTGTTACATACGTACACTATCAGGATCCTTGACCAGAAACCACTTTTTGGAACATTTCATGGCTAAAAGGCGGTTTGAAATAAAGACAAAATTGATTTTACACCGCTTGGGACAGTTTTTTGTAAAAAAATATATTTTTCAAAGTACTACCTTAGCAATGGTATTTTGGTGTTGCGTTGGTGTTACAAACATACAGCATATGGACACGTGACTAAAAATCTACTTTTTGGTACATTATATGGCCAAAAGAAATTTTGAAATTAGGAAAATTCATTTTTACACCGTTTGGAAAACATTTTTCAAAAAATTCTAGTTTTTCAAGGCACTACCTTTAATACCACATATTTGTGTTGTATTCCTGTTACATACGTATACTATCAGAATCCTTGACCAGAAACCACTTTTCGGTATATTCCATGGCTAAAAGACGGTTTGAAATAAAGATAATTGATTTTACACCGCTTGGGAAAAAATTCTATTGGTCAAATTACTATCTCAGCAATGGTATTTTGGTGTTGCGTTGGTGTTACATATATACAACATATGGACACGTGACTAAAACAGTCAAAACGGCAATTTTATCAAATTCAAGGGCACACAACTCTCTACTTTCTGATCACATCAGACTGAAAATCAAACTCATCCAAGAACTTATGGTCCCTAAAAATTGTGTCCAAGTTTTGTCTCGATTGATCAATAATTGTAGATTCTAGAGTGTAAACAAGGTCGAAAACAGCCGAAAATGGCAATTCTGTCAAGTTCAAGGACACATAACTCTACTAGACATTCTGATCAGACTGAAAATCACACTCATCCGAGATCTTATGCTCCCCAACATTGTGTGGAAGATTTGTCTTGATTGGTCAATAATTGTAGATTCTAGAGTGTAAAAAAGGTCGAACTCATATACACTTTCCTATTAAGACTAATTAGTAATTACTACTCATTATTTTCCAAGAATATAGTGAACTCTAGACGACACCTGTCAAAGTATAATATCACCATTACCTTAATTCATACATTTTCTACGATTTCCACACTAACGTACTTGCATAAACATCTCGAAGACATAGTGCAAAACTATCGTAAGTACAAAAATTATAAAGTTATATCATCGCTTTTCTTTAAAAAAAAAATCGTTAATGCAGCTTGTTTTAAGCTGTAGTTACGAGCGTTTTGAAGCAAAACAACGATAAAGATAAACAATACTTTTATATCGATGCTTTTCAACGAAACCCTCGTAACTGCAGCTTGGAACAACCTGTAGTTACAAGGTTTTCGTTGCAAAGCGACGATATAGAGATTGTTAAATGCGTCAATCTCCTGAAATGGCATACATGTACATTAACAAAAAGTACACCAAACAAGAATTGGTACCGTAGTTCTTATTGAAATAAACATAGCATGAAAACTGACAAAGTCTATAAATAACGAAAATGAAAATAGTTTTAAAGTCATACTTATTCTGTCACACTATCATTTAAGAATAATTCTAAAATAATTCTTGCATGGGATAGAAATCTCAATCGATTGCTATTATAATAAGCTGCGCTGAACATTACATATTGAACAGAATGAATGTTAATGAACAACAAAGAAAGATTGAAATTAAGGATGATGTTTCATTTTGCTACATGATGCGTTTGGATATCTTTTTTTTTGAAAATGCGGGAACTACAGCAATATTATAAGAGACTAACGTTCCATTAAATCATCATGAATCATGAATTCATGAATCAGAAACATAAGATCTTACCCTTTGTTTGACCCCGAAATTGAGACCAAGCATCTTTGAAGCTAAATGCTAAGTGATATTTTCCCCGGCGGCTCTTTTCACAAACCATTCCCAAGTTTTGACGAATCCAATAGAAACAATATTGAAATTATTGTGGTATACAAATAGGTGGTGAATCAAGTGTCAGAACAACAACAGCAGCAGCAGCAACAACAACAACAACAACAACAACAACAACAACAACAACTACTACTACTACTACTACTACTACAACAATAATTAATAAATTGTCGCTTTTCAACAAATACCTCGTAATTGCAGCTTGTTTTAAGTTGCAGTTATGGATTTTATTTTGAAAAGCAGCGATGTAGTTTTGACCATGTATGGTCGATTTGATAAAGTTTGCAGCAAAGAAGATCTAAACACACCATCTGTAATTTTCTGGATGTTTTAACCCTTTCCCAAACGACAAAATTTCGTCTGTTCCAATTTGAAAGCTGCTGCAGACGACACAATAGATGTTGAAATAGATTTGATTTGTGCAAATTGTAGCAGAGAAAACCTTGAGGCAAAAGGAGAAAATGCATTTTCTTCTTTTGTCTAAATTTTTTCAAGCCTTTTCTATCAGACATGTCAAAACCAGGTCTTGTTTTGGGAACGGTTTAAACAGCACATGATATAAAGTTATTGACGACAAGACACAATTTTGCTCGGTCTTCAATAACTTTTTTATATGACGCTATTTAAAAGACCCCATCTATATATACTGCTTAACTCCCCTTTCGGGTATTAATAAGCAGGCATCTTAAACCTGCATGGCATTTGTACAATTTCTCAGCTTCAAACTGAATTCAAATCGGTCACCTTTGGGCAGAATTATTGAAGATTTTCTTCAATTGTTGTTGTTGTGGTGGTGGTACGTGATACACAGTCGTGTTTAAAAAGAAAGATCTAAAAAACAGTTTAGCCGGGATCTGGAAAAACGTCCCTTTTGAGACATTTGAGACAGCCATGTTTCAAGATCAGGCTGTGCCTATGTGCAGTCTGACCTGGGTTAATGTTACTCTTATTTGGTTGCTACAGACCATGACCAAGCCATTGGAGACCAACATGGTTCCTGATCAGACTGCGTGTATACGCAGGCTGATCTGGAACCATGCTGGACTCAAAAGCCTTATGGGACCTTTTTCCAGATCCTGGCTCATTTATTTTCCTCTGCTGCGAATGTTTCATACGTCATTGAATAGTCTAATTAAGTTTTCGTTAGTTTGTCGTTGGCAAGTTATTTGTGTTTAGATTCTTCAAGCTTGACATTCGAAATTATTTTAAATAATATCGTTGTTTTCAGCAAAAACCTCGTAATTACAACTTTAAAGAAGCTGTAGTTACGACGTTTTTATTGAAAATCAGGGTTTAGGGATCGATCATATGAGTATAATGTGCTAAAAATAGATCGGGTTTACCTCTGTCTAGAGCATTATAATTTTCCGCAAAAACGTAAATGTTTACTTGCTAAAATCGACCCTATTCGATTTTCAGCGAAAGGTTGCTGAAAAAAACAAAATGATTATAAGCAATTTTAATATTGCCGAGGAGCAGGATCAAAAGGATATCTACTGCTTTTCTTTAAAACCTCGTATCTGCAGCTTAAAACAAGCTGCAGATACGAGGTTTTTGCAGAAAAGCGACGATATCTCATTATAGGCAATTGTCAAAGGTGAAACATCGTACATGATGAGGCTTAGGGGCATAATGATTCTAATTTACACGTTTGATTCTTTCCGAAATATCTTTTGCATAATTAGATCTACATGTATGTACAAATTCAAAGTTGATGCACTCGACAAAGTCGTGTTATTAAAAAGAATCATCTCTAAGTCACTGCAAAAGATAAAGAAGGAAACAGATAAATGCTGGTGATCAAACTTACTCTTTACGTCCAATGTTTTGAAATTTTAGGGAAAATCCAATTTAGCCCCAAAAATATTCAGACAAAAGGGTCTTCAGCCCCTCCAATATAAAATTTCTTTCTACGGACCAGGGAATAAATTTTCAACGTTGCTGCTGTTATGCTCCATTGTTATTTAATGTATGAACACAATAACACAATTAATTGATTAATTTATTAATTGATAGAAATTAGTTAGGAAAATACTTTTTGAAATGCATCTTATTACTTTTCCTTAAATTTGAAAAAAAAAAACACGAAAACGCGTTTCTAAATCAAATCCTTGTTTATTCATTCTCAACAAAGATTTAAGTTTTGACGTCCCAATAGAAAAGGCTTTGCAAATATCGATCCAAAGAAAGAAATGCTGACGATATCCAGCATTTCGTAATTTCGGATCAACATTTTCTATTCTTTCATGTAGACAACTTTTATATCGATTTTCAAGTATTTCGTCGCGTCTTCAGCAGCAAACATTGAAACAGTGTTTAAGCCTCTCCATTTTATCACATCATCGCTTTTCTTTCCAAAATATCGTAACCGCAGCTGAAAACAATCCGCGGTTTTAATGTTTTTGGAATATCGATGATATTTTATTGAACAACGGGAGACAAATTGTAGAGTTATCTCCCTTCACAGACTAAGGATATCTCTCTTACTGGATAAGAGAGGATCATCATCACGCTTCAATTACACCCCTTACCACAGCCAATCTGTTTTGGACTTTGAAAGAGTGTAGAAGTTCTTTGATATATCTTAAAGTTTCCCTTTTGTTTGGCATATAACGGATTTTCCGACAGTAACGGTAGTAACCTAGTCTGGCATAGATCTTAGTGTTAAGGTTATAGTAGGCCTAATATTTAAAAGCGAAGACCCATTTTTAAAGATTAAGGTAGTCCAGCCCTAATGAGATTAGCTCGTCGTTGGAATTATTCGGGCGACGTCGTAAGCATTTGGCGGGGGAATTTCCCGGCGCCGAATGTTTATGACTGTGCCCGAACCTACGAATACATAACGACGACGCTCGAAAAAGGCCTATCTTTTAGGAATACCAAAATAGCCACATTACGGATATTCTACCTTAATAGAAAAAGGGAATATCATTTTCGAAGGCAGATTGGTTCTATCCAGTTTTGTTCCAGTAAGAAGCAATATTCTGTAAAACTACTTATTGTGCATTTTCTCAAGTTTTAGACTCTGCGATTTCATAAGATAAAATTTATACAGTTTAAATTTGTTGTGCCTAAGTGCGGTCTGGTAAAAGAAAAGTGACGCTCTCCTATGAATACTTCATACCGGTATAACGAAAACGGAAGCAGAGAACAACACGAATCTTGATCAGACTGCGTAAATACGCAGTCTTATCTGGATCCAGGTTGATCTTGAATAGCATAAAGGATCTTGCATGCTACAAAGGGCCTTTTGCATTTTGTACATATTTTTACGAAGCAATGGATCAAAATCAACTGAAATCAAGCCGACGTCATCACAGCGTACGGAACAATTCACCGCCATCAAAGTCATGTGAAGGTCAGGATGGCGGCTACGGAAATTTAGAAGTTCTTCAATCCAATCAACGGCTGAAGTACATATTCAAGGAAAAACGGTGTTTAATTGATACAAGAAATTTCTGAATTACCGCGTGAATATAAGCCATGACCGTCGCAGTTATCGGCCAAAAAACATGTTCATGAAAGGCTAAAGACCAACATTCTCTCGGACCAAAAGAAATCATTCGACGATGTAGCTAACAGTGTTGGAATTATAGTCCTTGGGCCAGGACCAGGAAAATGGGGTAAGTATTACCAGAAAAAAGGACAAAAGGACACCTATATATATATTTGTAGATATACATCTGACGGATGTTTTTCAGTGATGATATCCGACATGAAGAGTAGCTAAATATATTTTACCCTTACCTTTATATAGGTACCCTTTACGACGTGAATGACAATCTTGCTTTATGGTAAGGGAAAGGGAAAAATTGATAAAAAATATTAAATGAATTTATAAATCTATTTACTTGAATCCATACGTATTAGCATGTATATCACTACATATGAATCATGATTTTTTAATTATGTAATTATTATGACGTCATTACTCCTCTTCAAAATATGCTTTATGTGCAATCAAGTATAAGAATTGGCCGAAATATTCGAAAAAAGTATTTTTCTATAATTATCATTTATTTCTAATGCAAGAAGACATGGTTTTTCATAAAGTGCATTATCTTAGAAACATTTTGAGCGTTGTTTGCACTCTGGCCGTGGGGGCTTTTGGCTGTAACCCTTATCTTAAACCCTTAACCCTATCATTTTTTGCATTCAAATTTATAACACTTATTTGGTCATATTTCCATTGTATATTGACCTACAGGTGTCAAAATGGTATCAAATGAAAGCTTATGACTCGCTCTTTTGTTTGTAGTTATTTTATTCAAATAAATTATCTCATTTTCATATTCACGAATATTAATGATTTCCCGTAAAATTCCATTTTTTGGCGAAAATTTTGATAAATACTTTCCAAAACAAGGTGCTTCTTTTCAGGGGGAATTTTGAAAACATGATTTTTCTTAAAGAACATTTTATTAGAAACATTTTGAGCCTTGTTTACACTCTGGCGGTTGGGGCTTTTTGCCGTAACCCTCATCTAAACCCTTAGCCCCATTAAATTACTTATGTAAATTTTGAAAATGAATTCGGCCATATCTTCATTGAATATTTGCACACAGTTGTCAGAATGATATCAAATGAAAGCTTATGCCTTATTCTTTCATTTTAGTTATGTTATACAAATTAGTTCATTTGCATATTCATGAATTTTTTCTAAAATTTCGATTTTCGACGGAAAGTTTCCAAAACGGGGCATTTTTGTGCAGGGGAATTACGTAAACATATTAAATCTTACAGAAAATTAATATATCAAACATTTTGAGCGATGTTTGCACTTAATTTGGCCGTAGGGGCTTTGGGTCATAAACCTTATCTAAACCCTTTACCCTATAAAATTGTTCAGTCATTTCAAAACGTTTTTGGTCATGTCTTGGTTGAATATTGACCTACAGATGTAAGAATGGTATCAAATGAAAGTTTATGACTTGCTCAATAATTTACCATAAATTTTATGCAAATTACCTTATTTGCATATTCGCGAATATTAATGACACTACTTTAAACTGTGACCCTTTTTGCGAATTAGGTTTTTGTGTGGTAAAAGTGTCATATCCCTGTTTTACTAACGCCATTACTCTAAAACTTTGCACATACCTCCATGACCATGATACCAACCTGAAGACAGATATCTATTGCTCTAGCATTTAATGTCGAGCAATTTTTACCTTTTTGTTGCCTAGAAATTCTTCATCAAACTTTAATGAGTATCTTTCAAACATATGTCACAAATAAGTTTGTTTCTGTCGTAACTATTGCTTTCAAACTGGACATTTGCTCTTGCTTCTATGATCGGCATCTGTTATGTTATCTAGTAACAGTTAACATTCATTCGTTTAGCATATTCACTCATTTTCATGCAAGATTCAATCATTTTTAGCATCCGTAATTTTGCATCTTACTGTAAATTTGCTTAAATATAAGGGCTAAACAACCCTTTTGAACGTAAAATAATACACCCTAAATCCAATATCAAATAGAAAATAATGTCCCTAAAGTTTAGGAAAACACTGATACAGTCAGTAAACTGAATACATTATTATAAATAATTGTTAAATATTTTAACACTTTCTTTGCACAGTTTACACTAATGATTGAATGATTATGATGATGAACAGAACTGATTAGATGGTTCAAATGATTTCGTTTGATACTGTTAGAATTCAAAGTAGAATTAAAACACGTGGATTAACAAAAAGGGCAACTGCAATATTTTGCAAGTTTATTGACATCGTTTAAAATTAAGGTCGTACATGTATACATGTATAGCAGATTCTTTGGGGGATAGCTAGATCTATGACGGAAGGTATACATTTTTGCAATTATAGTGTTCACATTATTATCATACGGCGTTCTTTGGATGATATGTGCACTTCCGAGGAGTATGATCTTCTGCAGTTCCTTGATAACTAGTGCACCAGGGATTTGTTTGAATATTTTGTCAAGTCCCTTCTTAATGAGACAAAGTGCACTTACAAAGACTGGTACAGATGTCGTCTCCATACCCCACATTCTGGTTACTTCTATCTCAAGGTCTTTGTACTTTGATAGTTTCTCAAGTGCCTTGATGGAGACATTTCTTTCAGATGGAACCGTCATGTCAATCATGATGAACGTCTTGTCCAATTTGTTCTTAATGATGATGTCTGGTTGTTAGCCTTGATCTCTGTACCTGTATTCACTGACATGTCCCTCTACAACAGTTTTGGTTGATGTTCATACAATCTTTTGTTTGCTGGGAGTCCAAATTGCTTGCAGCATTTTCCAATGAATGTACCTTGCTGCCTTGTCATGTCTTTGAATGTACTATGTTGGCACTAATGTTGGACAGCCTGAGACAATTTCATCATATTGGTTGCATATTCTACACTTTGGATCTGTACCATCTTTGATGATCTTGTTGTGATATGCTCTTGTAGCTAAACTCTGATCTTGTGCTGCTATCACCATTCCCTCTGTTGCTGCATTGAGACCTGCACTAGAGAGCCACTTATGTGTCTGATCTTGATCAACATCTGGTTTGTCAAACCTTAAGGGTATTGCCCATGCATTGGTTTGTCTTTCCATGTTTGTGTCATCCTCTTTTGGGCATTTGCCTTTGTCCGTCTTGTTCTTTTGGCAAACTCTGTGACGGATTCTTCTCCATTTCTTGTCGTTTGTGCAATGTTCAGTTCTTGAATGAATTTTCTGGCTTGCTCTGAGATTGAGTAAAGTTTCTTGTTACGTTCATGTTCCCGGATCAGATGTAGCAGATTGTCTTGTGTTGTCTCCAAATACGTGTTTATGCCATCTCAATCTGTGAGAGGCCCCTGCCACCGACCTTTCGTGGTAGGTACAATCTTTCAACGTAAACCTTTGGGTGGTGCATTCTTTCTGTTGTTAGTAACTGTCTGGTCTTTGTGTCAAGTTTTCCTTTTTTTCTTGCATTTGCCAGTTTATGATAATGAAATTGTATGTGACAACTGGGACTGCCAGGGTGTTTATGGCTTCAATCTTATCTGCAGCTTTTAGCTCGTTCTTGATGGCAAGCCTTAACTCTTCTGTAATACTCTTTTCTGATCTTTTCTTTCATTGCTGCATGTTGAATTCCGTCACCTTCATTAACACAAGGTATTTGTGTTTAGCGTCTTGGTCTAGTTTCTTGATGATGGTGTCTCTTTCTAGCTGTATGTCAGATGTTGATGTTAGTTTTCCATTTTTGAAGGTGGCTTTTAGACACTTGTCCAGTTCAAATTGCATACATATGTCATCACTAAAGACCTTTACTGTCTCGAGCAGTTGTTTTTGCTGATGATCGTTCTTAGCAAAGGTCTTTAGGTCATCCATGTAGAAAAGATGGCTGATCTTCTTGCCTTGGATGTCATAACCATGTCCAGTGTCTTTCAGCATGGTATTGAGAGGGGCAAGAAACAAACAGAAGTGGAAGGGTGATAGTTATGCGACTTTGCATGAAGATGGTTAAGTCTTGAACTTCTTTGGCCTTGGTTTGAAACCTACCGGATGAGGACTCCCACCACGCCCATTTATTTGGGACCATAACATTTGACCTAGTTACATTGACCTTTGAGTTTGACCTACTTTTGAAAAAATTAAACTTTAAAGGGCTTACAACAGGAATTTATCCTTAACCCCAAATGCTGTCAAAAACACTGTATGCTGAGTCCCCCGTCTCTTTCTTGTCTCCTTTTAGATCTACATGCAGTTTACCTATAATTGTCCATAATTTGCCAACGAAGTAATAATTTATTTATTTGTGTTATTTTACCTTTTGAATTACAGTATAAAACACACATCGTATTTACATTGTAACTAGAAATGTCTCATTTCAGCAATTTAAACACGCAGGGGCATATTGCTTTACTCTTGTCTGTCTGTCTGTATGAAAACTTAACACTGGCCTTTTCTCCAAAAATATTTGACATGCAAAGCTATAATTTTGTATGTAACCTTCTTTTGAACAATGATATTTATCTGTTCGTGCAATATCAATATGACCTTCCTCAAGGTCATTCATTAACCCTTATCAATCCTTAACTCGAAAACTTAGCATAAAAACTTAACATTGCCATTCCTCGGGCATTTGTGTTTCACGATCTTGTTATTTAAGTTTTTATTAATATTCATAAGCATACTAATTAGTTTTGTGTAAGAGATGTCTTAACAAAATAACATTTCAAAACTAAAATGTATGTTTTATTACTATAATAGTTTTAAAATGTTTTCTGCGATTAGTTGAAGCTAATGCCGAAACTTCTATAAGAAGACAGTTGACATCGAAACAAGAAGGTTGTTAAATTTTGCTTATCCGGCACTTTGAAATAGAACAACAATCAGAATTCATTAACAATTTCAAGAAAATACGGAGGGTTTTCATTTTTGGCTTATGACATAATAATGCCATACTCCATATTGAAAAGCATGTAATTTGCTCGGCTTATTACCTCCCTTTATGGATATACCTGTTGTGATTTTTTCCATATGCATGCTGTGTAGGACAAATTATTCAACATGAATTGTATTTCTATGCATCTGGTTTATATATGCAATGTATGCTTAGTATAGAAAGCAGTAAAGCCACATATTTTAAACATTTCAAAACCTTGCACTGATTTTCAACTATCCAAACCCTATCAAATTTCAAATGCACATTCTGAAGTATAGCTACTCTGCAGAGTGGATATCATTGCATTTTTGTTCTTCCTTTGGATAGGTCTTTCAAGATATATAGGTGTCCCTTTGTCCATTTTAGTGGTAACTCCAACCATATCTGGCCCAAGGACTATTAGTCGCGGTGCAGTAATAATAACGCAATTTCTACCGAATAAAATATGTCGAAATTGTGCACAAGGTGGGAGGTGCGGCTTTTGACGGACGACGCGCAGAAGGCCTGAGTTGCGTACCCGACGTCATTTCTTTGTTACATAAGAACTATGCGAACGCTGATATTCATTGAGATTATGAACGTTATCTACCTAATGTACCCTTCGTACCGATATGAAAATATGAGCTACAAAGTTTCTAGGCTTATAAAGACTTGGCACGCACAATAGATCACTGACCCAGTAAAATGTTAATACAGCATTTCCTTGTTTAAAGATTTTTTCTGAGGTCACAGGTTTGATTCAAATGAAGAGGTTTGGCCTTCGGCCAGGTCAGCAGTGAAAGGTTATGACAACGAATTCAATTTAAACACTTTTGAGCCTTCGCAATGGGTAGTGCTTAGAATATTCTAGTAAATGATTTGAAAAATTGCGAACTGACATGAATTAATTGATTTTGAATATGTTTGCAACGTTATTTAGACGTCGACGTCAAAGTGATCCGTACACTGTTGGTATATGTTTTTAGAGCCGTAAAGTATCAGGTTTTATATACTTTATCAATACAAACATCATATGTACTTATAACTATTGATCTTATCGTTTCATTTGTACAATTTCTTTCAAAATCCTTAAGCGTTCAATTCACATACAACGGCAGTCTGTGAACTTTCTGACTGTACCTCGTACTACTTATAGAACCCTTGTTGCAAAATTAATTGAACGCCCCTCGTACAATATCATTTATAAAAAAATGTTTATAGCAAATACAAAATACAACGAACTGAAAAAGAAAGTCAATGGAATCAACATTTTAACATATACATAAAGAATAAATGTATAGGCTATGTTACAAAAATTGTAATTGTATATAAAGGAGAAGATAGACCTTAGAACAAGTTCTATTGGCAAACACGCCCATTTTTTATGTCGCACGTATTTCATTTTTCGATTAATTACCGCTCTTGTTCATAAATGAGACTAATTTCAGAGCGATGCAAGGTTTCCAAACATAGCATTGGTCAGTAATTATGTATTTGTCATATGACACGATAAATTTCGATCATATTACCTTGGAAACGTTTTCAGAAAGATATGCAGATAAAAGAACGTGACGGATGTTAGGACGCGACTGCGCTCTTCTCTTCATCGTCTTAACTATTACAGGTACGTTTTATTTCAAACATTTTCTTATTTTTGTAGAATACTTGTTGTCATGGTATCATGTTGTTTTATTATTTTGTATTTTATTATTATTATTTTAAAGAAATTTATAGTAATGACAATAATATTGGTGATACATGGAATACTTGGACAAATTATATTGGACGTTCATTGTATCTCATTCTGATTTATAACTCATCGGTTATAAAAGTAGAGTTGTATACAAAGACTTAAAACCAAATACATAGTTTTAACATTTACCAAAACATTTATCGTAAGCTATACGAGCGAATTAATGTCCTAATTATTTTATTCCCAAAAGAGGAAGTGTTTGTGTTGGGCCATTTATCAACAACAAGAAGTGAAGTGTTTGTATACAAGTCTACAGTTATAGCCGATGAGTTATACACAGAAAAGATATAATACGTTCAAAGTTAAACGAGAAACGTTTACGGTTGTTTTGGTTTATTTTTAGGTAGAACTACTACCTTTACCTACGTAAAATTAAAACAAGACAACCGTACCTATTCTCGTTTAATTGTGAATCTATAATACCTGACGTTTCATTACTTTGTAAATCACAACAAACAATCAACAAAAATCTCTTAAATAGCTACCACTTTAACCCTTACCCGAACTTTAGTTTTCTGCTTGATAAAATTGAAAGAGATTGCCTACAACAAAATAATTAACCATCAGCAGAAAAGATGTGTGTTTTAACACGAAAATTATAATTTATGTCATTTTTTCTGTATTTTATACGGAGATTGGATATTTCATGTGATCATTCCTATCTTGAAGAGGACAAGGCGGTCACTGCTACTTACAATGTATATCCTTTTGAACTTTACTTATTCCTCTAATTTGTTATCAATGAAGTCAAAATAAAATGTGCAAAAGAAACCACGTAGGAAATGTTTCAGAAAATAATGAGGTAAAAGAGGAAACGGCTAATACTCATCCTATTCTTCTCTTATCTCAATATTTCATGGGCTAAAATTTACAAAATTTCCTGTTTTTATGAGATCCATTGTGTCTTCATAAGCTGCTTTCAAAAAGTCGTTCAAAGCTTCCATTTTGGAAAAGGTTTAAGTAATTTATCAATATTTGTTTAATAATTTGAAAGCTGCGTCTCAATGAGAATAGATGACCCAGGATCCGGGGAAATGCCCTTTTGGTTCCATTATATTTCCAGATCAGCCTGCGTGTATACATGCAGTCTTATCAGGAGCCATGTTATTGTCCACTAGACTCTTTGTGGCCTGAAGCAATCGTAAAAAATTGCAAAATTTGATTCCAAAAACTGGCTACCTCGAATTCTAGAATGGACCTAAATTGGAAATAATTTTAAAGTTTCACCAACTTGATATTGTCGTCTGCAACACCTTTCAAATAGATCGAATTCTATAAGGGACCTTTAACCCCATTACCAAACGGCAAAATTTTGGAATCTTCCAATTTGAAAGGTGTTGCAGACGACAATATCAAGTTGGTGAAAGGATGGGTTGCAATAAGGGGTCAAAAAATAGATTTTCTTTAAATTTCGTGGATTGATAGGGTTACATAATATCTTTAATTTGTATGTGTAAAAAATCTGGTTTCGGCTTATTTTTCGAGATATGGGTAAATAAAGTGGGTGGGGTAAGATGGACTGAAACACAGTAGGGGTAATTCTAAGTCGCTTATCTTTCTTATTTTAGCTCAAGATGCGTGAAAATTTGCATGCCTGTCTTGTGATATATGCGTTAAACATTTATGGGCTTATATTTGATATTCCATGTATATCTTTTCCGTAATACCCATTCTTCTTTCTTTCGAAGAATTTCGCTATTTTTTAACGACCAACTTTACCAAACTATCTCCAGACGTTTTATTTGAAACTTGATTTCTATGAAACTTTACAGTTGTATTGTCCAGATGTTAATGTAACTTTGTATGAAATTTGAAAGAAAAGCGTAAGTCCCTTGTTGAGATATTTGACATTGACCTTCAAAATGACTTCAAAACTCGGAAAATGCCAAAATGTGATATTTAAAGCGCCAATTTTATTCATAAGCATAAAGCATCGTTTCTTTTTATTGTTCCTAATGAGTTTCGTAGCAATATTTAATTTTTTGTGTCGTACAACCCATTTGGAAGAATGGGAAAGAAAAGAAATTCATTTTACTTCTCAGTTTTCTTATCAAACTAAATATTGCACATGAAACATGTCTACGCGGAAAGCGCTGTGATTAATGTTACTACAACAGGTGAGTGAAATTAAATATTAGCGTTATGTTAAGATTTCTAGAACTACCAAAGCTTTATACATATGCAACTTGAATTGTCTAAGAGTTTATATTCACTCATCTTATGATGGACAAGAATATCAATTTGCTACGAGAAAACTGATCGTTTTCAGATTGTATTTCTTATATGGTTATAATGAAGACACATTGTGAATGATTTTACTAAATGACCAAATGTGCTTACAATTAGTTAACTAAAGCTAAATATTTATATAACATTATATAATATCAACAAAAAGAAAATAATGTTAAATGTATAGACAGGCCTTAAACAAATATCTGTCAAACAATGCTTTCATTAGATGAAATAACCGGGTAACTCTGAGAGGTGACCAAGTTTATTATATTGAGTATATCAATTTTAACGGTAAAATCATACAATAAAAACCCAATCATATGTGAAATGCATTCTTTTATGAATAGGCTGTCACATGCCATTCAACCCTAACCATTTTCCCAACAAAGCGTAGTTTACATGGACTTTCCCGAATTTGCTGTTATTTTGAAGGTCAAGGTCAAATATCTCAACAACGAGCCAACGCTTTTCTTTCAATTTTCACACAAAGTTATATTAATATCTGCATAATACATCTGTAAAGTTTCATAGAAATCAAGTTTCAAATTAAACGTCTGGAGATAGTTTGGTAAAGTTGGTCGTTAAAAAATAGCGAAATTCTTCGAATGAAAGAAGAATGGATATTAGGGAAAAGATAAACATAGAATATCACATGTAAGCACATAAATGTTTAACGCATATATCACAAGACACACATACAAATTTTCACGCATCTGGGGATAAAAATAAGAAAGATAAGCGATTTAGAATTACCCCTACTGTGTTTCAGTCCATCTTACCCCACCCACTTTATTTACCAATATCTCGAAAAATAAGCCGAAACCAGATTTTTTACACATACAAATTAAAGATATTATGTAACCCTATCAATCCACAAAATTTTAAGAAAATCTATTTTTTGACCCCTTATTGCAACCCATCCTTTTAAAATTATTTCCATTTTAGGTTAGAAAATATTGTGGAAAATAAAGAAATTGCTTGTCATAAGCAATTTCTTCATTTTCCACAATGTTTTTCCAAACCTTTTCTTGTAAGGGAGTCAAAAGACGTCATTTTTTCAATAGAATAGTTACACATATAAATATCCATGATAATTATGGTTTTAAATACGTAGATCTACAGCCTAGCCATTTAAGCCCATTACCAAACGGCAAAATTTTAGACTTGTCCAAATGCAAAGATGTTGCAGACGACAATTCAAATTGTATTAAATTTTACAATTTTTTGTCTTTTGAATAGAAGATGTTGAGGGAAATGAAGAAATTGCTTGTCATAAGCAATTTCTTCATTTTCCACAATGATTTTCAAAGCCATGTTCTTGTAGGGAGTCAAAAAGAATCATTGTGTGGGAATGAGTTATACAATAAACCTATACTTAACTATCCTTCTTACAATAAAATGGAGACAATTTTTTCACCTAAAAGGTAGAAAGCGTAAATGTTGGAATCTTAAAAGGGACATGTGAGTTTGATTTATGAGTCAATTTCAAAATTCGCAGGTTTTTTAGACCAGTAAATCATGAAAAATAATTGTCAAATATTGTAATTTTTGTGTTCTCAATTTGTTGTTAGATTATTAATAACATGTTTCAAATCATTTTCCACCCTGGATTGTTGGTGTGTAGCTTCTAAATCGGTTATCAACCATGTGTTCCGGACAAAAATGTCTTTGGTGTTCCGGTTAAATTAAGGTATGAAATTAATATAGATTAAAAGATAGTTCACATTTTTTTCACCAAATTACATTTTAAAGGGTCAATAGCTAATAAATAATAGAAAAGAATCATTTTGGATGCATAATTACATAATAATTTACAGGAAAGTATCTTTGTCTGCTAAAGTTGGAAAAAATCAAACATTTTAGTCTCAAAATTTCTTATTCGAGTCCAAATGTCCAGAAAATTTCAATCGACAAAATTAGTATGTCCAATTTGCTTTATATAACTAGTACTTTTGATGCATTTGCTTGATCAGTTTTCTTGGAAAATGAATTCAACATTACCGGAACACCAAAGACATTAGCGGAACACCAAAGACATCAACATAACCCCAAAGAAAATCATCTATTTTCTTTGCTTTAAAATGTTTATTTTGCATTGATTTAGGTTAAACTGGCAGCAAATATTTGTCCCATGTGATTCCGCTTCCCGCAACGCACATCAGAACGCTTGACAAATTAAAATGTCAATGAAAAGTCCAAACTTAACCTCCAGTTGATAGTAAAATCCAACCTCCTTTAAGACATGAATTCAGTAACACGGCATGAGCCGAAAGATATAGGAATGCAAAGAGATATAGTTAATGTGTAATATTTTAGGATTTTAATGCACTAATATAAAACAGTTTGGGTTATACTGTTCTAGCATTTACCGTCTGTCAGCCTGCCCGCCAGTTCAAAATTTTGAATTGGCATTTCTCTAAAACAATGGAAAAAGAAAGCTAACATTTGGTAAGTAACGATTGTTCGATGATATCTTTATGCTCCATTCATTCAGACATTCCCAAAACGTCATTTTCAACCCTTAACATGAAACTCCACTTAAAACATCGAGCGAAACCTAGATTTGGAATCTTCTCTAAAATTATTACACGAACAAAGCTGAAATTTGGTATGTTACCTTATTTTAATAATATCTATCTGATCCATGCAATCTGACATACGTCAGTGCCATTTTATTTTTGTCTTTGGCGTTCCAGTGCTCAGACCGGAACACCAAGGACTGGAACACCAAGGACAATTTCACACTCACTTGCAAAAATATAAGTGAAAATCGGGTATCTTTTCAATCTACTATTGAAAACATTTACTGTACTTTAAGTCAGATATACCGGACAAATATCTAATAAAAAGGTACATTGCAAAGTATTATAAAAAGCGTCATCCCAAAGACAAAGAAAAAAAGTACTGTACAAGTTGACCGCCTTCTTTTTCAATTTATTAACAAGACACAAAATAAATTCTTCCTCTTTCAATTGTAATGTATGAGCCTACGATAGCTTTTCAAAAGGAGGTACATGATTTGTGTCTACATCTAATTAAGATTGCATTTCTTTGACCTTTTAGACACTGGAACACCAAAGACGAAAATCTGTGGGACAAGGATATATGATGATTTTTATACCATTTACATAATATCATTTGGGTAACTGGTATATTCAAAGTGTAATTTAACATATTGTCATGCAAACTAACCCAAAAAAGTTTTTCAATTACGGTTAAAAGTAGCTATCTTTGCTGGTCAAAACCAATGAGGGTAGCAGTGGGACAAAGCAAATTTACACATTTCAGGCCATATAACATGTAAAATATCTTATTAAAGCATGTAACATGCTCTATTTTTATGCTTAATCAACACATTTACATTGGTATGGACTCATTTTTAACATTAATGTTTATTTGATTACTTAAATATACAAGTTATCACACGTGGACAAGAAAACCTGCGAATTTTGAAAACGACTCTTAAATGCGTTTACCGCCACTTTAAACGGATATGATCATATCGCGGCGGTTGAAGCACGTAACCGTGGATTCCTGGAATTTCTCTAACTAGTACTACCACATTGTCGTCGTTTTTCAAAGAAAACCTCGTAACTGTACCTTGTTTTAAGCTGTAGTTACGAGGTTTTCGTTGAGAAGCAGCGTTGTCCTTTTCGATTATCCAGTTGCTCTCTCACATAGAAGATTTACCCCCATTGGTGAGAGACAAATGACTTGTTAAATTTATATCAGAAATGAAGTTGGCCGGGCTTGGGGTTCGAACTCGCCACTCTTAATCTAGGACACAACACAGAACTATTTTAACGACATATTGTTCAGAAATTCATTTTTTTTTTTTTTTGTATTTTCTGAATCTTTAGAAAGGAATACACCATGTTTTCTAATATTGGATTCCATTTAAAGTGACATTTCAGAATTTTTTGTCATAAATTTTTCTTTTATTTTTATCTGAAAGAGCATATTTCCTTATGAAAATTCTGAAAATTTCAAGCCAAAATATTGCGCCGTTTACGAGAAATTTATATTTCTGTGTTAAAATTGAACAAATTGTTGTGGACAACAGTTCGGATTTATATGCAATATATCGATTATGTCTCAAATTTAAATACGTGTTTCTCGCTTATTGGCAACAACTTAAAAAACTAATAGTATTTCTACTGATTAGAATAACCAATCTTGGCATCAAGACATACTTTAAAATATTGAAACTGGAATGAAATGTCCCTTTAAGGAATGAATGTTATTTTATTTTATTTTTTCCATGCAGGTATGAAAAACAAAATCTTATCACACTGTATGAATCTGCGAAGCAGTTCATACAATAGTGTGATTAGATTTTCCTATTCATACCTGCATGGAAAAAAATGAAATTTAATATTCTGAGATTTAAAAAAACAACATTACGGTTTACGGCTGACTTTTTACACATCGCCGACGTGTCTGATTGATTTTTTCTGACTTCAATTTTAGTGACCTAGCGTTGACATCTCGCTGGGTCCCCCTCAGATGCAATGCATATGCCCAACTAGGTCTCATTTGATGGCATGCATACCACCAACATAATCGCAAATTAAAGGTAATTGCCACCGCCAGGGCTGATCGACCACTTCAATACAAATCTGTAGACGTCAGTAAGAGAATACTTTTCTACAAGTCGGTAATAAAACGAGCTAAATCGCTAACAAAATGGCACTGCCGATCCCCCCGAATTGTATGTGATTTTTTCTTAATAGAGTCACAAAGACATTGGCGGGTATCGGCATGTCCGCGGTTCCGGTTTGTTTCTATGCCAAATATAATGCACAAGTAGGCTATACCGAGGTAGTCATTTAACGGAGGGATCGTTTGGTCGGGCAGTTACATAAAAGCGACGCCCCGGCATTGGCGGCTAATTCCTTTGATCAGAGATTTGGCGGCAAAGTAAAAAACTAACATTATAACACTTTTCCGTAAAATCCATATGTATAGCGAAAGAAGAACTACATCGGGTTTTATTTACAATAAAAACCCTATGTAATTTTGCGTTGTGTATGCGCCAAAACGTCACGTGGCGTCAAGGTAACGTCAAATGACGTCACATAAATGACAATGCGTTTCTTACGCCGAAAACTAGTTCATGGCCGAATTTTCACAAAATAACACATTTCTAATGTGCGTTTTTTATTTAGAGTGTTATAATGGAGATAATAACAAGTTCAGCGGTCTTTATTGCGCAATATAAACCTCTGTGCTCTGGACTACATGTTAAGGCAAATACCTCGGCGCTGTGCGCCTCGGTTTTTACCTACACATGTAGTCCGTCGCACATCGGGTTTTATTGGCAATAAAGACCGCTAAACTCGTTATTATTTCATAAATCAACAATAAGTCATTGATTTGCGGCCGATATTTTGACCATTTGTAACCGGTGTAACGTAGTAAAGTGACCCCCATAGTAAACTGACCCCCCGGTCACTATTCTATATAGAATACTGACCCCCGGTCATAATATTATGACCGGGGGGGTCATAGTATTATGACCTCCCCACACGTAGAAAAGTGACCCCTCACGTAGAATTGTGACCCCCCATAAAGTATTGACCCCCTTTCACACATGCACACCAAACGTCCTACTCTAATATAAACCAAACTATGGTACACGTACAACATCATTATTTCCATCGATAGGCATCGGAGAGGTGCAATGGCACTCGTCCGTGCATGCGTCTGTCCGCACATACAGAGTGCTTTGACCACAACTTTTTATTCATTATTGGGCGAACCCGATTCAAACTGACTGGTTAGACGCTTCCATCGCATCTGAATTGATTTGATTTATTGGAGTTTTCAACTGCAATGGCCATATTGCAGCGGCTGGAGCACCTAATATGGATTCTTGGTATTTCTCGCACCCGTACTGCCACCAAATACAAACAGAGCCCCCAGCTACTCTCTCATAGATGATTCACACCCATTGGTGAGGGAAAATTGACTTTTGTCAAATGTCAGAATGGATACATGCCGAGTCAGGTTCGAACTGACGACCCATTGATTGGCAAACCCCCGACGTTACTAACTAAGGTATTCGGTCTCGGGCATATGTACTGGTTCTTATTCGTATGTACATGGATTACGACCTACTACCGATGTATATTTGTGTGGAAAGGACAAATGAGTTTAAAAGGTTTCTGACCGAAAATCACTTGTCCCTCAGCGTTGTGAGTTCGAAACCTACAAGAGTTTTGTATTTGTGTCTGCCATACGCACTTTCCTACCTGGTGGTTGCATATTAGTCACTTCAAATAGCGAGATAGTTATCTAGGCTTCTCAATCTGATTAAAATCCTGTGTTGACTTGACAGTAAAATATGACAGGCACCAAGGGGTAATCTTCCTGATGCATTAACTGTTTTCCGATTGCCTTTTGTATTTGGAATTGTATGGACCCCAAACCGTTTTTCACATGCACATTTTCTGACAGATGGCATGCCTCTTGCACGAATTTAGCATGTCAGTAATGGATGTTTGATGCGTGTATGCTTAACTTGAGGATTTATAAGTTTGTTTATATACTAGTACTGCATTTTAATGTTCTTTTAGCACGGTTTATTTTCCGTAGAACACCATAAAGCATTCAAAAGTGTTGATATGTCGACACTGTTATTAACTGTATCGTTAGCTTTCCTGTTGCTCTTTCTAACGAGTTATATGGCCCCAAAAACCATATAAAAGTGCACCACAGATCATGACCCGTACAATCTACCATACAAATTATTATCATTCCACATGCACCTTTCTTGGCGAAAGACGTGACTTCTGAATCAGTTATTCATATCATTAACAGATCCTTAAATTCACGCCTGTATGCTTCTGGAGAGGATACACAGTTATGTTTACCAACTGGATTTTTTGTTCTTTTTATAGCACGTAATTGTATTCCGTAGAACACCATCAAAGCATTTTTAGAGTGAAGACTGGTCGACATTTTTGTTAACATTCAACAAATATCACTCAGATTTGATGCGATGATTATTTCAAATCGGAAATAATGCTCCAATGTAATCACAAGGCGTTACAATTAGTTTTGGTAAAAATACCATGCAACCGGAAGTGTGGCATGCATACCCAGGCTACTGAGACGTCTGGAATGACACCTTAGTCTTCCCAGATAGCTACAGCTGAATGAGGCCACGTTGTCAATTAGAATCATTGACGTAGAGTGATGTCACATCCCGTACTTACAGTTAACCTTTCTGATGTGAAAATGTAGACGTGACAGTGACCCTTTCCAATTAACGATTTAGCCATGTCAATGGAAAAGGGGCTCAATGAAATATTAGCATCTTCTGTGCAAATGGTTAATCTTTCTTATTTGAAAATTTCAAGCCTCTATCTAAAATATAAATGGAGTTATATAAAGGTAGGCCTACATGCCATGGCGGTTTAGAAGATCTGTTCAGTGTATTAGTGAATAACAGCAATTTTGATCAGATGCATAAAACGACGCAAAACAGTTGTACCTACAAACTGTCTTGCTCTAATAAATAGATTTTCCATCTTGAGGAAATCAGTTTCGCATAATAAATACGATTTTACCTTCGAAAATGATAAATTGTAATGACGTGTTATAGACCCTATTATTGGAAATATGGTAGAGAAACATATATGGTACGAAATATTTAATTTTCTACAGCAATGACCGAGTGTTCCGAAAAACTGGAGCATTGTCCCTTAAAAAGTTAATCATAAAGACTGTTTCCGGAAATGATGCAGACACCACCAAGTTTCATCATTTTGACTACTAAGAGTTACCCAAAGTCTAGTTTTTAGGACAATGTCGCCGAGGTATGAATAAAGGCTATCAAACGTCAGACGCAGAAGAAAATAAATGATGCAATCAAGTAAAAAAAAAAACCAAAAAAAAAAAAAAAAAAAAAACGATAATAATAACAACAACAGCAACAACAACAAACAAAAGCCGTTAATAGTGTTTGGTGTAAATAATCTGAAGAATTACTCAAATATAAAATGTCATTTAATTCTATCTAGATTAAAAGAAAAATGAGAAAACACTTCTACAATAAAGCCCCTTTTCCCATAACACGTACAGCATCAAACTGAGAAACCGAGAGAAAAGGTTCTTGACAGAATTTCATGAAGTTCAAATTTAAGTTTCGTCCAATTTGGTGCAAGAATTGAGAAGATTTTGCTTCGGGCAGACTCTAGACGCAATGTTCTACATTTAGTCCCCTTTTCACATGACATGATTTTTGTACATGAATTGTTAATAGAATAAGCTAAAGAACATCGCATTGATCACTGAAGAACAAAATTTCACTGAATTCTGGTCATCGAATGAAGAGAAATTAGAGAAACACTAATTTCTACATTAAGGCCCCTTTTTATGAGACGCAGCCTCAAACTGAAACAACAACAACAACAACAAAAAAAAAAAAAAAAAAAAAAAAAAAAAACACGAGAAAACAGACTCAAAAAGTATTTCAGGGATAACACTTGTGAAGCTTCATTAATTTTGGCCTAAAGGTTGCTGAGATGTGACTGTAAACGGACGGACGGACAGACAGACAGACGGACGGACGGAGAGATAGCATGGCGACTAAATTCTCCGCGAAACTCTTTTCGGGGAGCATAATAACACGGATGTGATTTGAATCGATATACATGTACATGTAGTGTATGTTAAATAAGCAATAAGCTAGGTGGGCGTCAGTATTTTATAGATGAAATCAGGGGGGTCGTTATTTTACATGGGGGTCAGTATTTTATAGAAAGGGGTCAGTATTCTATATAGAAAAGTGACCGGGGGTCAGTTTACTATGGGGGTCACTTTACTACGTTACACCGGCACCCGGTCGATTTTAGAAAGATGGTGTTTCATGAAGTTACCTGGAACGTCGGCGACGTGTAAAAGGTCGGACGGAGTCCGTTAGATGTTAGGCAGAATCCCGTCCGATCGCCGGCGACTAGTCAATGAGACTTTTATTTACCGCCTTCGACAAAAAGCGATAAGCCGGTACCGCCTTCGTCGGCGCATCGGACAGTTTATGTGAAACCCCCTTAAAACGTGCCAGTTTTGAAAAAAATAATTTAAACTTCTCTTTTGCAGATGAACAATTCAACACTAGACCAGTCTGGCATATCGCCATGGCAACCTTTGACTGCATCTCTCTACATTTACGTCATTTCCGTTCTGGTGTCCGGCTGGACTGTGGGAGCCAATGCGGTTATTCTGGCATATTTCTACCGTAATCGACACAAACAGCTTAGTAGCTTCAGTCGTATGATAATCAGTATGACTGTGAGTGATCTTTTGGTCGGCTTAGTTTGGACGATTTACCTCGGTGTGAATCGTAACAAGGGACAAATGATGGGACTGATATGCAGTACAGCAGCTTATCTGAGCGGTTCGTTACAATGTGTTAGTCTATACCATGTATTGGGTATTTGTGTTTTGAGAAACAAAGTTCTCCAAGAAAAAACTTCACCAGGGTTAAAAGCTCAACAAAATCGATGGACGATTGTCATCATCATCATCTCGTGGATACTTCCTATGGTAGTACTTGCCATTCCCGGTGTTATCTGGGCGAGCTTTAGTGTGGATGAAATCATATGCCGTTTGGATGTGGTGTTTGGGGACAACTTGAAAATAGCGACTTCTTTTATGTCTATGTTTTATTTGACGTCTCAAGTCTTAACTGATATTCTTTATTGTATAACAGTTATAAAGCTGAAGTTGGAACTGCGGAAAAATCGTGTGTCGGCTGAGCCTGCTGTATCAATGAATGTTGCAACGGAAGAAGTAACACTAGAAAACACAAATGGCACAACCGGTATATCGGACGCAGCTCAAAGACGGATGATGAAATATCATAGCGATATCACATCAACAATAGGATTGTTACTGATCTTATTCAACATTCTGACATTACCACAAACGATCGGGCTGTTTTTTGTTGGAAGAGTTGTGACACCAAAGCCAAACATTATCTTCCTGACGAATTCGTTGTTTGTCTTGAATTCTGGAATCAATCCAATCGTATATGCCATTCGTATACCAATGATTAAAGACTCACTCAGACTGATTGCTGTGGAAGTAACTAAGTGCTTGCCTTTCCAACGTTAAACTAGCTTCAAATTTGAAGGTACCGTGCTTTTGAAGTCCCACTATATAACAAATTTGGAAAACATCGTAGAAGATGAATGAATTGCTTGTGATTAGCCGTTTCATCATATCATAATGTGCAAGGGCGGATCCAGGAATTTTTTCCAAGGGGGGGGGGTCCAAGCCAAATATTTTTTCCAGGGAGGGGGGGGGGGGGGTGGGGGCAAGCTCAAATTATGGCTTAAAATGCAATAAAATGTAACGTTACAATAAATTTATATAGTCAAAATTCAATTTTCGGCCAATGCCAGGGTGGGTCCGGAAAACCCACCTACCCCCCCCCCCCCCTCTAGATCCGCCCATGATGTGTTCTACTTAAAAAGACCAAATAATTTTAAAATTGCAGTAATTTGAAATTGTCGTCTGTACACATTTAAATAGACCAGCAAAATTTTGCCGCCTGGTAACGGGTTAAACGATCCTAACATCGATTGAGAGCTATTATCCATGAGTGAATTCATGACGAACGCGAGTTCAACTCGGAAATGGTATAACTATAAAGCTATCAAAGGTGATAAAAGTACCCCCGCCACACCATTTATTCGGACAAGCGTTTTTGTCGAATCAGGGGCCATAACTAAGAAACTGCTATTTGCAATTTCTTGACCTAACTAAAATGGGACAATTTTTTCAAACCTCCTTGTACTCTGTCGTTATTTTTCATAATATACCGCAGCCCTGTACAGAGGCGAAATTAAAGAGCCTTTGTGAAAGAGAGTGGTCCTAGTGCACACTTGTGCCAAGTATGAAGCAAATCCGTAACTGTAGGAGGAGATTCTGGATTCAGACGACTGTATTGATAGAATCAAAGTACTGAAAGTACTATTAGAGAGCATGTTTGACACAACATGAAATCTTGTGACAATATTGCATGGTAACATAATTCATGCAAAACAATCCATGAATATAGGTGGAGCTGTATTAACCCTTTCCCAAACGACAAATTTCTTAACTTTTCCAACTAGAAATCCACTGCAGACGTCAAAGTGGACGTTGATAAAAACAGGATTTGTGTAAAATATAGCACAGAAAACATTGAGACAAAAGGAGAAACTGCTGGTTATCAGCAGTTTCTTCTTTTGTTTCAATGTTATCCCATGCCATTTCTATTAGGGACGTTAAAACCAGGTCTTGTTTGGGAAAGGATTAAGAAAACATTTTAATCCAACAGCAAATTTTTAGACTGTCCCAAACAGAAAGATGTTGTAGACGACAATTTTAACTGAATGAAATTTTACATGTTTCTGTCTTTCTATATAGAAAACATTGTGGGAAATGAAGAATTTGCTTGTCATAAGCAGTTTCTTCATTTTCCACATTATTTTCTGAGACTATTTTCCTGTGGGTGTCAAAAAGAGTCACTGTGTGGTAATGGGTTGAAAGAAAGCCCACCAAAACGTCACCAAAACATGACTTCATTCAAAAGGCTGCATAATGAGGAACTGTCCATCATAGTTTCTTACAAATTCAACCATAAATGGAGGAATGTGTTAAAAATGTATTGACAATAAAGTGAAGCCTCATTTTCTGTGATGCAATATAGTATCACCAAACCTATCACCATTTTCTTCTTTTACCTCAATATTTTCCAAAGCTTGCTCTTATAGATACATTAAAACAAAGTTTTGTTTGGGAAAGGATAAGTTCAAATCAATCCATTTATAAATGTGTGAGAAGATGAGTTAATAGGAAATTTACTCTAATGCCCCCTTTATCCATGACACAACATACTATCACCAAACAGCACAAGCTTTACAATAAATACACTCAGATAGACACCCACTAGTAGAATTTCTGTCTGCAGAATGTGATTCTATTTTTGGACCATTTGCACTGTCCAAAATTTAGGCTACATGACTTGACCGCATGACCTGCATGACCCAATTGTGAATGGCAAATTACTGCTCAGATCTCTTTTTTATTTAAGACTTGTTTAATACTTGATTTTTTGCTTAGATCATACATACCATCTAGTTTATATTATGACACATTTGACACGTAGACTATTCTAATTGTCATTTAGATCTTTTTGTCTTGTTTGGGAGGAACTATTTTCGTTGTGCGGTTTGTAAAGTACATCTAAAGTACATTAAAGCATGATAAAATAAGAGAGCCATGCTCTCTAAAAACCAGACATGTGGCTAATTCAATAGTAGACAATTCTAACAACTCCAATGGCCTTTATCAGCTATATGGTAGGAACTTGGGCTCAGTGGCTAATTCTATAATATAGAAAAACATAAGATGCAGAGCCATATAATGAGTAATTTCAACATCGCCCTTTAAAATTGTGTAAAAATATCACGAATTACTGCGAAATTACCGCGACAAAACATGTCAGTGAATTTTTCGATTATGTCAGGAAAATGCTTGGGAAGTGTCAGTGAATTATATTTCCTCTGACTAGTGGCAACCCTGATAAGAGATTTCTAAAAACTCCAACTAAATCTGGATTCATAGGCTGGTATTTGATAGGAACTTGGGCCCGGTGGCTAATTCTATAGTAAATGCTTCTTACATTTCTAAGGTCATTTGTAAGCTGAATCTGGATTCAGAGGATGGTATTTCATAAGAACTCGGACCAATGGGCTAGTTACCGGTATATTATTGACAATTGTAACAACTCCAAGGCTCTTTGTAAGCTAGACCTGGGTTCAGCGGATGATATCTGATAGGCTCTCTGGTCCATTGGCTAATTATATAGTACAGACTTCTAACAATTTCAAAGCCCTTTGTAAGCTACATCTGCACTCAGAAGATGTTATCTGATTGGAAGTCTGGCCCGAGGGTATCTGCTAGTGGCTAATTTTTAAATAGACTTTTTTAACAACCCAATGTCATTAATTTTTTGTAAAGTAAATCTTGATTCATGGTATCTTATAGGAAGATTTTCCATCTTTTTGTGCCATCCTTGTAATGTAGATCTATATTAACATATACTCCCTGTCATAAGAAAGTAGCCACTTGTCTAATGCAAATGGACGGTAGATGTAGGATTAGTTATAAACGTACAGAAATAGATATAAAACATTGTAGCATGGCAAGTAAAAGCGCTTTCATGAAAGTATCGAAAACAATCGAATGACCGCATTAGCTATGGTAGCTTGGTGGTAGTTCCAGGAAATCCGTAACTGATACGGAACACCCAAATGAATTTCACGGCCATATATAGGGCTAGAAAAGTGGCCAAAACGAATAAGGATGTGTGTTCATTAAAATGTTTTTATTCGAAATGTTTATTGAGTAATAGGTGGTTTTCATTACACCCAAGACCCTTACAAAATGGCGGTTTCGGGGTTTAGCACGACAAACCTCTAATTTCCTCTAAGATGCTCTATTCAATGATTTTTTTTATGTTTGGTCGGTAACAAGTTCCAAATTAAGAAAATGTTTTCCCTCACTTTACCCACCAACCACTTCCGGTTATCATCAAACATTTGATATTGAAACATGCTATCATGGTAGTGCTAAATTTTCATTGACCTCTATCATTTCAACAAAATGATTGTCTGTAAAATTGAAATGGGACTTTTGTTTGTGTTTCAACAACGTCAACTTATCGTCGGTGCTATGACAAAATTGCGTAACAAATTAGTTACGCAATTTTGTCATTTTTTTTTAATAAATGCTTTCAACCAAGTATGTAGGGGCGCATATCCTGTCAAAACGGCGTTTCTCTACACCTATTAGAACCCTTTCAATTACCATGTGACAAAATTGTGTAACTCGATTTAGCTGACAAAAATGCGTTGTACATAGAAAAATTATTTACACGAGAGTAATAAAAGGCTGAGAAATGGCATTCTCCTCTGTTTTTCTTCTACTTTGACCAATAAATGAACCGTAAGTTATGTTCAATTACCTTATTTTACCTTAAAGAAGCTGAATTGTTCATGTAGTTATTGAGTTACGCAATTTTGTCGGCACATTTTTTAAAACGATAAAAAGTACTAACAAGAGGCCCAAGAGGGCCTGAATCGCCCCACTGGCTAAAGTAAAAGAATTATCTCATGATTTCTTGTAAGCCTTGCACTGCCAAATCTTGAAAACGGTCACCCATGGAACATTTCTGCCAAGTTTAGTCTGAATTGGCCCATTGACTTATTTTTAAAGAATTATTTCATGGTTTATCCAATTCTGATAAGCCCTGCCTGGCCACACCCACATTTATAGACCAATCAAAATTTCACTGACAAAGTATTACTCAAGGAACATCTCTGGCAAGTTTGTTCTAAATTGACCCAATGGTTGTTTTTAAAGAATTTTTTCGTGATTTCTCCCATTCTGATAAGCCCCGTCCTGCTTTGCCCCTATTTATGGACCAATCATAATTTTACTACCAATTGAAGTAATTGGACACCCAAGGAACATTTCTACCGTGTTTGGTGAAAATTGGCCTTGTGGTTGATTTTTCACAGAATTTTTCGTAATTACTGCCATTCTGATAAGCCCCGCCTGCCATGCCAACATTTATGGACCAATCAAAATTTCACAGATAATTTAAGTATAGGGTCACTAAAGGTGCATTTCTGCCAAGTTTAATTGAAATTGGCGCTAAGGTTGATTTTAAAATAATTATTTTGCGATTTTTCTAAATGAAATAAGCCCCACGCCCACATTTATAGACCAATCAAAATTTCATGGACAAGTTAAGTAACAAGAGTTGTCCTCTGACAACGTAGCTCGCCTATACGGGAGCTTGTCACAAAAACAGCTAATTCTTAAAAAGTAGGTCAAACTCCAAGGTCAAGGTCACTAGGTCAAAGGTCATGGTCCCAAATGAAAGGTCTTGTCGAGATGTATCCATGTATGAAATATCAAGGCTGTATCTCTAATAGTGCCTGAGATATAGGCCAGGTTAAAGTTTTTCAAAAGTAGGTCAAACTCCAAGGTCAAGGTCACTAGGTCAAAGGTCATGGTTCCAAATGAAAGGTCTTGTCGAGATGTATCCATGTATGAAATATCAAGGCTGTATCTCTAATAGTGCCTGAGATATAGACCAGGTTAAAGTTTTTCAAGTAGTCAGGGCACGAATTCAGAAAAGTTATCACCTAAAGGCATTTTGTGAAGAAAAGGGTTTGAGATCAGTTCTAAGGGTATTTTGGTATGCCGAATCCGAAAAACAATGTTGCCAAGCTGAAAAATGGCTTCTTCATCATCTAATTTGCATATTTTCAAAATGGCCGCCAAAATCTCAAATATGCAATAGTAATGTTGCTATTTATCATTTTTCCGACATGTTTTATTCTAAATATAGCAAATTTCTTGTTAACAGACTAAAACTAAATGGTTTACCGGGTAAATGAGGAACAAAAATGGCTCTTTCACCTTCTAATTTGCATATGTTGAAAATGGCCGCCAAAAACATCAAATCCGCTATTTAGTATCAAACTTTTTGGTATAATTTTAACCATGCTGTTGAGATATATTGCTATAAATTGTGTAAAACTAATGAGTAAATAATTCTGAAAGAAAATAGAACCACGTTGACACTATTTTTAATAATCTTTTACCGTATCACTGGCAATAAAAGCTTTTTAAACAGACAGACTATCACTTTCGTATTGAATTTATTAATCTTTTCTTTCAAATTGAATGTATTTATCTTATTAATTTTTTTTAAAAGAGCTGTTAAAACAAACAAGATTTATGAACAGTACCATTTAGACGTTTACATATAGGCCTACAGTTTGATTTACAAAAAAACTTGGACATATTAGATTTAGCCTGCATAAAATAATTTGGGTCATTTTCAAAATAATGCTAAGCTAAAATTTTTTAACACATCTTTAGTACTTATGACTAGATCGAAACGAGCTCCGCAATCCCACTTGCATTATGGAAAAATATTATCTGAATTAATTTATACCAGAATTGATTTGATAACAGAAAATGCCATAATAGCTTGGCACCGTACTTATTCCAATAAAACAGAGATCACATCATATATACAGTTTTTAAATTGAGTTGCACGCCAAAGGACGTGAGTTTGTCCAGGTTTCGTATATAAAATTCACAGTGTAGGAGCGGAAGTGTGTGAACTCTTGTCTTTGAGTAATTACTTGTGTGTCTGTACATCGAGGATACGCAACTTGGTAAACACCAGCGGTTGACATTGGTAAGAATTTATGTTTTTTTTTCTGGATAAACACAATACTTTTGTCAGATCATTGTACCTATCTCTTTATTCGTTATTCCCTGTAACATTTTTAGAGCAATCGCAGCCATTGGTTCTAGATTTAAATCATTTTAGGCCCGATTCACTTGGGCATGAACAACAACGGGTGGTTTAGCTGTTACGAGTCGCAGTTTTTACTCGAATAGATGCATACTGTAGGGTCTTTCTCAACAAAATTTGCATTCACAGCTCGTGCATATGTGTGTGTTGAGACTGATATAATTATTTAGTTAGGAAACCGTCTAAAACTTTCAATTTTTGCCATTTAAAAAAACCTTCTTTTGTACAATCAATTGTCAAGTCCTGTACAATAGCCTGACAAAAAAAATTACTTTTGTACAATGGCTTGAATTGCATATGTGACATATTGATTGTAATAAATGCGTCTTTACCTCTTTTTGCATTAAATTCGACTGATATTTTCATGATATTATGCTCGCCCGTAAAAGATACAAAGAAAAAAAGTCGGGAAAATAAGAAATTTTGCATGATGGAGAATCACGTGTCATACTTTCATAAAATCTTCAATAACTATCTTAATATTTGACCAAGTTGTATTTGGCTTGGGCAAATAATGTGTAAAAACATCAGAAATAAACTTTGTATGTTAGATCTTTTATAATCATCTGACATAAACATTATTGCCGACTAAATCAACTCGGTCAACTCGATCGGCTTAATCCCTTGATCAAACCCGATTAAACTCGATCAAATATATTTACACGACTTCTTCTTTATATCTTGTCGATTAATTCCCGACCATTTTTGCCGACCACGCTCGATCGGGATGTCCCGATCACTCTTGCCGACCAAGCTCGATCAGTACTCGATCGCTTGATCGATCTTGTTTTGATTGTCAGTCGATAGATCGATACAATATCACGTGCAACGTAGATCTTAAGACAATGGGGTGTGGTATTTTTCTAATCGTCCATTGGCTTATCGATGATTTTGATTGACAGCCGGCGTTTTGTCAATTATATTGAGTTTGCCAATTTATTTTGATCCATTGTCGGTGTTGTTGTAAAATCTCGTAACAACTGATTCAATCAAGCTGTAGTTAGACGTTTTTGATTTACACCGTCGAAATACTATACTAAAGTGTAATTGAAGTCTCAATCTCTGTCAATCTGTTAAAATCCGGCTTTAACCGATATTAACAATTGATCAATTAATAGTAATCATCCATGACCCTGGGAAATCAAAAACCGATTAGTTTTACTGTAACCAAACAGATCTCCTGTTATATACTAGAAAAAAAAAGATAAGCAACCCCAATTTTTCATAATATTTTCGACAAACTATGTTTTTAATGGCTATTGAGTACCTTTTTAATATTCCTGCCTCCATACGCATGAATATAGTGTCATTTTCTTCAGATGTCGTAAATTCATCACGTGATACATAGCAAATTGTTGAAAACTGATTATCCCCGTCGTGTTTTCTAAATGACTATTATCAAAATATTTTTTCTTCAAACACAAGCTGAAACATAGACCAAGAAGAGGCCAAAGCTTTCACACACTTCTCACTACACTAGGCATAGCGGGGCTACGCCAAAACCAGCGCCAAGCTGCAGTGCGGATGTTGTTAGGTGGAAAAAGTCAAAATGTTGTCGCAACAAATCGACACATTTTCGACTGTATACGCTGTTGGCTCTCAATGGGAATACAATCGATCAAACACGGAGCGGACGTGCAAGAGATATGACGTCACGACAGGACCGTGTTGTCAGGTAAACCCCACCTATGGGATAGGTTTAAAACTGTAACGGAGGCCGCTAATAAATCGCATAGACTGCATAACAAGTCATTCGAATATCGGACCAAACTGAACAAAACAGATTGTGTTTTTCGACCTACATTCACTTTTTTGTAAAATTGTGTTGATGCCCAGTGTAAACTGGGTGTTTTCTTATGGAATTCACTACAAATAAGATTTTGTGAACTCTACAAGGTGAAATGTTATTGCTTTAAATGTATTACATTTTGTTTAAATCTAATTTGATGTCTTTGCGTAATCTTCTTTAAGGCATTGAAAAGGAAGTTGCGTTTCTTTTTTTGTCTAGTATATATAATTTTACAAATCACAATTGTAAATGCCCGATTTTGCACTGTTCAAAGTGTGATTTCATCAAGGCATACCCAATGGCTTTAGGCCACGGCCAAGGCGCAGTTGGTAGCGCATCTGCCTCTCATACGAGAGGTACCGGGTTCGATACCCGGTCGCGGCTAATACCCTTTCTGACAAAAATGTCACCCATCAATGGTTTGATATCGTGAACCTATGTGGGGGAGCAGCTGGAGGCTCGATTAGGGTGTTGTGGTAGTACTGGTGAGAGAAATACCAGGAATCTGTGGTTAGGTGCTCCAGCCGCCTCGATATGACCTTAGTAGTTGAAAACGGCGCGAAACCCCAATAAACCTAACGGCTTGATTCTAGCCGAAGTCACGAGTTTTCAAAAAGGCACCGACGATTTATCAAAACATAACGTTAAACAAACCAAGTCTACACGTTTAGCACAAAATTCCTTGCTATTATACATGTATAAACTCATTCATCACACTAAAATTAATTTTGAAATATAGGTAAAGGAAGAAGCCTATCTAGTGTAACATTTGATAACAAATTAAAGAAGATAAACCGAACGTTCGTGTTTGTGTTGATGTTTAAATCCGTGTGAAACATAGGCAAGCGACATTACAAATTGCTTGTAAGTGATTGTACAATAAATTCATAAGGAAATTGTCATTAGCCAATTGATTGTACATAAAAACTGTCAAACTGCGGATACTTAAATCGGGAATTTTATTGGAATGGATATCATTTCGTCTGAATCATGTTCTTAGAGAAAAAATACTTACATAAAGGCATTTAATTTTTGGAAGAAACAATACGATGAATGGTAAAAAAGCGATAAAAATGGCAATTTTATGTGGTGAAAATCATGCGCCAATTTTCCCATCCAAATGTTCAAGGCATTTTTTATGGTTTAAACAGCTCAGACCGGGCGCATATTTGGACGATGTCTTCCATGTTTATTCAAGATTACGACATTACAACAAAATAAAAGATATATGTCGAAATGATTATCAATCGTAAACTTTTTCTTACCTATGTCAACCGCTGATGTTTACCAAGTTGCGTTTCTTCGATGTACAAACACACAAGTTATCACTCAAAGACAAGCATTCACACACTTCCGCTCCTACACTGTGAAATTGTTTCCTTCGTGTGATTTAAAGTTAAGTACTAGTGCATTACGATCCTGTACAAAATTTATGTTCTCACTGGTGATTAGACATTTCCCTGTCTACATAAAGGGGCCGTGCTAGAAATGTCAGGCATCAGAACAGCATGGGGACAGAGTTTGCTAAGTGGTATACACATCATATTTTCTGGGCAGAAAAAGGATTATGCCGTTGGGACCAAGATTTTCGTCAAAGATTAGTTTTCTTCTATACATGAAATAAGAAACTAACAATGGGGTAGGTAAAGTTAGATACACACTTCATATAGAAGGACTAAATGATATTGATGTGACTTTTCATGAAACAGTAAGTATCTACCCATACAGGTTGGCCAATCTATATGATTTTTCTTGAAAATATATCTAACCTGCTTTGACATACTAGCATGGGCCCCTCTTAGAACGTCAAAAAATGTCTAGAAACACGCATAAGATAAATTAAGACTACACTGATCTGGAGAAGTACTAAAATGAAACATTTGAATAGAAGATGTAAGTCAGCTGTCTTTATCAGAAATAACGTAGGCGTTTTCAACAAACACAACGTTTTAATTACATGTAGATAAGTCGGTAATTGTAATGTTTAGAATACAAAAAGCGCATCTTAAAACCTACTATATGCTATCTAAATAACAGTTTACAAATCTTGGGTCAGCAACAAATCGCAGCATTATCAAAGACTTTGAACAGAATATTTGTATTCGGTACAATAGCATAGTTTATCATATGAAATATACCTAACAATCGTTTTCAAAAAGGTTATTACAATGTTTCTTTCCATGTAATATATCTGAATTTTCAGCAATTCAATTTTCAATAAGTATACATACAAACACAATAGCCTTTCAGTTAAGGTTGCCTTGTGTGAAGAAATGTTGAGCATTGAAGACGCCAATGCCTCTGTCTATGCAATTCTTGTTTAATGTCCTGGTGTGGCATCCGTATTTGAACCTTCATTTTAAACTTGTATCAACTTTGAAAACATGGGGTATACACCAAGAAATCCACATTTTATATTTATGGCAATTCATGACAAATGATATGGTCCTTGTCATGATCACAGCTAAAAAGGGATTTTTATACAAATGCTACATGTCTTTCCTTCGGCAGTGCATAACCATAGATAGGGGCTCTCGCTCTCGATGAAACATGAAACTGTCAATAAAAAAAAAAAAAAAAACAGAAACTGTCTATCCAGGGATGGTGGGTTTGAACCCATGGTTGTCAAAATCCTTTTTGACGTATTACAAAAAGTCTGTAACCAAAGGGAAATCGCTTTCATAAAATCTACATGCACCTGTGATGCGCAGCTATTGACTTTTATTGGATGTTTTACTTTACTACAAGTGCAAAACATGTCAGGAGTATAATGAATATGTGCATCAGTCACTGTAATGTTACTAACAATTTAACCCCCATTCAACCATTAAAGTTTATGTAACATGTATTTGTTAACTAGAAAATCTGTATTATAAAGTATATTCATTTTATCCAGTTTCTAGTATTCTCTTTACCGCATGTGGATAAATAAGTTGCCTCTTTAAAATAGAGTCAAAATGAACAACTAGTTTTCCTTCTGAAAAAATGTACGATAATAAAGTGCATTAGGTTTGCCACACTCAACTAATTTTGTAATCTAACAAAATTTTAAAATCTAGGATAATTGTACCTTTTAATATTGTCCAGTGCCTAAGTTGGTTACCTAAAATATCAATTTCAAATTATACACAATTTAATTTCTAAGAATATCAAATCGTAAATCAAAAACGATTTTTAGTAACTATGTCTTCAGTAATTTGGAATCATGAGTGTATATTAATGTGCAAAAAATGGAATTTTCCACAAAATGGAAGTTCCCAAACTACACTACACTGACCTTTATTAGTGTAACGTTTTCCAAAAATTCTGGACATTTATTTATATTTCTAAGAATTTATTGAGGATATCTTGGCAACAAGTTTAATCAAATCATGATTTCAATCTAGTGGATAGGATTTATTATTATTTTTTCAAAATTATGTGAACAATTATTTACATGTTTTTTTTTAATTGACGTATTTGAGTTTTGCTAAAAGCATAAATATATGGTCAAAGGGCATGTGCTCAAATTTGTTTTCTTTATCATATCTGCCGATGAAACTTTATCCTGAATGCATAACATTTTCAAAATAGTACTTTGAATAATTTCACTGCATTTCACGCGGGAAAATAAAATGTAGATTAATATTCTTTTTCAAAGGGTTTTTATTGCCATTTATACGGTAATTTAAAAAAAAGAATATATTCTTTTTCTCAATTATCTATCAAATCATTTAATTTTAGTCTGCTAACAAGAAATTTGCAATATTTAGGACAAAACATGTCGGAAAAATGAAATATAACAACATTATCATTGCATATTTGAGGTTTTGGCGGCCATTTTGAAAATATGCAAATTAGATGATGAAGGAGCCATTTTTCAGCTTGGCAACATTGTTTTTCGGATTCAGCATACCAAAATACCCTTAGAACTGATCTCAAACCCTTTTCTTCACAAAATGCCTATACCTTAAAAACTAAGCGACTTTTTCAGAATTTTGTCCTGACTAAAGTGAAGACGCGACGCGACGGGACGGGACGCGACGCCGACACTAGGGCTGTGACATTAGCTCCACGGACATAAAGTCCCGGCTCGCTAAAAAGTCAACCAAGGAACATTTCTGCCAAGTTTGGTAAAAATTTGCCCAATGGTTGATTTTTAAAGAATTATTTTGTGATTTCTCAAAGTCTGATAAGCCCCGCCCTGCCACGCCCACATTTATGGACCAATAAAGATTTCACACACAATTCAAGTAAAGGGTCATCCAAGGTACATTTCAGCCAAGTTTGGTCAAAATTGGCCCCATGGTTGATTTTTAAATAATTATTTTGTGATTTCTCCAAGTCTGATAAGCCTCGCCCTGCCACGCCCACATTTATAGACCAATCAAAATTCTTTGAACAATTTAAGTAAAGGGTCACCCAAGGAACATTCCTGCAAAATTTGGTCAAAATTGGCCCACTGGTTTGAGAGGAGAAGATTTTTAAAGAAAAAGTTAACGGACGCACGCACGCACGGACGCACGACGGACACAACGCCATGACAATAGCTTGCTGGTCTTCGGCCAGTGGAGCTAAAAACGTTTTTGGCTCTCCTGAAAAAATGGTTTTCGAGCAAAATTTCTATTACGCAATTTTGTCATAGCACCGACGTTATGCAGAAAATGGCAGCTGTAAGTGAACAAAATAGAATTTTGTATCCTAAAATGTTGTTTTGAAGCCCTATTGCAACTAAGTATCTTTTCGAGCATGTTGACAGCATTTAACCATTGAGGTCTAAAAAGGAACAATTGGGAATGCGTTTAAATGTGTAAAATCAAAAAGACCTGAGCATTTGGGAAAGTTTGGGCTATTTGAAAAATGGCTACTCTTTTATGACGGTGAGTATAGTTTTTATTAAGTTAAATTCTGACTAAATGATTATTATACTTTTTTAAGACATATAAAAATATTCACTTGTTTAGAAATTTTAGACTCACAACTTTTTATTATACAATGATTTTTTGTGTTCTATGCCAATACTTTTATTATGAATAAACTATATATATAAATCTAAATCAGAGGATTGCGTTTAATAGAAACTCGGGCCCTATGGATAATTCTATAGTGGATGAATAATACAACTCCTTTGTAAGCTAAATTTGGATTCAGAGGAATGTTGATATGAACACGAGCCAAGTCGTTAATTCATTCCCAAACATTGACGCTTTTTGACGCCCTTCAAAATGAAAGCTTTGGAAAACATTGTGGAAAATGAAGAAATTGCTTGTGACAAGCAATTTCTTCATTTCCCACAGTGCTTTCTACTCATAAATACCATAAAATGTTACAATTCATTCACTTGAAATTGTCGTCTGCAAGATCTTTGAATTTGAACCAGTCTAAAATTTTGTCGTTTGGTAATGGGTTAATTCCATACTAGACACTTCTAGCACCACCCAGTCTCTTTGTAAACTAAACTTGGATAGCACATGATAGGATCTCGAGTCCAGTGACAAATTCAGTAGTTGATATTTCTACCAACTCCAAAACCCTTTGTAATATAAATCTGGATTCAAAGAATTAAATGGTATTCGATAGGAACTAGGGCCCAGTTACTAATTCGGTAGTAGACACTTATAACAACTCCAATGCCATTTGTAAACTAAATCTGGATTCAGAGGATGATATCCGATAACATCCTCTGAAACCCAGCGGTCATAGCTACGCTACATGTAACGTAGCTATGACCGCTGGGTTTCCGAGGATGATCCGATAGGAACTCGGGTCCATTGGCAAATTCCATACTATATTCTTCTTACAACTTCAAATCCCTTTGTAAGCTTAATCTGGGTTCAGAGGATGATATCTGATAGGCACTCGGGCCCAGTATTTAATTCTAAAATAAACACAATTCTTAGGAATCAAAAACAGTTGTAGACTACTATAATCTATATTTTAGAGTGAGTGCTACATAGTTGTCATGCGACTGTCAAAATTAACTTTTTAACGATTATGTTTTGAAGCATCTCTCTGTTCTAGACTGGTAGTGAAAATCTGAAAAATCAAATCAGGGAGGACAATTTGTTACAAGCAGGAGACATGTATAGAATTGTGTAATTATATAACACGGTCAATTCTAGCCCTGTCTCTTTGTCCGAATCAATGGCGCAAAGGGGTTTTATCCAGGTCAAAGGTCATTCGGTGCATTTGTCACACATGCCTCCTAAAATGCCCCGTAACTTACCCATTTATAAAGCTAAAACAATTATTTTGGTATCAAAATAAAGCTGATGATTTGCACTTTTACTTACAACAATAATATGCAACTTTTTTAGTGTATTTTTGTTAATATACATACATATAGCAAAAAATGGCCAAAAATCACAAAAATAAGTTTTGTCTAAAAATGAAAAAAAGTTTAGAAAATACCAAATGTACGTTTGTGTTTGTGAAATTATGCTTAAGAATTGCCCAGAAACCTGTTCTTGACTTACATATATTTGTTCACAGAATTAGTCTTTAGCTTACGCCTGTAGCTATAGCTAAAAGTGGGTGGGGTAAATGTTTCCAAAACATAAAAAACGTACAAACTTTGGTGTAACAATGCGTCTTACACATAAATGTTATTCTATGATAGATTTAAAGATACGTTATAGGAAATTATTGTTTTGAAATCATATTTGCATGGATTTGTAGTACATATTCCTGAAAATTAATCAGATTTTAAGAGCGAAAATTACAATCAAATAAAACAGCATGTGAGCCTGATACCGCTCAAATATCAACATCACAATTTCAAAACCATGACTCTTTAAACAAACATTTATCTAGTATACACAAAAGTGCAATTTGAAAACTCAAATAAAAAAATAGCATAAAAAACAGCTGAAAATACCCCTCTCAATATCTTACAGTCATTATAAGACATCAACCCTTTCCCAAACGCTAAAATGTTATGGTCGTCCACTTTAAAAACTGCTAAAAATGAAAAAAAAATGGAAATTGGTAAAGATAGAATGTGTGTAAAATATGTCATAGAAAATATTGAGACAAAAGGAGAAACTGCTGGTTGTTTTCCCAAGCATTTTCTGTTATGGACGTCAAAACCAGGTCTTGTTTGGGAAAGGGTTAACGGGGTCAATGCTAGACTTTTCAGGAAACATATCAACATTGGGAATGGCAGTTTGCATTTCTGTGTGGTGCATTGTATTATGTACATCCAAAAGGAAGGGAATTTAGTGCTGGAACCAAGTTTTTAACTATCTATCAAGGTTCAGGTTCAAATAAATGTTACTATAAATTTAAGGAGCGGGTAAATTAATTATATACAGACATGATTTAGAAGGACTAAACGAACTTCATTTGAAATTTCCTTGAACAGAAATTATCTAGTTACATATGCATGTAGGTTGACCATTCCATACGATATTTCTTTAATACATTTACATGTTTGTACGTCTGACAACCCTGCATGGGTGCCTTTAAAGATGTATTCATGTTTCAATACGTTTCGTACATTAATGGCATACATGTAATATATTTCTGCAAACAGAAGGTGAACTGCCATCATTGCAATTCTGAAAATTACACCTGCCAAAGAAATCGAACTCTTCGGTTCTGCGTGTATCTCTTATTATGCAAATCAGTCAGTATACATGTGACATTATGTGTGTTTTATCCATCCTTCACAGGCCAGTAGGAAGCAATTTCATATTGGGTGGCTGAAGCCCCTGCGTCTGGAAACTGGAGGGGGGGGGGGGGTAAATTGGTTTTTTCCTAAATTTCAGTGAAAATAAGGAACATTTGGACAACTTGGGGGAGGGGGCTTAGCCATGCATAGCCCCCCCCCCCCCCCCCCAATTTCTACGGCCTTCTTCACAATCCCATCATGATTATTCAATAGATGTGTTTAATCAATTGGTCTTTTTCAAATACTAAGTCTGAAATTACCACGTTGATCCACAGCTGATATGTTTTGGAGTAGACACAGATAAACTGTTGGTATATAAATAGCGGAAATCATTGGACCTGTGATTGTTTTAGCTAACCCCGTAACAATATACCTGACAAATCTATGAACAATATTTAACTTATTACTATGTTAAAACTCTTCATTTAGTAATAATTATCGTTGAAATCAATCCTGTATCTGTCATTTGTATGTACCTATATTAATATGTAACAAAAATATATTAAGAAAATAGAAATAAAATAGATTCTTGGTGTTTTGGTCTGTTCCCTTGAGACCTTTTAACTAAAAGTCTGTATTGGTGACATCTGGTGATATTTTCATTGTTAAACTACGCATAAAGAGGGATAATGCAGAACGAAGGCCATCGCTTGCTTTAAGCTTGCAAGACAACCAGCGAGAGCCAATATACAGGTTTTGAGTGAAAATACAGGCTATTTTGCGGTTGAAAAGGTTTTCTGGCAAAATAGTAAAGGTTTTAAAGTTTTGCTCTGAAATTGAGGTTTTTCAAAGGTTTTATAGGTTTTAGAAGGGGGCTAGCTGTAAGATATCCAAACCATGGCATGTATGGTACTTTAAAAGGGAATATACGGAGTACGTAGGAAAAGTATAAGGTTAAAACATTTCGGCCCAATATATATTTTGTGTATTGAAATGGTAGTAGGTGGGGGGGGGGGGTAAGATGATATGACCTTATTGTTTGAAATATATTTGCAGATCTCTTTATTTTGCTACCTGATTAAACCAATTCTGTTTAATGAATACTATGAAATGCACAAGTTCTCAGTTAAATGTATAACACGTACAACGGTCGCAAAATAAACTGATGTTTATGAACAAAATCTAAACTTATAAAGACATGTTATTTGCTTGTGCAAATCATCTCATCACAATTACTTAACAATCATGATCATGATCGCTATGATTTCCTTTTTGTTCTTTGGTAGATTACGCTATCACTGTTTGTTTAGTTCTTCCAACTCCACAATATTAGGCCTACATTTCCATCTAGTTAGCCAACTATTGATACTCGATCTATAGAAGTCAACGCCTTGGTAACCCTAACTAGCTCTCCGCAGTAGCGTTCTTTTAACCTCTTTCGTCTTCTTAACCCTATCTGTAATCTTGGAATCCCTTCATCAAAAATTTGGTAAGAAGGAGAGGACACCCCATAAAGTGCATGCAATTGCTCTTCAACCTATTAAGCAGAATTAGAGTAGAAATCGTATTACACCCTGGTTCACAACAATGACCATTTCGTTAATATTTTTCTTTGCAAACATGTATGTTAATTATTCTTTCCAAAATACAGGTTAGCTAATGCAATTTGCAGGTCATATTTCTAAGATTAGGAGAAAGGGCCTGGGACCCTTGATTTGGGAAAAATACAGCCCTATGGGAAATTTATAATTGGATATTTTGATAAAAAGTTTCTAAACTTCAATATGGGGATTCATAAACGTATAGAGATCCGAAAATAATCTTTTAACGGTAAGAATACAATTTTCAAGCAAAATTAAGATTTATACGGACCGTAACATTGTTTAATTGGGGAAAATGGTTTTTAGGAAAAAAAGAACTGCACGAGGAAAATTCTCTGGGGGAAGGGGCCAATATACGGCCCAGTTTCCATGTAAAAATCTATGATTTAGATAATTTGAAAAAAATATTCCCAAAAAATTAAGATATGAGTCTTTGCTTCATTTTGATACAGTAGTTGTTAGTCATTTCATCTTGTAAACTGTGAGTTACTAGTAACTCTATCCCAAACGACAAAATGTTAGGGTGATCCACTTCAAAAACTGACACAAAAGACAAAATAGATGTCATGAAGGATAGGATTTGTGTAAAATATGGCACAGAAAATATTGAGACAAAAGGAGAAACTGCTGGTTAACAGCAGTTTCTTCTTTTGTTTCAATACTTTCCTAAGCCATTTCTATTCGGGACGTCAAAACCAGGTCTTGTTTGGAAAAGGGTTAAAGCTGTTCCCATAAAACCTCTACCACGTTTTAAAAGATATGTTTCTTTAGAAATAACACCCTCTGGCATACTGTATTTCAATTTTCTGTCGTAAAAAGACGTCAAAATGCTTGATTCTGTTTGGGACAGGCGGTAGTGCATGATTATACAATATATGTTTTAGTTTTTTCTATGAATGTTAAAAAACAAGTACCAAATATTCACAAATTTGTGATATTTTCATCATGATTTAAAATAGAATAAAAAAAATGTTGGAATGTAAATAAGCTATTTTGCAAAACTGGAATTAAGAAAGGAGTCCTAGGTTTTATTTTGACACCAAAATTGTAAGAGAACACCATCAACTAATTAAGGAATATCCCTTTTCCTGCAAATTCCTTAACAAAAACTGTGACAAGAGCTGTCCGAAGACAGCGCGCTCGACTTTCTAAGTTGCTTAGTATAAAGGGGGCATAACTCCAAATATAGTGGAGCCAGGGTCATGGGCCCTGGTAGTAAGGTAGAGGGTGTGATGGTGAATAAGTATTCCAAGTTTGGGTTGAATCCCTTTGATAGTATGGAAGTTACTGATGTTTGAAAAAACTTTAACCTTTGTTGCAACGCCGACGCCGACGCCAACGCCAATGCCAACGCCCGGGTGACAGTATAAGCTCCCATTTTCTTCGAAAAGTCGAGCTAAAAACAAAATTTGCAATTAATCCACAAAAGTATGCATATGCAAATTATTTCATTTGCATAACTGCCCGAAAAATAAAAACGAATGCTTAAGCTTCAATTTGATACTAAAATTGTAAATCTATACCAAGAACTATTCGAGATATGTGTGATTTTTTCTGATGTACTCGCAAAAATTGACTATAATTCCATCAATTGTTCCTATAAATTCTTCAAAGACATGAATATGCAAATAAGCCTCAAACAGGCTTAATTGCATACTTATTCTGAAAAACAAAAATGCATGTCTTGTCTTCAATCAAAAACATTGATTGTTTGTCTACACCAAAGACTTAGAGACTGATAGCCATTCCTCCCGTTTTACCCAAAAACTATTTTTACAATATATGTTTCCATGGAAACCAAACACTTTACTATACTGTAATTCAATCTGATTCTGTAAAAAAAGACCTAAAAATGCTAACTTCTGTTTTGGACAGGACGTTTTACATATGCAGTGTGATTAAATCCTTCCACGAAGCTGCAAAGCTCTGTATGTATCAAATTTCCACTAATGGGTGATATTTTCATCAATTAATTAAAAATAACAAAAAAATGTGCATATGCAATTAAGCTTTTTTGCATAAGTTAACTTGAGGATAGATGTCTAGGCTTTACTTTGGTACCAAATTTGTGAATATACACCGACTTAATGGGTTATAGCTTTCGTTCGAACTACACTCTGAAAAAATGACCAAAAAATGATCAAAATTTCCCATTAAATCTTCAGAATCATGCATATGCAAATCAGCTAATTTGCATATTTATACTTCAAAATAAAGATGGATGTCTAAGCTTTATTTTAATACCAACCATGTTATTTTAAACCCAAAACTAAATGAGTTATAGCGGATTGTTTAACTATACCCCACACACCATTTATTTTTTGCACCTAGTTGACCTTTGACCTACTTAGACCTACTTCACCATTGATGCGGACAGAGAGACAGGGCTTAAATGATTAAGGGGACATTGCTACATCGTTTAAGCATTGTCTCTTGCTTGTAACAAGTTGTCCTCCCTGGAACCATTTTTAGGCCTCGTACAGAAAACTTCTCCTAGTCTATTCCGTCCAACCGTTTTGATTACCATTAATTTTGTTGTCCATATCCACACTGTATGGAAACTACTGTATGTATAGTTAGCTGGGTTTTTCGAAGTCAAAATAAAAATGGCGGACGGGATTTCTGTACAAGGTAGGTGTCATGTATTTTTGGTCACATACTATTAAATATGTTCTTTCATGCAACTTGACGGATATCAGCATGAAGGCAATTGGTTGGAGAACCAATAAATATAGCCCCCTTTTTACGAATTTGCCTCGTTTGACTGTAATGTTTGAATGAACACAGTGTCGTGTTGACCTTGAAATCCGAAGCGATATATTTTGAAAAATCGGTCTGTATTTCCGAATTCCTAATGTTCCTGTCAACAACACAGGGCTAGATGGGTGGAGAAATTGATATTCTTACCTGAAATGTTTCGACAGATCGTCTGTGTAGTCTACATTTGTTGTAATTACACTTTGAAAATTCGCATGCTGTACAGCTGTGTGCAAACCGAAACTAACCCGGTGTACAGCTGGGTGAAACTGTTTTTCAGTATGTGTGGGTGCAATATCTAACCCGAAAACACTGTATGTTTGGGTTTTTCTGGATAAAATCAGATACATGATTCCGAAACTCTTTTGTGTTGAACTATCGAAATATATATTCCAAACTATCCAAACGATTTTCATTAAAGACACATTGCACATACAATTTCTCATAAATTTCACCTTTTCTTTTATCTGAATGAACTGAATTTCTTATGAAAATTCTGAAAAGTTCAAACTAAAGTTTTGCGCCGTTTAAGAGACATATACTAGTATTTAATCTTGAAATTAAACTCATTGATGGATGCCGCAGTTAAAATGTAAATGAAATTTGTCCTTTTCGTCTCAACTTTAAATGCGTTTCTTTTACTTATCAGCAACATTTTCAAACAACTGATAGCATTTTTTTTAAAAAACGCATTAGAATAATCGACCTTGGCATCAAGACATACCTTTCAAAAATGAACTAGCAATGTTATGTCTTTTAGTGTGTTTCAGAAAACGTATGAAATCGATAATCTTACTTCATTCTTTCTGTATATTTTTTCCATTGTCGTTTTCGTTCTGTGGCACACCAAACGTGAATATTCACACCATCTTTTTATTACTGGTATAGGACTATCCCACAAATGAAAATATACACATAATTATATAATAACTATTTCAAGTATATCATGCTTATTTTTCAAAATGTAATTACAACCAAAGTAAAATTACACAGACGAAATATTGAAACATATCCCTTAAGCTTAACTGCGGTATCAATTTCTGCACCCATCTAGTTGTGTGCTGTTTTCAGGAAAATTAGGCATTCAGATATACATTCCATTTTTTAGCCTAACATTTTTTTTTTAATTTTTCAAAATCATAAAATTATTGAAATGATATGTGGCATGTAATACTATTGTTATTTTTTTTTATCATATTCCCCACGTAATTAGGGGGAAGCTAACGTTGTTCAAGGTCATACAACTTTTAATATTATGTAGTTGAGTCATATTTCGTTACATCCGGCGATTTCATACGTTTTCCGAAGCACACTCGAGCTACCATTAAACAACAGTTTTGATGCAACGAATGTGCCAAATTGGTAGTGAATGAGTATTTGTTCCATCCGTAATCTACTTCAAATTGTAAAGGATGATAAGGTCGAACATAGTTTGACCACAAATATATGCCCTGACAGATTATATACAAAGTAAGTGTATGTATGTACCAGTAACTTCCCCATGCCCTTATTCGTATATATTTGAACCCCCATCATCGAAATCCTGTATCCGCCACTGGCATAAATGTTCAACAACATTAATTCTATATTTCAATTTTGTATAAAAAATATTTACCGTTTTATGACCACGCATCGAAAGATCGTAGTAGCCTGGAACCTCTTTGTATCGGTCTACTTATATTTAACAAATGACAGCCATGAAAATAAATAATTTTCCTTATTCATATCATGTCTTCTTGTAAAATAACATTTTTATTTCTGTTATATCAAAAAATCATTCTCAAAATCCCAGTTCTATAGTACAAATATGTCATCAATCGACAGCCATATCAAATTTGGTGAATAATGGCGTCACCCCATTATATCAGTGCATTGTGATTGAATGTTGAAAAAGTTAAAATAATGACTGACAAACAGCATCAAAAGTATTTTAATTGAATCCGCAGTTTCATTTTGACAAATAGGTGTACACATTTTTTTTTTTTTGGAAAATAACAAAGTTTCAATATATTTTATCACTTTTAACAATGGCTACCTGTTCAATTTAACCAAGTTTTAAAATGTTTGAATAATTATTACCTGATGAACAGGTATGAATGCCTAATTTTCCTGAAAACAGCACACGACTAGATGGGTGCAGAAATTGATACCGTAGTTAAGCTTAAGGGATATATTTCAATATTTCGTCTGTGTAATTTTACTTTGGTTGTAATTACATTTTGAAAAAAAAAAGCATGATATACTTGATTTAGTTATTATATAATTATGTGTATATTTTCATTTGTTGGATAGTCCGATACCAGTTATAAAAAGATTGTGTGAATATTCACTTTGGGTGTGCCACAGAACGAAAACGATAATGGAAAAAAATATACAGAAAGACTGAAGTAAGATTATCGATTTCATACGTTTTCTGAAGCACACTAAAAAGACATAACATTGCTAGTTCATTTTGAAAGGTATGTCTTGATGCTAAGGTCGATTATTCTAATGCGTTTTAAAAAAAATGCTATCAGTTGTTTGAAAATGTTGCTGATAAGTAAAAGAAACGCATTTAAAGTTGAGACGAAAAGGACAAATTTCATTTACATTTTAACTGCGGCATCCATCAATGAGTTTAATTTCAAGATTAAATATATGTCTTTTAAACGGCGCAAAACTTTAGTTTGAACTTTTTAGAATTTTCATAAGAAATTCAGTTCATTCAGATAAAAGAAAAGGTGAAATTTATGCGAAATTATATGTGAAATGTCTCTTTAATGAAAATCGTTTGGATAGTGTTGAATATTTATACTGGCCAAAAGTTCTAACCGGCCACTTTAAAAATGACTATAACTATTTTAAAAGTTATTACATTTTAATGAAATTTTATATGTTAATTTTTAAGCATAATGCCCGTGGATTTCAATAATTATTTACCAATAATTGTCAAATTTTGATGTGTAATAAAGGGAAAGCTCAAAAAGCTCTAAATCTCAATAGAGCTCGAGATAATACACTTTCAACAATTCAAAGTACACAAATCGTTAGCTACAACCCAGACCAAGCAAAAAATTGGAAAACATTGTCAATTTTGTGTGACTTTTGACTACAGAAGAAGTAGAAAGAATGGGAGGCATGGTAAAATGGTGTTTAAATTCAACCGGCAAAACATTTTATCAAGCGAATATGCTCCAATATGGTCTGGTGTGGAAAAACGACGCAACAAACTGATTTTTTTACACATATCCTACATTTTGTAGCTCGCCGTGAATCATCAGTCTACATTTAAAGCGTTTTCGAAGAAAAGCGTGTTTTAGATGTTGTCTTTAAGAACAGTTTTTCTGCATACATGACGTCTTTCATTTACTTTTACGGCCATATGCCGCGCACAATTGTTAAACATTTTCAATTTTTTTCTTAGTCTATGTTGTAGCTAACGATGCATGAGACCAAAAACACTACTTTGACAATATTCTGAGCTTTGTGTGAATTTAGAGCTTTTTGAGCTTTTTTCACGTTGCACTTTTATTTCATTAAAACAAAGGTAACTTTTCTACAAAATCATCTGGAAAGTTGCTTAAAAATTCATATAGCAAATTTCATGAAAATCCAATTACTACAGAAAAACATCTCTTTGTTTTTTAAGTGGCCGGTTAGAAGTTTTGACTAGTATTATTTCGATAGTTCAACACAAAAGAGTTTCGGAATCATGTATCTGATTTTATCCAGAAAAACCCAAACATACAGTGTTTTCGGGTTAGATATTGCACCCACACATACAGAAAAACAGTTTCACCCAGCTGTACACCGGGTTAGTTTCGGTTTGCACACAGCTGTACAGCATGCGAATTTTCAAAGTATAATTACAACAAATGTAGACTACACATACGATCTGTCGAAACATTTCAGGTAAGAATATCAATTTCTCCACCCATCTAGCCCTGTGTTGTTGACAGGAACATTAGGAATTCGGAAATACAGACCGATTTTTCAAAATATATCGCTTCGGATTTCAAGGTCAACACGACACTGTGTTCATTCAAACATTACAGTCAAACGAGGCAAATTCGTAAAAAGGGGGCTATATTTATTGGTTCTCCAACCAATTGCCTTCATGCTGATATCCGTCAAGTTGCATGAAAGAACATATTCAATAGTATGTGACCAAAAATACATGACACCTACCTTGTACAGAAATCTCGTCCACCATTTTTATTTTGACTTCGGAAAACCCAGCTAACTATACATACAGTAGTTTCCATACAGTGATCTAAGTATCAGAAGAATGAATTCGTTCTAACTGAATCATTATCAAAAAGTACCGCTATTCGTATACTTAAATAATACAAATTAAGTCTACTAGTGTCAAGACTTCATTCTCTCAAGATAACTCGCAGTCCATCGCTTTCCTTCAAACAAGAGGCCTAAGAGTGTCTGTATCGCTCCACTGGCTTCAATTAAAGAATTGGGTCAACATTTCTGTACGTTTCTCCCTGGCATGCCCCTATTTTCTTACAATTCAAATTTCATGAACATGAAAATGGTCACACAAGAAAAGTTCCAGCAAATGTTCCAAATTTGCCTAATGGTAGATTTTTAAAGAATTATTTCATGTTTTCGAAGTCTGATAAGTCCGATCCTGCCACATCCCACGTATGATGATTCATGACACGTTTTCAAAAGGGTCTTCCAAGAAACATTGCTGCCGAGTTTGGGCCAAATTGGCATAACGGTTGATTTTTGAAGAATAATCTTACCACTTCTTACATTTTGATACCACCTCTAGCATGCGGAGACTTTCTTTTTTAACGAACAAGTAAGTTTCGAAAACATTCAAACAAGATCTTGCCAAGTTTGGTCTACATTGGCCCGAAGGTTGATTTTAAGAGAACTATGTCAACATTTTTAAAGTCCGATGAGCCCATCCTCTGCAAAGCCACAATTTTCGTGAATCAAAAAATCACCAATAAACTTTAACAAGATGGCCATAGTGGCCGTAAATCGCTCACCTGAGCATACAGACGACAAAATGAACATTATCATACTTAGAATATTAGAAAACACTGTTATAAAAGGAGAAAATGATTTTAAATAAGATTTCCCTTTTTTCTCAATGTTTTCCATAATTTCTTATGGATGTCCAAACCTTATGGAAAGGTTTGATTAAAGGTACCTTAGATCTGCAACAGTTTGGAGCAGCTTTACGTCTAGCTTTTCAGCAAAATGAGTCAACAAGGATAAAATTGGTTAACATATTTTATTTTTCATATTATCCTGACATTTGATTATGTTTTTCAAATCATTAAAACAAATTAATAATAAATAGATGAAATTCAATTGTATAAAAAATCAGTAGAGAATATTTGTCGAATTACCATTTTTCTGTTAAATCCCAAAGTAGATAGCTTCAATGTAGGATCTCTCTGAATCCATATTCTCAGTAAATAATTTTGTCACTTTCTAAAAATAACTGATTTGGCTACCTGAGTCCTTCAAAGATGACAAAATCGTTAAGCCCACTCCTGAACATGATCTGGTTTTGATACATGTCCTTACTAGGAAATGTTTGGGAAAATATTCAAACAAAAGAAGAAATTGCTGACAGCAATTTCTCCTTTGGTCTCAATATTTTCAATGCAATAGTTTACGAAATTCCTATTTTTTCAGCCGATATCCCTGCAGCAGCGAATATAGAAAATCATTCATATAAAGAACAAATTTTTAAAGAAGTTGCTTATATGCATTATCTTCATTTACCTTCAAGATTTCATAACATGCATTAAACCTGATCATCAAAACCAATTTTTGACAAATGTGACTGAAAAGAGATTTCATTGTACCTACATTTTATCTATATAACTCTCAAGTACAGGCATGCAGCTCAAAATTTATCTTAACCCAAAAACAAAATTTCGTAGTGTATCTATTCGAATTGTTGCTGGAGACAAACAAACAAATGTTAAAAAGAATGGAATTTGAGCAAATTAAATTACAGAAAACATTAAGACAAAAAGAGAAAATGCTGGTTACCAGCATTTTCTTCTTTTGTTTTAATGTTTTCCCAATCCCATCCTATCAGGAACGTCAAAACCAGGCCTTGTTAGGGAAAGGGTTAAATATGTAACTCGCAGCTAAAAAGGACCTTCTGACAATCACAATGAGTATGCAACAACAACATAGGATTTGGAGTTGACATAACAAATCTAGAACGTCTTCACCCCCTCTTATCTGTTGCTATGTGAGATTTCCTTTCTGTAATATGATCTTTTATGAAGGTCATTATTAACATGCCACAAGAAAACAATCTGTTAAAACAATAGCTAACTCTTTTTTTTCTCTCTCTCAAAATCAACAACCATTTTACCAAGTGCATAAAACTCTATGTAATCTACCAAATAGTGGCAAACATGAATTACAGTACAGCTCATGCGTCTTTTGCCTAAAAAACTCACAAGGGTAAGGGTTAAGATTAATTTCCATCATTAATTCTAATTTAATTTATGAACAAAATAAATAAATGTATTGAAAAAAATATAAAAGACCCTGTTGGTAAAAGATAAAACAAGATGTGTTTGTGAAACACAAATGCCCCCGAAATGGCCATTTTTCTAAAATGTTAAGTTTTCGTAGAGTAAAGGGTTGATAAGGGTTGATAAGGGTTAACCGATGACCTTGAGGCAGGTCAAATTGCATGGAACAAATAGATATCATTGAAATGAAGTTGCATACCAAATTTGAGCTTTGTATGTCAAATACTTTTGGAGAAAAGGCAAATGTGAAGTTTGGTTAAGTTTTCCGACAGACGGACGGACAGACAGATGGACAGACAGACAGACACAAGTAAAACAATATGCCCCCGATCTCTCGATACGGGGGCATAAAAATGTAACATTGTCCAGTCACAATATTATGGCATATATTTACTAATCTTATCTACATAAACAACAGCAAAAGCGCTCTTAATTTTCAAAGTAAGTTTGCTTAAACCTGTCCCAAATGTCATATTTTTAGGGCAATCCACTTCAAAAACTGCCACAAATAACAAAATGGAAGTTATTAATGATAGATTTTAGTGTAAAATATGACATGGAAAATATTGAGACAAAAGGAGAAACTGATGGTTATCAGCAGTTTCTTCTTTTGTCTCAATGTTTTCCCAAGGCATTTCTACCAGGGACATCAAAACCTGGTCTTGTTTGGAAAGGGTTAAATTGGCTTGAATCTTGCAAGTGTGAGACATCTGCAGCATAGGAACCATCACATGCAAAATTACAATAGTTTGGAGTTCAATATTGTGTTGCTTAAGCCTCTCTTACAACCCATCGTGCGTCTTTTTAAATCATGCGTTTTAAAACTCTGCAAAATCGCACGATTTATAAAGATGCACGATGGGTTGTAAGAGCGCCTCAAAATATTGTCCGGTCAATTCTTTGCTGCGTGCAGTCTGCATCGTGGTTGCGTCCACCAAAATCGTACGATGCAAGAATGTGCATCGCATGACTAAACTTACGTTTTAGACGCAGACCACACGCAGGAGCACGTACGACCGGTTGTAAGATAGGCTTTATGTAGGTAATTTTTATAAACATGTGCGATAATATCAAGACTTGACTATAAATAAGGAATTGGAAAGAGTCTGCATGCATATAAAACATTATTAATTTAAATCAGCCATATTTTTACATAAAAACAATTATAAAACTAAAAATTTTGAATACTTTTTAAAAACAGTATTTACAAATAACTGGACGGAATTTTATATTGAGACACATGATTTGTAGTTCATGTTATAAACAACAGTCTATTTACAACAAATATCACAGTAAGTAAAGGTAGAATGACCCTAATCCATATTTGATCGACATTTTGAAGTGCCTTTATCATGCCCCTAATGACAAAAGTTATATAATTTTCTACGTTTGAGGTACGAATAAGGAGAAAATTATTTTCCCTGTCTGTAAAGCGTAGTAAACGTAGGTTGCACGTGATATATCCATATATGGTTATATGTCGAGGCACGTGATATATCCATATATGGGTATATGTAGGTGCATGTATAATACATAGTTGTGTATTAGAGGCATTCAGCTTTGGGTAACCGCGAGCGACGAACGTGTTTTTTGATTTCTTAAGAATCGGTTGATTCCGATGTTAAGATATGTAAAAATGATGTTTGCATTTGTTGTACGATGGTTGTATGTTATGTAGAGATGGGATGTTACACAATTAATCGGTTACCCAAGTGCTCATAGCTATACCAAATTACATCTTGTAATTGTAAGTTTGTTTGAGTTGTTATTGTCCTACGTTATGTAGTGGTACAGAGGGAAATGAAGATCTTAACACATGTGCTGTTGACTTTAAAACAAACTACCAGTTTTTGACATTTCAATAAGATCAGCTCAAGTTTTACCACAATAATGGAGTATAAAGCAGGTAGTGTAGACTAAGATCAGACTGCACACCTGTGCAGGCTGATCTTAATCTATACTGCCTGTCAAAGCTTTGTTCACAAAATCAAATAGATGTGAACAGAATGAAAATGGTGAAGGGAAAAGCTAATAACCAGTTGTTGTTGGGTTACTTTCTTTTATTTTCCTGTACACGAAAGTTTCTGTATTTTCAAAAATTAATGGTGTTTACAATTTAGTCATGACAATTGAGCTTCAAATGATGATGATCAAATATTGATTAGGGTTACCTTACAGTAACACAGTTTGAAGGGTGAAAGACAAAGCAGTTGCAAGTGTTCACCACTCATCATTCAGAATTAAAACAGTTTTTCACTTGCATATACCCTTCTAAATTACCTACAATTTTCTAATGGGTTAGAACAAAGCCACTGCTATGCATACACAAAAGTTCATGCAACAGTTTTTAGCTGTCCCAATATTATGAGTTCATAGCAAAAAATATTGCAACTTTCAAGAACAATATTTTCATGCGCATTTACAGAGGCTTTGTCCTAACCCATTGATAGACACACATTCACACAAACTATCACTGGTTTGAGTAGAATATAGACATGTACAATATGTAGCTACTTATTTACACAAAGAAAAGCTATATGCTAAGAATAGTAGCTTAAAATAGTAGCTAAAAAGAGTAGATAAGAATAGTAGATAAAAATAGTAAGAAACTGGTCGCTATAATACAAATGAGCCAGGATCTGGATAAAAGGCATTTGGCCCAATGTTACCAAATGGTAAAATTTTAGACTGATCCAAGTTCAAAGATGTTGAAGATGACAATCATAGATGAGTGATATCCTGTATTTCGGGGTATTTCCTGGTAGAAAACATTGTGGAAAATAAAGAAATTGCTTGTCACAAGCAATTTCTTCATTTTCCATATTGTTTTCCAAAGCAATTGTCTTCTAAAGCACCAAAAATGTGTCATTGTGCAGATTTTTTTAAGCATTTTAGACAATCATTGTGTGCCAATGAGTTAAAGCATTTTATACTTTCAAGGTTTACATCAGTCGGTGCCTTTACACAGCCTGATCTTGATCCATACTACCCTCTTGAAGTTAGTACAGATTATGGAGAAGCCATATGAGACCATCAAGGATTTTGATCAGACTGTGTGTATGCACAGGCTGATCATGATCCATGCTGTCCTAAAATGCCATGAGGGTTCTTTTACCAGATCCTGGCTCAAATAATCAACTAATATCACAGATAGAATAGTAACGGAATGGTTTAAGTTGGATATGTGCAAAAAAACTTTAAGAAAATACAGTATTATACACTCTATGGCATTCAACATTAAGCAATGAATATACATGTACATTCAAATTTACATACAAGAGTGCCACAGTCACAGTATACCCCGCTTTTTTGCATGAAGCCCTCTTTTCTCTGACACAGGGTAATATGGCAAAACCCTGACAACTAATATACTATTACCGGTATATCGTTGGTGTTATTTGAATTATGCTGGAGTCACAAGGTTTTGCATGTGAAACTCGAATTCTGCAATAATAACATATTGAGTTTTTATACAAGGATTAGCAAACCGATTTTCCAAACAAGAGGACCATGATGGTCCTTAATCGCTCACCTGAACCTAGATAGAAAGAAACTGATAACTGCTTTCATAATCTTGAATGATCAATATTTGTGGCTGTTACAGTAAAAACAAAGTGGAAGAAAACAAAAACTTTGTCACAGTCAAGGGCACATAACTATGTTCTGATAAAAGGGTTCTCATCAACATTATGTCCAATTTTTTTTGATTGGTCAATATATTGTTAGAGTGAAAACTAGAAATCTATCACTGAAGGTGATAAAAATACCCCCGCCAGCACCTTTGTTTGGACAAGCGTTTTTGTTGAATCAGGAGCCATACTCAAAAATTGTCAATCCGATTTTCTTGAAATTTTGTCCAATCAGGGGCCATAACTCAGAAAGTATCGGTCTGATTTCCATGAAGTTTGCATCTTGCATATATACAGGTCCTAATGCATACCTGTGCCAAGTATGAAACAAATCGTTCAGTAACTGTAGGAGGAATTGTCTGGACAAGCATTTTTGTCAAATCAGGGGCCATAACTCAGAAAGTGTCTGTCTGATTTTCATGAAATGTGCGTCTTGCACATCTACAGAAGTTAATGGACACCTGTGCCTAGTATGAAGCAAATCGGAAGTAACTAAAGGAGGAGTTGTCCGGACAAGCATTTTTTGGTAAAATCAAGGGCCAAAACTGAGAAAGTAATGGTCCGATTTCCGTGAAATTTGCGTCATGCACATCTACAGGTACTAATGCACACCTATGCCAAGTATGAAGCAAATCGGACAGTAATTGTAGGAGGAGTTGTCCAGACAAGCACTTTTGGGTCAAACCAGGGGCCTTAACTCAAAAATTATTGGTCCGATTTTTGTGAAATTTGCGTCTTGCACATCTACAGGTCACAATGAACACTTGTGCCAAGTATGAACTAAATCGGTCCACAAGTGTAGGAGGAGTTATCCGGACAAGCATTTTTTGGTCAAATCAGGGGCCATAACTCAAAAAGTATCGGTCCGACTTTCCTGAAATTTGCGTCTTGCAAATCTACAGGTCCTAATGCACACCTGTGCCCAAGTATGAAGCAAATCGGACTGTAACTGTAGGAGGAGTTGGCCGGACAAGCATTTTTGGGTCAAATCAGGGGCCATAACTCAAAAAGTATCGGTCCGATTCGTGAGATTTGCGTCTTGCACATCTACAGGTGACAATGAACACTTGTGCCAAGTATGAACTAAATCGGTCCAAAAGTGTAGGAGGAGTTATCCGGACAAGCATTTTTTGGTCAAATGAGGGGCCATAGCTCAGAAAGTATCGGTCCGATTTTCGTTAAATTTGCGTCTTGCACATCTACAGAAGTTAATGGACACCTGTGCCTAGTATGAAGCAAATCGGAAGTAACTAAAGGAGGAGTTGTCCGGACAAGCATTTTTTGGTCAAATCAGGGGCCATAACTCAAAAAGTATCGGTCCGATTTCCGTGAAATTTGCGTCTTGCACATCTACAGGTCACAATGAACACTTGTGCCAAGTATGAACTAAATCGGTCCACAAGTGTAGGAGGAGTTATCCGGACAAGCATTTTTTGGTCAAATCAGGGGCCATAACTCAGAAAGTATTGGTCCGATTTTTGTGAAATTTGCGTCTTGCACATCTACAGGTCACAATGAACACTTGTGCCAAGTATGAACTAAATCGGTCCACAAGTGTAGGAGGAGTTGTCCGAACAAAGTTATGGAGACAGACCAACAAACAAACAAACCAACCATCCAACCAACCAACCATCCAACCATCCAACCACTGGACCGACAGGCTGATTCCAGTATACCCCCTCCAAACTTCGTTTGTGGGGGTATAATAAAGTCGAAACTGTAATTTTGTGAAATTCAAGGGCCAATAACTCTGGGTTTTCTACTCAAATCAAGCTGAAAGTTTCATTCATCCAGGATCTTATGGCCACCAACATTGTGGCCAAGTTTTGTCTTGATTAGTCAATAAATGTAGATGCTACAGTGTAAACAAAGTCAAAAACAGCAATTTTGTCAAATTCAAGGGCACATAACTCCAGACTTCCATGTCCGATCTGACAAAAAATCAAACTCATCTGAGAACATGTAGTTACCAATATTGTGGCAAAGTTTTGTCTTGGTTGGTCAATATTTGTAGATGCTAGAGTGGTAACAAAGTCAAAACTAGCTATTTTTGACGTTCAAGGGCTTATAACTCCGGACTTCCATGTTCGATCTGACAAAAAAATCAAATTCATCTGAGAACTTATAGTTACCAACATTGTTGCAAAGTTTTGTTTTGATCTGTCAATATTTATAGATGCTAGAGTGGTAACAAAGTCAAAACTAGCCATTTTTGATGTTCAAGGGCACATAACTCCAGACTTCCTTGTCCGATCTGACTCAAAATCGAACTCATCCGAGAACTTAAAGTTACCAACATTGTTGCAAAGTTTTGTTTTGATTGATCAATATTTGTAGATGCTAGAGTGGTAACAAAGTCAAAACTAGCCATTTTTGGCGTTCAAGGGCACATAACTCCAGACTTCCTTGTCCGATCTGACTCAAAATCAAAATCATCCAAGAACTTATGGTCATACATATTTTGACCAAGTTTGGTTAAGATTGGTCAATATTTGTAGATCCTAGAGTGGTAACAATGTCAAAAGTAGCCATTTTTGACGTTCAAGGGCACATAACTCCAGACTTCCTTGTCCGATCTGACTCAAAATCGAACTCGTCCGAGAACATATGGTCATACATATTTTGACTAAGTTTGGTTAAGATTGGTCAATATTTGTAGATCCTAGAGTGGTAACAAAGTCAAAAGTAGCCATTTTTGACATTAAAGGGCAGATAACTCCAGACTTCCATGTCCGATCTGACTCAAAATCGAACTCATTCGAGATCTTATGGTCATACATGTTTTGACCAAGTTTGGTTACGATTAGTCAACATTTGTGGGTGCTAGAGTGGTAACACCAAAATGTGAACAGACAGACGGACAGACGGACAGACAGACGGACGCCGACGGACAAAAAGTGACCACAATAGCTCACCTTGAGCACTTCGTGCTCAGGTGAGCTAACAAAGTGAGTTTTAAAAACTACTATGTATGTATGTATGTGTGTGTGTGTGTACATCTAAGCAAACAACTGGCACATACTTTGTGAGCATTTCTTTTTTGGTTCAGTTCAGCATATATTGAAGAGTGCTAGGTAAGAGAAAGTCACAAAGTAATACTTTTGACATGTTGGTTATAAGCTTTATTTCTGCTGTTTCTTCAATACTTTCCTAATCTATCTTCATCAGGAATATCACAAAGTCTTGTTTGGAGAGCGCTCACACAAGCTTCAGCCTTGATATCAGTACGGCCAATCCCTCACTTAACCCATTACCAGACAACAAAATTTTAGACTTGTCAGAATTCAAAGATGTTGCAGAAATGATATTGTACTTTTATGGGTCTTTCAGTCTAGAAAACATTGTGGAAAATGAAGAATTGCTCATGACAAGCAATTTCTTTATTTCCCACAATGTTTTCCAATGTCATTTAATTAGATCTATATGTATCTTGCAGAGAGTAACAAGATGTGTTTGTGAAACACAAATGCCCCCGAAATGGCCATTTTTTCTAAAATGTTAAGTTTTCATGGAGTAAAGGGTTATTAAGGGTTAAGGGATGATCTTGAAAGATATCAAATTGCATGGAACAGATAGATATCATTGAAAGAAAGTTGCATACCAAATTTGTGCTTTGCATGTCAAATACTTTTGGAAAAAATGCAAAGATTAAGTTTTCAGAGTAAAAGGTTAAGTTTTCGTAGAGTAAAAGGGTTGATAAGGGTTAACGGATGACCTTGAGGAAGGTCAAATTGCATGGATATCATTGAAAGGAATTTGCATTCCAAATTTGAGCTTTTTATGTCAAATACTTTTGGAGAAAAGGCAAAGGTTAAGTTTTCTGACAGATGGACGGACGGACCGACGGACACAAGTAAAACAATATGCCCCCAATCTCTCGATACAGGGGCATAAAAAATTGATTTGATTTATTCAGGTTTAACCCTTTCCCAAACAAGACCTGGTTTTGACGTCCCTTATAGGAAAGTCTTGTGAAAACATTGAAACAAAAGAAGAAACTGCTGATAACCAGCAGTTTCTCCTTTTGTCTCAATATCTTCTGTGCCATTTTTTACACAAATCCTCTCTTCAATAACATCCATTTTCTCATTTGTGGCAGTTTTCGAATTAGAACACCCAAAAATTTTGCCGTTTGGGAAAGGGTTAACATCATTTTCAACTGCTTTGGTCACATCGCAGTGGCAGGAGCACCTAACCATGCAGAGTCAAAAAGAGTCACTGTGTACATTGTAGTAATGGGTTAACTTCTGTTCACTGCATTCAGTATCTGTACTTGTTCTGTATTCATTCTCTTCATTCTGTCCTCACCAACCTGTTGAAATAAACAAATCAATTAATCGATTAGAACAAATCTATAACAATTGCATTAACCCATTACCAAACGGCAAAATTTTGGACTGTTCCAAATTCAAAGATGTTGCAGACGACAATTTAACCTGAATGAAAATTTTAATTTTTTGGTCTTTTTTGAGTGGAAAATATTGTGGGAAATGAAGAAATTGCTTGTCACAAGCAATTTCTTCATTTTCCACAATATTTTCCCAAGCTTTTTCTTGTGAGGGAGTCAAAAGGCGTCACTGTGAAGTAATGGGTTAATACTTGTGACCCGTCAAGCAAAAATCGACATTCTGCAATTGTGAAAAGTATCAACCATAGTAAGTCTGCACAGTCTGTGCAGATTGACTAGAGTCAATACTTCTCATTCCAATATAATTTTTCTGAATCTAGAATGTTATCCCTATCTTATCATGCATTTTGTTTTCTATTAAGTCGGTTATGTTTCTTGATATTTTGTTTTATGGACTTCCGGCAGGGTACTTTTTAGCATGAATGGTCACATTTACAACAGTTTGCACTAAGCACAAAGAAATATTATGAATATTGAGTATACATGATAACTGTTAAAGAAATAATAATGGTAATCAACATTACCATCTTGTTGTCTCAAGTTTTATGAAGCAATTTCCGTAAAGGTTGTATTTATAAGTTGTTGTTTGGGAACAGATCTATAAAAATATTAGCGTTTCATTTCCTTCTCACAGACTATTATTTTCATTTTTCATTTGACATGAAATTCAATTAAAACAGTATCAATATGTGACTAGGAAAAAGCATGGTGCAAATAATTTGATTTGTCAATAGCTGTGTGCTGCATTAGGGTAAAGCATCCTGATATAATTATGTTATTAAACTTAGCATTAATTTGAAGGTACATGTATCTCTTGATACGGGTAAAGCATGTACGTTTTTTGGGAGAAATAGGGAAAGGTCCAAACTACCAACAAAATCAAAATCATGCATTTTCCAAACACCAACATTGCAGACAAAACAATGTGAATTAAAAAACTTGCTGAACTTGGATTAACATCTGATCTAATGAATTACCCATTACCAAATACAACATTTCTCATGATGAATGATATAATCTGTTGTATACGGCTTTATGCCACATTTGAGACGGAAATAGGATACTTTGTGCAAAATAAAGTACCTTACAAATTTGTTTCCATGTGCTGTTAAAAATCTTTGAATTTGTGTGGTAATGGGTAAATCGAGTTAAAATCTTTTCAACACCCTTTCCATTTTAGAAATTAGTTTCTTTGTCAAATAAAATTGCTCTAGAATAATATGAATCTTACAAAATCCAACAGTTTTCTTCTGTACACACTTTACAACTATTGTTATTCTGATTACATGAATTTTCATATTCCAAGAAGATACAATTTTAAACTTGATTCAATTTCAAAGGCATTGGAGGGGACAAAATTTGTCAGTAAAACATGAAATTAAAATAAAATTGTAGCATGGAAAACATCAAGCAAACAGTGACTGGGAAAGGCCTGCGCCATGGGCCATAGTCACATTGAAATTCCAAATGTCACATTGTTTTAGCTAATGAGTGGGCCCTTGTTCCATTGAATTTTGCTGTATATGAGAATGGAGCGATTTTACCCTATAATTGTCACATCAATTTTCAAAATGTCACATTGATTTTGTAAGTGGAAGTGACATTGTCCCATTGAAGAAATGTCTTTCCCAATCACTGAGCAAATGAGGAAAATGCTGGACATCAGCATTTTCTTTTCTCTCAATGTTTTCACAAGCATTGCTCCTTGGGGATGTAAAGAATGGGGATTATTTGGGAAAGGATTAACCCTTTTCCTGCCGACTTTAAAATTTGTTTCAAACAAATTGCCAACTGACATTTCAATAAGTTTTTGCCACAATAATTGAGTAGAAAACAGGAAGTGTAGGCTAAGATTAGACTGCACATTTGTGCAGGCTGATCTTAGTCTATGCTGCCTGCCAAAGCTTTGGTCACAACAGTAATATAATGTGAACAGTCTGAGATGGGGTTATAAGAGGGACAGGTATTCCAACCCTAATGAGATTCATGAAACATCGTAATCATTGGTGCAATGTCTTGACCATTTCCTTAACGTAAAAATTTTAGGATGCTCAAATTTTAACCCTGATGCAGACAACAAAATGGGAGTTGGTTAAAGTAGCATTTGTGTTCAAATTCATGTGACATCAGAATCTTTCCTGCAACATCGTTAACTATTAGAATCTCATTTGGGGTGGACTACCTTTAAGCTAATGCGGCATAAAATATACAATACCTTGGAAATAAATCAACTTTGCTTGAAAAGGGGATGGGAAAGATAAAATGTCAATGAATAGGAGAAAAACAATAATCAAAATTACAATTGAGCAAAGGTATCATGAAAAAGGGTCCTTATGTATTTTGATTCCAATATAGATCCCAATCAGCCTGTAAAGTCTAATCAAGACACATCGATGGCTCAGCGCGAAAGGGTTGTAACTTGGTTTTGCAAAATTTTACAGGAGAAGCAAAAAACTGATTATCTTTTAGATTTATTAGTTTTATTAGCTTAAAATGGAGTAATATGATCATGAACTATTAATAAATAATAATATATGAGTAAATTTGAAAAAAAGAGTCTTTGAAAGAAAATTTTGATAAAAGCTTGAGTTACAACCATATTCCCTCCCAAAATTGATTTTCAGTTGAAAAAATTTCAGCGTGAAACGGTTGTAACCTAAGTTACAAGTGTTTCGCGCTAATTAATTGTTCTAACTTTAAATGAAAAAAATTCTTTAGACAATGTAAATTTAATTTTGCTGCAGATAATAGTTTTCTAAGAATAAACTGTAATATTTTCACATTCTTGGAGACTAAAATCATCATAATTTACACTTTATCAACAGTATAAAGTATCACTTTTTAAAGAATGGTTTTGCTAAGGTTTTATATACATGCAACTTTTCATATCACTGTTTCTACCAATGCTATTGCTTTGATACCTTGTACATGCTTCTGTGAACATAATATCATCATCTAGACAAAGATTCATTACTCTCACAATTAACTTAGTGGAATATTTAACCTTTCAGACTAAGAAATTTTTGGTCAAGTTTTATGTAGAACTGTCATATGATTGATATTTTTTCTGTTTGAGCTACTGCTTTCAAACTTTGCCCATGCTGCTGTGACCATGATACCATTTTCTAGGTAAAGATCCATTACTCTGGCCATTAATTCTGTAGAATTTTAACCTTTTTGGACATAGAATTTTTCCACTTCCCAGCACTTGATAGTCGCGCTTTGCTGTCCTCAGACAATCTGTTCTTGTTATGTCTCTTGTGATTTTATTCTTATGGGAAAAAATAAAGGAAATTCTCTTTTATCATATTCTTCTTAATCTTTCTCAATCTTAGGAAGCCAAATGCTATTCAAATCTATCAACCATCACAAGCCAAAAGGTTATGCTATGCAGTGAATGGTAAAATAATATTTCCTGGAATAAATGGGTGACAATTTCTAAAGTTATAACTTTTAGATCTATGTCAAAATGATATTCAGTCAGTCAACTTCTTTTCTTCTTGAGTGTTTAATTCATTGGCACAAATCAACTTCTTGTATAAGTTTTTTTTCAAATGTTTCACAAGTTCATTAAAAATAATGATTAAAATGTTCAACATTAGCAACTTAAACAGAAACAAACAATTGAACAAAACAAATTTTAGTTATATTTGATAGAGATAAATTCACCAATGCCCACAAAATTGGGGGATTACTTGCATAAGTGACTTTTATCTAAATTGATGACATTGTTACAAAGAGATGGCTTTGATGACAAACATAATCTCATGATGAAAAAAACCTTGTTGTTACTAAAGAACAATTTTATTTTCAACTGCAACTGCCTTCAGTAAATGGAATTCCAAGTTATCAAATTTAGCTAAATCTTGAATAAACACACACAACTTCAATTTTGCCTCTGAACTTACTTAATTTACCATATTTATAAGTATTTTATTGAGAGCTTATTTGTGAGAATTATAACATGCATTATTGTTGAGCTGAACTGATTGTCATACAGATTTGACTATCAAAAATATTGGACATCAATACCTGTCCAGATGAAGAATTTGGAAATGGCCAAAATATTTCCTCACAAAGGTCAATTTTGCTTTTTTTATGCCCCCGTATCGAGAGATCAGGGGCATATTGTTTTACTCGTGTCCGTCTGTCTGTCCGTCCGTCTGTCCGTCCATCCGTCTGTCCGTCCGTCTGTCCGAAAACTTAACCTTGGCCTTTTCTCCAAAAGTATTTGACATACAAAGCTCAAATTTGGTATGCAACTTCCTTTCAATGATATCTATCTGTTCCATGCAATTTGACCTTCCTGAATATCATCCCTTAACCCTTATCAACCCTTTTCTCTACGAAAACTTAACCTTCTATTCCGAAAACTTAACCTTGGCCTTTTCTCCAAAAGTATTTGACATACAAAGCTCAAATTTGGTATGCAACTTCCTTTCAATGATATCTATCTGTTCCATGCAATTTGACCTTCCTCAATGTCATCCCTTAACCCTTATCAACCCTTTACTCCATGAAAACTTAACCTTCTATTCAGAAAACTTAACCTTTGCCTTTTCTCCAATGGTATTTGACATACAAAGCTCAAATTTGGTATGCAACTTCCTTTCAATGATATCTATCTGTTCCATGCAATTTGACCTTCCTCAAGGTCATCCCTTAACCCTTATCAACCCTTTACTCTACGAAAAATTAACCTTCTATTCTGAAAACTTAACCTTTGCCTTTTCTCCAAAAGTATTTGACATACAAAGCTTAAATTTGGTATGCAACTTCCTTTCAATGATATCTATCTGTTCCATGCAATTTGACCTTCCTCAATGTCATCCCTTAACCCTTATCAACCCTTTACTCTACGAAAACTTAACCTTCTATTCCGAAAACTTAACCTTTGCCTTTTCTCCAAAGGTATTTGACATACAAAGCTCAAATTTGGTATGCAACTTCCTTTCAATGATATCTATCTGTTCCATGCAATTTGACCTTCCTCAAGGTCATCCCTTAACCCTTATCAACCCTTTACTCTACGAAAACTTAACCTTCTATTCCGAAAACTTAACCTTTGCCTTTTCTCCAAAAGTATTTGACATACAAAGCTCAAATTTGGTATGCAACTTCCTTTCAATGATATCTATCTGTTCCATGCAATTTGATCGTCCTCAAAGTCATCCCTTTACCCTGAATAACCCTTTACTCCACGCAAAATTAACATTTTAGAAGAATGGCCATTTCGGGGGCATTTGTGTTTCACAAACACATCTTGTTTTATTTTAATTTTGCTTTTTTTTATTTTAAACTAAAAAAGCATTTTCCATGGTTGACATAGATCAGACTTGTGAGTAATTGCTACCATTGTACAAGACGATAGAAGTTCTATCAGCCTGAATGAAAAGAAAGCTGCAATAGGACGTATATTGTTTGGGTTGGAAATAAGTAGGCTGGTTGATGAGTTTTTAAGTTTGTCTGGAAAGCATCTAGTAGAACTAATATGAAAATAATTCTCTTTTCCTAAAGATCACGTTGTTAAAGTCTAAACAAACTTAATGGTGCAATTTCTCAGAGAATCCCTTGAACTCAGCTCACCATAATGACAACAAGCAAATTCGTTGAATTGATATCCCCCGCCGAATATATATTCATTGTCAATAAAGTAGCGCGGAAACGAATATAACTCTGTATGTATATGGCTTCGACAGAACGAATATCACTCTGTATGTATATGGCTTCAACAGAACGAATATCACTCTGTATGTATATGGCTAAAACAGTCAGGGGCAGTAACTCTAAATTCGACGGTCGAACCGGGTAACCCCGACGATATGCGCATGTCCACTTTGTAGTGAAGCTGTGAGCCAAGTTTCATTGAAATCCGATCTATAGTTTTCAAGAAATAGCGCGGAAACAAATATCACTCTGTATGTATATGGCTTAAACAGTCAGGGGCAGTAACTCTAAATTTGGCGGTCGAACCGGGTAACCCCGACGATATGCGCATGTCCACTTTGTAGTGAAGCTGTGTGCCAAGTTTCATCGAAATCCGGTCTACAGTTTTGAAGAAATAGCGCGGAAACGAATATCATTCTGTATGTATATGGCTTAAACAGTCAGGGGCAGTAACTCTGAATTCTACGGTCGAATCCAGTAACCCAGACGATATGCACATGTCCTCATTGTAGTGAAGCTGTGAGCCAAGTTTCATTGAAATCCAGTCTATAGTTTTCAAGAAATAGCGCGGAAACGAATATCACTCTGTATGTATATGGCTAAAACAGTCAGGGGCAGTAACTCTAAATTCGGCGGTCGAACCGGGTAACCCCGACGATATGCGCATGTCCATTTTGTAATGAAGCTGTGTGCCAAGTTTCATCGAAATCCGGTCTACAGTTTTCAAGAAATAGCGCGGAAACGAATATCACTCTGTATGTATATGACTTAAACAGTCAGGGGCAGTAACTCTAAATTCGACGGTCAAACCGGGTAACCCCGACGATATGCGCATGTCCGCATTGTAGTGAAGCTGTGTGCCAAGTTTCATTGAAATCCGGTTTATAGTTTTGAAGAAATAGCGCGGAAACGAATATTACTGTGTATGTATATGGCTAAAACAGTCAGGGGCAGTAACTCTAAATTCGGCGGTCAAACCGAGTAACCCTGACGATATGCGCATGTCCACTTTGTAGTGAAGCTGTGTGCCAAGTTTCATCGAAATCCGGTCTATAGTTTCCAAGAAATAGCGCGGAAACGAATATCACAGTATGTATATGGCTAAAACAGTCAGGGGCAGTAACTCTAAATTTGGCGGTCGAACCGGGTAACCCCGACGATATGCGCATGTCCACTTTGTAGTGAAGCTGTGTGCCAAGTTTCATCGAAATCCGGTCTACAGTTTTCAAGAAATAGCGCGGAAACGAATATCACTCTGTATGTATATGGCTTAAACAGTCAAGGGCAGTAACTCTGAATTCAATGGTCGAACCAGGTAACCCCGACGATATGCGCATGTCCTCTTTGTAGTGAAGCTGTGTGCCAAGTTTCATCGAAATCCGGTCTATAGTTTCCAAGAAATAGCGCGGAAACGAATGTCGGACGGACGGACGGACGGACAGACGGAAGGACGGACGGACATGGCAAAAACAATATCCCCCCCGAAAAATTTTTTCGGCGGGGGATAAAAAGAAGCAAAGGAAAGCATGATAATATTCACAGGAGAGAGGACTATGTGGGTTTTGTCATATCAATAGATCCAACAGTGATAACGAAACGACATACCAACTATAAGTCTAGGGAAGGTGTGTCACTGGAAGACCATAAGCATCATGGAAAGAACTAGTTTGAAGAGATGCAAGAGATTGGTGATTGTTTATTCCCAACATCCATGACAGGAAGAGATGGAGTGAAACCTGCTAGACATGTAGCCAGCCAGGCACCATCCCGAGATCCCATTGACCTCGAAACAATCCCACTTGCATGTAAATCAATAGTGATGATGATGATGATGATAAAGCAAGACACAATAAGCAGGAGAAGTATGCAAAGAATCAAAATATCCTGAAATACATGATGAATATACAGAAGTCTTTCTTTGATTAGTCTGTGACCAAAGACTTCCATATTACTGCCACAAAGCTAAATCTGACCAAAGCTGGACAGTTTGCAGTATGATTGTCCACTAATTTTATGATTATCTATCTCATGCTAGTCAGACATGTAACTTGAAGGAAGTTTTTTGACATGAAAATCAAAACCAGTAGTTATCAAACAAGAGGGCCAAGATGGCCCTGTATCGTTCACCTTAGAGATCATGAAAATAATAAACTTTTGTATCATCTCACACTCAAAACTTCCGGACAACATTCATTAAAGGAAACAATTTAAACAATGCTGGTAGTAGAGAGTTACACCACCATGGGAACTGCAAAATTTACCTTAAGGATCTCTGACAAACAGAATTGGAGAAGATTGTATCATTATGAGGGAATTCTACCGACAAATTTTCAAAGCCCTAGGCCAAATGGTTCAGGAGCAGAAGGTTGTACAAGGTTTCCTTCTTTGTCTCTTTATGAAATTTGATACCCACAACATTGGGCCAATTTTCCTTGTATCACAATAATTTGAGGTATTTTGGTAGAGGGCCTTGAGATGATTCTACACACAAAATTTCAAAGTTCTAATCCAAACGCTTCTGTAGGAGAAGATTGTGCAAGACTTCCTTCTTTGTCCCTGTATGAAATTTAATACCCACAACAAAGGGCCAATTTTCATTGTACATGTATCACAATAATTTGATGTATTTGGTAGGGAGCCTTGATATGATTCTACAAACAAAATTTCAAAGCTCTAAGCCAAATGATTTAGGGGTAGAAGATTGTACAAGATGATCCTTCTTTATCTCTAAATGAAATTTGATACCCACAACTAGGGTCAATTTTCCTTGTACGACTGTATCACAATAATTTGAAATATTTTGGTAAAGGGCATTGAGATGATTCTATGCACAAAATTTCAAAACTCTATGCCAAACGGTTCAGAAGAAAAAGATTGTATAAGATTTCGTTCTTTGTCTCTATATGAAATTTGATACCCACAACATAGCGTCAATCTTCCTTGTATCATAATAATTAGAAGCGTTTGGGTAGAGGGCCTTAAGACAACTCTACCCACAAAATTCCAATGTTCTAGGCCAAACGGTTCAGGAGAAAAAGATTGTACAAGATTTCCTTCTTTGTCTCTGTATGAAATCCGATACCCACAACATAAGGCCAATTTTCCTTGTATCACAACAATTAGAAGTTATTTGGTAGAGGGCCTTGAGATGATTCTACACACAAAATTTCAAAGCTCTAGGCCAAACGGTTCAGGAAAAAAATTGCACTATACCTTTTGACACTGGTCATTATGTATTTATCATCCATTGTTTACTTCTGCTAGATTTATTTACATTAAAACATCAATTATTTTCTGGAATTGTTCAATAATCTTCAAGAGGCAAGTTAATTCTTTCAAACATCAATGATGGATACACTAAAATAAATTTCCAGATCTTGGAAATATTGATTTTGTATGATTAAGTGATTTAAAGGTTCAGCGTGAAAGGATTGTAACTTGAGTTACAACCCTTTCACGCTAATGTCCATTTACATTTTGAGTTACAACCTTAGGACAAATATTCAAATAAAATAACTTCTAGAAATATTTGAGGCTTGCCCTTTTAACACATCATGTATCAGTAACTAATGATTCATTTTATGCAAAAAAGTGGATTTTGAAAAAAATCATAGTTACAACCGTTTCGCACCGAGCCATCGACATGATGTTTTCTAACATCTTTTTGAATCAAAAGTCTACAATGGCGACTTTAACCCATTACCAGACTACAAAATTTTGTACTGTTCCAATTTGAAAGGTGTTGCAGAAGACAAATTTCAAGTGCATGAAATTGAAAGCGTTGGGATTTTCAGGTAGAATACTTTGTGGGAAATGAAGAAATTGCTTGTGACAAGCAATTTCTTCATTTATCACAATGTTTTCCAAAACTGTTAAGACATAAATAATTAGTACTAATTGGACTAGACTCTTGTGAAGACTGATCCAAATCTATATTTGTCTCAAGGTTCTTTTTCCCAATCCAACCTTCTTTAGAAATTATTTATGTTTTGTATGTGTCTATCATTTTTCTTATTACCTATAGAAGATATTAATCAGATAAACAAATGAGAGGGAGTACATGCATTCTGAATTTGTTGTTTCAAACCCAAACCCCATGTTGTGGGTACTCATTTGAATCGTCTCAATAAGACAATTCCAATGAGTATCCATATATCATAGTGGTTTTGATTAACAATAAAGAATACATTAAATTTTGAAAAGCTGTCACTCTCTCTTATCTATAGCTCTGGGTTAATATGATAATTTCAAAACTATCAGTGATGTAGCACCTTACAGACGAAAACATGCATGACGAAAAACAAAACAAATGTAAAACATCTATGAACCAGTAAAAGCTAGCAGGTATACATTTGGCAAAAAACAATCTTCTCTTTTCTTATGCTCAGTATCTTACTTAAAAACTGCTAATTAACTCCCAAAAAAGTTTTTATATTTGTGACCTGTCACGCTAAAAGGGACCTTATAGGAAGTGTGAAAAATATCGACCCTAGTCAGTCTGTGCAGTCCGCGCAACCAGACTAGGACCGACACTTTTCACTTTTATGTAATTTTCCAAATCCAGAATATTTTCCCTAACTTACTAGATCTATATATATTCATTTTTCGAATGCGGGATCTGGTTGACCAGCGCAGAGTCTGACAAGTTTGTAAAAATTTGGATTTTTGGAGTTCGGATAAGGTCCCTTTAAGCGTGACGGGTCACTTTTTTTTCATTTTTTTTTTTATCAGCAATAATATGAGATTTATTAGATTAATGTTATATATTATGTAAAAAGATTATTTTGCAACACTGAGCATAATCTTAAGAGTATTAAAACATTTAGCAAGGACACAAACACACCATGAAAATTAGAATATTGTGGCATAGAAATAAATGAAAATTATTCATCTGTTTTTGAGACTATAGAAAATGTTCCAGCAATTGACAAAAACTTTTTTAATTAGCTCTAAAGAAAATCTCAGCCATGAGTCAATCAAATCACCAATAAGTCCATAACTTCTAGTCTATTTCAATCTCAAAATAACATAAGACAAACAACTTCAGATGATCAAACTTTGCACAACTTTGAAGCCAATAGCAAAGTACCTTTAATTTTGAATAAGGAAATAGGCTTAGAATTGTTGGTGATTAGATGACCTGAAGTTTCAGTGGCGGATCCAGGATTTCTGTGAGGGGGGTTCGAATATACAATTAGGGGGGTTCGTTTTCCTAGTATAATAATTACACAACTGTGACTGAATTTCTGCATGAAAATAAAATAATCTGGCCACAGAGGGGGATTTGTTTGAACCCTCCGAACACCCTCTGGATCCGCCACTGATTTTTACAAGTTTTATTGCCATATCATGTTTTCGCGGTAGTTTAGTCCTGCTATGCGTAAAAGTATGCATGGATTTACCTGATATCTTTATTTAGCTATGAATGTAAGGTTATATGACTTTAAATCACAATGAAAAGCATTATCTTTTGAAGCATGCAATTGATATATTAAAAGTCAACAATATGTGCTAATGAAACATAAACACAAATGTAAATGCAACATATGATTACAGATTTACTGTAAAATCTTGGTAAGATTGACACACAGAAAGATGATGAAATAATATGTAAATCCTTCAATGAGAGATCATGAAACAAACAATAGTAAAATTCTTCTGTTAAATTCACTTAAAACTAAAAATAACAAGGGGTCACCACTCTGTTTGACATACTTCACAGGTAAGGCCTACCTAGCTATTCCTCAGGAATGGATTCATTATCTGACAGATAACAAAATGATCTTATCTTAGTTTATTGCATACACACTTCTAGTAGTCTATGATTGCAGCAAAACATATCAAAAGAAGTATTTTGAATCTTTTATAGCAATTGACAAAGATATAAAAATTTGTAAAAGCACCATGCATATATTATGTTTATGATTCTTAAATCATTTTTAAACCAGAATGATGAAAGCAGATATAACACAGACACTGATTAGGCAAGAGATCTGTATTATTTCCACATGCAAAAGAACTTAGCTTTTCTAGTATCAGCAGAAGCATTATGCAAAATGAACATTCTGTCTTCAACAACTTTTCTATTTCACTTGGTAGTAAAACTAAACATTGTGTTCCGGGTATTAATTTAGCACCAGTAGAAACATAACATCCAATCAAAGCAACCAGATGCCTATTAGAAATTCAGTAATCTCTTAAAACAAACAACTAGTTTGAACCAAACATTACCTCTTATTTTTTCTGCAAATATTTAAGTTGGGTCCAAGCGCTTTGTTTCTTGCTTTCAAAACTACAGGTTTTATCAAACAAGAGCAAGCTTCATGAAACCACATTATTATCCATCATATTTTAACCCATTACATGTATCAAACATCAAAATTTCAGACTGATCCAAATACAAAGATATTGCTGATGACAATTTCAAATTAATGGAATTCTTCATTTTTTAAATTTTGTGTAGAAAACATTGTGGGAAATGAAGAAATTGCTTGTTTTTCCACAATGTTTTTTTCCAAAGCATTTATCCTGTTGGGCGTCTTAAAAACAAATTGTTTTGGAATGGGTTAAAGAAGAATCTATAAATCTATCAAGCCATAGACTAATAAAAATGTTATTTACCTCCATTTACTTGTGGTCTTGTACTTGATGAAAACTGGAAAGACAGACCAGTCTCTTCTGGGCTTTTTCTGCAATGAAAACAAAACATAGCATCTATTATGTTCGAAAATACTGTAACTACAGATTATCTAAGCTGTAGTTACAACATTTCTTAATAATATCAATGGTATGTGACATTATGACACAGTATTTCCCCATGCATTGTATAATGATACAAGCTATATAGGAAAACTTTTTCTTTATCTCACGAAACATACATGTAAGCTTTTTCTATGAATGATGGACATGAAAGACCTGTCCAAATAACATCTAATACTGACATATGATATGATATCATAACAAAACTCCTTCCCAAACAAACTCTAGTTTTAATGCCCATAAAGTATCCAAAGCTATGCAAAGCACTAAAGTTGGTCTCATTCTACAGCTGTAAATGCTTTGAATTTCAACAAACCAAATATTATGTAATTTAGGAAGAAAATCTGGGTAAAATTATTTTAACACGGGGTTTATAATTAACATACCTTTGTAGCCTATGATGTGCACTGGATGGTTTCTTTGAGCTAGGATTGACTGGAGGTTTTGGTGCATACATCTGCATCATGGTCTCAGGTTCGGGTCTCGTGAGGGATTTCTGTACAGCGTGAGCCTGTGCGATCATGGCCTGATGTTTGGCTTTACTCTGCTCCAACAACACCTTACTCTGCTGCTTCAATGCTTGTTGTTGAAGTATCTGATATTGTTTACTGGAGTAAGTAGGTGAGTGATAGTTCTGTGGGGTGACACCAGTCACTTGACTGTACGCAAGGGCGAGTTCATTTGGCCAGTTAGGGCCAGTGTCTTCAATAAAGCTATTAAATGTAGCATTGGCACTTTGTAGATTCACATTGGTTTGTTTTCTCCTCTGTCCTTCGAAAGACTTTATATCAATGGCCGAATGGACCCGTTTCTGGACATGTCCTGAAGGTGGTCTATTTTTAGTAACATAATCCTCCATGGTTACCAGCTTTCCCTGAGCATCACCGGCTCCCTTTTCAACATGGCCTCCATCCAAGGGAGACCATGCTTTAGGGGCAGTGTCTGGCGTGTCTCGTGGCCCCGATGCCGAGGTTGGACGACTGTTGGATGGTACAAGACTTGTGCCATTGAAGGCAGAGTACTGTCTCGCTTGTTGTCTCATGGTTAGTCTTTGTAAAGCTTCAGATATCACCTTCTCATTGTAGGGATCTAAAACAGAACATTGTCAATCAATATGAGCATTAACCCATTCCAGAACGACAAAATTTTAGGCTGGTCTAAATTCAACTAGAACTGTCGCAAAGCGGACGAATACCCCCCACTAAAGCCTTGTCACTGAAAAAGTGCTATCGCTCAAAAGGTTCTTGACTTAGAGCATGGAAACGGATTTTAAACAAAGTCCAACTGTGACCTTGACCTTTGACCTTGGTGACCCCCAAAACGATAGGGCACCTCCTTGGGTCATGGCCAACAACTGTGTAAAGTTTCATGATCCTAGGTCAAACGGTTCTTGAGTTAGAACACAGAAACGAAATTGTAAATTTTGACTACTTCCAGTAATATTGACTACTTCCCCCCCCCCCCCCCCATTAAAAAGTTCAAAGTGGCATAACTCTAAAACTAATCACTGGATCAAGATGAAAATTGCAGGTGCACAACTTCATATGATAGGAAACATCCTGGTAAAATTTCAGAAAAATTGGTCAAAAACTGTGGGAGGAGAAGAGGACACAAGATTATGTCCACGGACGGACGGACAGACGGACAGACAGACAGACGGACAGACGGACGGACAGACGGACAGACGGACAACCTGATTCCAGTATACCCCCCCATAACTTTGTTGTGGGGGGTATAAAAATGCTGCAGACCAAAATTTCAATTGAATGAAATTATGTGTTTTTTTGGCCTCTGGGATAGAAAACATTGTGGAAAATGAAGAAATTGCTTGTCACAAGCAATTTCTTCATTTTCCACAATGTTTTTCGAAACCATTTTCTTGTGGGGAGTCAAAAGGAGTCACTGTGTGATAATGGGTTAAAGAAGCACTTGTGCAAGTGTATATTGAATTCATCATACAGAGCTACAGATAAGAGGGGGTGATGGATTTTCAAAATGCAATATTTCAGCTATGCATATGCACTTGCAATTATACAGTGTTTCACTTAACCCATTACCAAACAACAATTCTTTCAAGTCAATGAAATTTTTAATATTTAGGTCTTTTTGGATGGAAAACATTATGGGAAATGAAGAAATTGCTTGTCACAAGCAATTTCTTCATTTTCCATGTTTTCCATGGCCATTATTTTGAGGGGAGTCAAAAAGAGCCATTGTGTGGTAATGTGTTAACCAATGGTATTTTAACAATAAGTTTTTATGTACATGTATTATTATTTCCTAGCTGTTTCTGAAAAAAAGAACTCTATGTGTACCCTACATCCAAGATTGGGCATCATGTAAGAACCATATTCAAATTTTTCTTTATCAAATATTACAGTTCCAAATAACCGAACAATTATGAGTAATGTCAAACAAGGTATAGATTTGATTCATTTAATTTATAGGGATTAAGGTTTACGAACTGAGAAAGGAACGCAGAGCCAGAGGCGAAATTTTAAAAGTGCCAGCATTTCCTAAACTGTGTTACATTTCCATTCCAAATACAAGCATAAACATTTTGTATGGTTTAGAATTTTTAATTAATGCATATTTATGGAAATATTTGACAAAAATGTTCAAAATTACCTCCCTTGCATATGAATATAGAGTAAAATAACATAATTATGTTAATTAAGATATTGCTTGACCAATCTTACAATGATACCCACATGTATCTCAGACAATTTTGTATGTGGAATTTTATAAATGATACTAAGAAGCAGTGTTGAAAGAATTTAAAAAAGAAAAGGTCTGTAAAAAATCAATGTAAACGGCTACATTTTAATCTTTAAATTAGTTGCAAATGAAAAGAAAATAGTGCATGGAACATTTTCTTGCCTTCTCTTGCATTTTCAAAAGGTCTATACCTTGTTGCTGCAGCCATGGCGCAGTTGGCAGAGCACTAGACTATCACTAGTGAGGTCCTGGGTTCGATCCCAGGACGTGGTCCTTTTAGACAAAATTGTCTCCCGCCAATGGTTTGATATTGTTAACTTGTGTGGGCGAGCAGCAGGAGGCTTAGTTAGGATGTTGTGGTAGTACAGGTATGAAAAACAAAAGGAACCATGGTTAGGTGCTCTTGCCGCCACGATATGACCATAGCAGTTGAAAACGGCATTTAAGCTTTACGAACTGAGAATGAAAACACCACTTTCTAGCCATACACAAGAGACCCAGAGGGCCTTATCGGTCACCTGAATCAAATGAGCAGAAACAGTTAAGGAAAATTTTTTAACATGTACCCTATTTACCCCTTTTTTGGGGCCCCAAAGGTAGATAACTCCATAATTTGTAAAAACCTGAAGTTGCTTCCCATTGAGATGCTTCCTGCCAAGTTTGGTAGAAATCTGTCCAATGGTTCTCAAAAAGAAGAAGAAAATGTTCAAAGTTAAGTAATAACGCAAACCCATCCCATCCCCCATCCCCAGCACGGCCATTTAATGGCGGAATTTTTTCTCTTGTACAAACTTTGTAGTCCTTGCCCTAAAGACTTTAAGTTCCAAATGTGTATCCAATGCAACAGCTGGTTCATGAGTAGAAGATTTTTTAAGATGTACCCAATTTACCCCCTTTTTGGCCCTTTATGGGACCCCAAAGGGAGATAACTCCATGATTTGTACAAAATCTGAAGCAGCTTCCTATTAGGATGCTTCCTGCCAAGTTTGGTTGAAATCCGTCCAATGGTTCTTTATAAGAAGTCGAAAATGTTATGTTTACTAATAACGCGACCCCCCCCCCCCCCCTCCCATCCCCCTTCCCAGCACAGCCATTTATGAATGGATTTTTTTCTCTAGTACAAACTTTCTTGTCCTTGCCCTAAAGAGTCTAATTACCAAATGTGAATCCAATCCAACAGCCGGTTCATGAGAAGAAGATTTTTTAAGATGTACCTAATTTAACCCCTTTTGGCCCCTTATGGGGCCCCAAAGGGAGATAACTCCATGATTCGTAAAAATCTAAAGCGGCTTCCCATGGGGATGCTTCCTGCCAAGTTTGGTTGTAATCCGTCCAATAGTTCTTAAGAAGAAGTCGAAAATGTTAAATTAACTAATAACGCAACCCCCCCCTCCCATCCCCCTCCCCAGCACAGCCATTTCTTGACGGATTTTTTTCTCTTGTACAAACTTTGTTGTCCTTGCCCTCAAGACTCTAAATACCAAATGTGAATCCAATCCAACTGCCGGTTCATGAGAAGAAGATTTTTTAAGCTGTACCCTATTTACCCCCTTTTTGGCCCCTTATGGGGCCCCAAAGGGAGATAACTCCATGATTTGTACAAATCTAAAGCGGCTTCCCATGGGGATGCTTTCTGCCAAGTTTAGTTGAAATCTGTCCAATGGTTCTCAAGAAGAAGTCAAAAATGTTAAAAGTTAACGCACGGCGCACGACGCACGGCGCACGACGCACGACGACGGACGAAACACGGTCGCAATAGGTCACCATGACCTTCGGTCAGGTGACCTAAAAATGCATCAAATTACACACACTTGTAAATACACTTCAAATAAGTTGATTCATCATGCCGAATTTCAAATTTATGCTTCAAGAAGAAAACTATTTACAAAATTATTTCAATTAAAATAAGATAATTCCATAGAGGATAATCGTTTGTTTCAGTGTAAGATTGATTTATATTTCATTGAGTGAACAACAAAAGCTTTATTTTCACGAGTGGCGAAGCCACAAGTGAAAATGCAGCTTTCGTTGTTCACAAAATGAAATATAAATCGATCTTACTGGAAAAAACAAACGATTATTCTATTTCTTTAATGCAAAAGATAGACAAAATGCAAAAATTTTATGACATATTTTCTTTAACCCTTTCCCAAACGGCAAAATTTTAGGATGATCCACTTCAAAAACTGCCACAAATGACAAAATGGATGTTATTAAAGATAGGATTTTTGAAAAATATGTCATAGAAAATATTGAGACAAAAGGAGAAACTGCTGGTTATCAGCAGTTTCTTCTTTTGTTTCAATGTTTTCCCAAGCCTTATCTATTAGGGACGTCAAAACCAGGTCTTGTTTGGGAAAGGGTTAAGCGCGTCATTTTGCATGTGACTGCTATGCAACGCTCATGATGATGTCACTTATTTGGCCGTCTTATATAACATCAGATAGGGTGAAATGAACAAAAGCGGGGCACAAGTTTTTTGGTAATTTCACTGAATAGGCGGTGAGTTTATCAAAATGATAATCTACTGTTATTTCTGGATAATCCACCGAAAGGCACTAAAGAAATCACTATAGTAGTCTGTGTAAGAGAATAACTTATGACCTTACAACTATAACAAAAATCAAGTCAAAATATAGGGAAATGTAGAAAACATTATACAGGATACAATATAAAAATTGTTACAAGTAATTTCTATCCCAGCAAAAAGCATTCAATGCAAAACAATTGCCAATGAAAAACAATGCCAATAAGTTAATGAATAATATTACGGTTTTTCTTGCCTCAATATCCAATGCTCCCACTTAAATCAGTTTGCTTTGCAACAAACATGTGCCTTATACCCTGATCCTTTTTTAGGTATTTTAATGCATTTGAAACAATCATAAAAGAAGAAAATAATGATCAGAAGTATCTAACCCTTTACCACAATTCAATTACAATACATTTTCTGAGAATTCTATGAAGGTACATATGTAATAAAATGAATAAAATATGACACCAAGAACCTGCAAGATCTATGCAGCAAAAATAAATGCTGGTCAAACATTTGACAGTAGGACAGACAAAAGATTAACACAGTGCGGTGATGATAATTATGTTCTCTAAACCCATTACCTGCCAACTAAATTTAAGCCTAGTCCAATTTCAAAGATGTTTCGGACGCCGATTTCAAGTAAAAGAATTATACATATTTGGTGTTTCTTGAAAGAAAATATTGTGGGAAATGACTAAATTACTTTTTTCTTCATTTTCTACAATGCGTTTCCGAAGCCCTTATCTTCTGGGGAGTCAAAAAGCACATTACGTGGCAATGAAATAAAAATCGTATTATAACAGATGAAGTAGCAGTGTTATATGTTACCAAAAGGATTTGTATCTAAATGAACAAAAATTGTTATATTAAACAAATGATAAGAAATGATAAAAGTAGAATTTATCAATCTACAGTACTGACAAATTGTTTCAAATTTTTGATTTCCCGAGAGTTTGTATCTAACGCATCATTCTCCCCCTTATTTCAAATATCAGGTAATCTTATTTGTAAGCAGATTTTTTGTTTCCATTTTTTTTCTTTTTTTAGTGAACAGAATATTGATTATGTATGAAAAATGAGTGCATCTAACCCTACGCCAAGAAGAGATCAAGTCAAAACTGCATCTTAGATACCTTTCAAGGACCTTGCAAAATGCTTACTAAATTCTATTGAGGATCTGTGAGGGCTACTATTTGATGATTCCTTATTGTGTTTCACTCCTGAAAAAGTGGAACTGGCACAATTCATCTCCAATCAAAATATCTATATAAATGGGAAAATTAGGCAACTTCTTTCTTTGTCTCATCATCTTTTTTAAAATTGATTTGTCTTAAATGCTTGTAATTCAATGTTCCCATTTGACAATTGATCAGCTAAAAAGTTCAGAATTTTTTTATTGTTTGAAATTTATAAATGATGAGATACTGGAAAATGAAAAAAAAATTTCCCTGTAGCTGAATTCTACATTACATAAGAAAGGCAACAACAATGTCATCAATTCTTACCCCATTTTCTAGTACCGACTGAAAAAGATTTTGATACATGATAATTTTTGTAAAAGATTTTGACGGACAAGCAAAAGAAATGTAGCTCATTTCAAATTGAAATGACAGATGGCTGCAAACATTGAACTTACAAGATTTGTCTTGTCTTGCCTTTACCAGTGCTGGTCACAAAACTTTAACCCTTTCCAAAACAAGTTCTGATTTTGACGTCCCTAAGACAAAAGACTTTGGAAAACATTGAGGCAAAAGGAGAAACTGCTGATAACCAGCAGTTTCTCCTTTTGTCTCAATATTTTCTGTGCCATATTTTACACAAATCCTATCTTTAATAACATCACTTTGTCATTTGTGGCAGCTTTTGAAGAAGATCACCCTAAAATTTTGTTGTTTGGGACAGGGTTAAACAGACTGAGCAATTAAAGGATAGATGCATGGTAAACACTATCGAAAACTTTCTTTCTTCTGAAAGCTTGAAAAAAATCTAACCATGACTCTAAAAAGAGACAAGTAAAGGAAACTCCTGAAACCCACCTTGTAGATCGTGTGTACTGCCATAAGCACTGTGAGAAGCAGATGTTGGCCGGGCCACTGATGCTGATGATGGACGGTTTCTAATTTGTTTATCTGGACATAAAGAAAGTGGGTTGTTACTGGTTTATTCTTAAATAAAGATTGAATATACACAATGCAGGTATAATTGATTCAATTTTCACTATAAATGTACAGACAGGAAGAAGACTTTAACCCATTACCAGATGGCAAAATTTTTGACCATTCCAATTTGAAAGGTGATGCAGACGACAATTTCAAGATGATGAAATTTCAAAAATCGTACCATTTTGGGTTAGAAAACCTTGTGGAAAATGAAGAAATTGCTTGTCACAAGCAATTTCTTCATTTTCAACAATGTTTTCCCAAGTATTTTCTTATGAGGGAGTCAAAAGGCATCGCTGTGCAGTAATGGGTTAATGCTCCTTTTTATAGCTTTGTGTGTAACATGAAATATAGAAAAACACAGTTTCTTTTAATACAATGAAAGCTGGTTAAAAAGGTATGGAATAGCACATGATGTGCAATTCCCATGTTTGCATTCTTAAAAATTAATAATCTTATTATATATTTTGTATAAGAAAATAAAACAATTACTGAGCTTTTCTGCACTTCAATAAACCATTTACCTTTTCTTAGCAAGATTCTACTTAGATAAGACTCAAGATATTAAAGCAAGCTTTAGATTTGCAATATGCAGAAATTATTCTTTTGGCATAAGTAAGCACTTACAGGAAATATCTATGTTTAAATTCAGTATTACAGATCCATAAGAACACAATTTGATGACTCAGCGTGAAACGATTGTAACTGCCTATAAACATATAGGCAGTTACATTCGTTTTGCGCTGAGCCATTGATTATTGTGACATGCTGCAAAAGAGAGCTGCAGAAAACACAAATTAGCCAGAATCTGCAAAAGGAACCTAACAGCTTTTAAGACCAACATGGAGCCAGGTCAGCCAGGGTTTACATACAATCTAATTTCATTCCATGTTGTTCTCTTATAAATTCTTAATGACCTACATGTATAGCAAACCATGACAGAACAAAGTGGCTTGATCTGAAAACATGATAGTCTAAAATGCTAGAGAGCCCTTTCTCAAATATCATGATTTCAATAAGTATCCAAAGATAATGGGGAATAATGGATAGATCTAGCATCTACATATCTAAAGGAATAACATGTGGAAGTTTAGTCAACTACTTAAATGACAAAGTTTAAAAATGTAAAATTCAAAACGATTATATATAATTTCCTTTATCATAAAATGCTAAAGAAAAAAAGGTCTAGAAAGTTTATAAATTACTTTTGTTGAAAAGCAACATAAAAGACTAAATCATACCTTACATTACTGAGATTACACCTGAGATTACTTCTATTTTACTTTACCCTTTCCCAAACGACAAAATTTTAGGGTAACCCACTTCAACAAGAGCCGTCACAGACGGATAATGCTCCCCGAATAAGTGTTTGTCACAAAATAATAACTATCATACATTAAGCCCCCTTTTCCCATGACAGCTTTTTTGTACACACATTATTTATAGAATATGGTCTAGAACATCCTATTTATTACATGAGCACAAAATTTCATTAAATTCTGCCCATTAGATGAAGAGAAATAAGAGAAAAACTAATTTTTACACTAAGGCCCCTTTTTCCATGACGCAGCCTTAAAATTACAAACGGAGAAAAAGGTCCCTAGGTATTGACCCAGGGAGTTCACATGTGAAGTTTCATTGAATTTGGTCCAAGGGTTGCTGAGATATGGCTGTGGACGGACGGACACACGGACGGACACACGGACGGACGCACAGACGGACACACGGACGGACGGACAGCGTGGCGACTATATGCTCCCCCGAAATTTTTTCGGGGAGCATAAAAACTGCCATAAATGACAAAATGTATGTTTTTAAAGATACGATTGGTGTCAAATATGGCACAGAAAATATTGAGACAAAAGGAGAAACTGCTGGTTAACAGCAGTTTCTTCTTTTGTTTCAATGTTTTCCCAAGCATTTTCTATTAGGGACGTCAAAACCAGGTCTTGTTTGGGAAAGGGTTAATCTTTCAAATCCAATCATCACATATGTAGCCTTGTGTCAGTAAGACAATTTTAGACAGGCTAAAATTTAATAAGCAGCAGACAAGAGAGGACATTCAAGAAACTTAAAAGTCAAAATTTCATATAAACAGTGTGAGAAAGGGTTTTAACCATTTTTTTCTTGTTTATTCATTTTTCATCTCACTGGGTTTTAATAATTTGACTTTTGATAGAAAGAGACATGTAAGTTGTTACTTGGCATGCATATGCACTATGTATGAACTTGCTTTTTATTTATTTAAATCTGTCTGTTTTATATTAAAAGGATTTACATGTAACATGTCAGTTGGCAGAAATGAGTTTCTGGCAGCCATCTTTGCCATCGAGGGCTACAGATCTCGTAGCAGTACCTTGTTTTTGTCCCCCTGTAGATGCAGACCTAGGTCTGAGGGTAGACAACTTCTGGGTATAAATTTGTACAGCATTGGCATAGGATGCGGCAGAATTTGTACTGTATGTAGCCGGAGAGTTCCTCATCTGTGCTCCTGAAACTGTGTTTCCATGGTTACTGGAGTGATGTGCGTGATGATGTCGCATGTCGGAGCTAGATGTGGGCACACTGTGTATGGCTGCAGGTAAAACAGGGGAGTTAACTCACACTCGTGTCATGGGACATGTCCCTATTGTAATTACGGTGACAAAAATCATGCTCATCAATCAACATAGATAAGTTGACAATTATGATGACAAATGAAATAAATTCTGATATAGTTTCAATGACATTTAATAAGGACCATGACATCACTAACCAATCTTAATTTCTTAAAATTTCCAAATCCAAGTTCACAATGATGAAACTAGAAAGACCTGAAGGTCTTGAGTCGCTCCACAGGCCTGAGCTTTAATTAATATTTAATCCAAATTTTGATTAGAATGTTCAATACCTGTGGTTCTTAGAGCAAGAAGAATGTAAAACTAAATGTTTGCTACTTGGGAAAGGGTTAAAAGGAAATTCCAGCTTATGTCCACATTAGCAATGAATATTTTCCAACCTATTTTCCTTCTTCCAAACAGATCTAAATTCGTTTATCAATTACTCCTTAATATCCTACGTTTCTAACCAGATAATTGCCATTTCGGAAAGGGTTAAATGAAATGGGAGATAATTCCAGTTTAGGATGATACTAGTAATGATTTGATTTTATTGCGCTTTATTATGCCGTTTTCAACTTCTATGGTCATATCGCGGCGGCTGGAGCACCTAATAAGGGTTCCTGGTATTTCTCGCACCAGTATAACCACAATATCCAAACCGAGCCTCCAGCTGCTGTCTCACATAGATGATTCACACCCATTGGTTAGAGACAAATGACTTTTGTCAAATGTCAGAATGGATACTGGCCGAGCCAGGGTTCGAACTCGAGACCCATGGATTGACAGGCTCCGACGTAACCGACTGAGCTATCCGGGCTCGGCGATACTAGTAATGAAAATCTCCCTTGTGCAAAATAGATCTAAATTTACTTATGAACTGTAGATCTTCCTAAATATACCATATTTCTAATAAATGTTTTGCCATTTGGGAAAGGGTGAAATTCCATTCACTGTTAAGGTCTTTGAATTTACCCAGCCTAAAAATTTGCCATCTGCTAATGGGTTAACACTTCACTATGACCCACTCTTTTATTTAGTTAACACATTTGGGCACACACAGAGTGCACTTCTAAGTACACCCTTAACTCATTACCACACAGTGACTCTGAAACAAGAAGAAATTAAAGGAAAGAGTGGAAATTCCAGCTTAGGATGATATTGGCAATGTAAACAGATACATAGTCCTTAAAATTGTTCAATGAACGACTGAAACTATCTATAGCTAGTTTAACCCATTTCCACACAAAGATACTTTGAAAACATTGTGGAAAATGAAGAAATTGCATGTGACTATCACTTTCTTCATTTTCCACAATGTTAACTTCCCCAAGAGACCAAAAATTAACCTAAAATTGTTGTCTGCAAGGTCTTAGAATTTAGACTAGCCTAAAATTTTGTCCTCTGGTAATGGGTTAACTTGTATCACATTTTCTTGATAGTCACAAACAAAGCTTTAAACAACACAATACTAACAACTCTGTTGTTTTAAAATACCCTTTGGTGACAGACCCTCTCTGCACTTCCAAATACACCCCTTAACCCATTACCAAACAACAAAATTTTAGACTGGTCTAAATTTAAAGACATTGCAGACGAATATTTCAAGTCGATGGATTTTAAACTTTTTTGGTCATTTTGTGTAGAAAACATTATGGGAAATGAAGAAATTGCTTGTCACAAGCAATTTCTTCATTTCCCACAATGTTTTCCAAAGCCATTATCTTATAGGGAGTCAAAACGAGTCATTGTGTGGTAATGGGTTAATAACCTCTAAGCAGAGCTCCAGATAAGAGGGAATGATGACTTTTCAAACTGCAATTTACTGCTATCAAACTCTATATTGTGGGTACTCATTTGTATTGTCTCGTCCAGACGATTCAATTGAGTACCAACAACATAGAGATTGGAATTGAAATAATGAAATTATAATGTCTTTACCCCCACTTATCTGTAGCCCTGTCTAAGAGATAATAATACTGCAATCAGTAACCCTTCCACCCATTTCACACTTTACTTATTACCTGGCTGAGTTTATGCCATATAAATGAGCTTTTAATTCAGGCAGTGAAATTCCGATCAAACTGAAATATACACTCATGCAAGATCTACCAGTCACCAACATTCTGTCCAAATTTTCTATTGATTGGTCAATATTTGTTGTTGCTAGAGTGATAAAAAGCCAAAACGGACATTTTGATATTCAAGGGCAGATAACTCCAGACTTTCTTGTTCAATCTGAATTATTTTGAGGAATCTGAGAGAGGGTCACCCAAGGATCATTCCTGTGAATTTTGATCGAAATCCATCCAGTAGTTTCTGAGAAGAAGATTTTTAAAGAAAAAGTTGACGACCGGACGGACGGACGGATGCACGACGGACACAACGCCATGACAATAGCCCGCTGGCCTGAAAGGCCAGTGGAGCTAAAAATTGATTTGCAAAATGGATACTAATAGCTCTACATTAAGAATGGTCTGTGAATATGGTCACTTATTACCTAAAATACTGTCTCGGGCAATCCAATTGCTGGTGTAAGAAATTAAGATAATTATTCTTAACAGGTTAGAATGGCTGATGATAATATAACATTTTTCATATGTTTATTTCTTTTATAAGTTTCCTGCATATTTCCTTTAAAACATACTATTCAATCTTACTTATACAGTTGAAAAGTAAGAATTGTTAATTCAAATTAAAGATTCAAAGTAAAAATATTTCTATACATACAGACATAATGTGGTAAATTATGCTGACATAATAAAATAAAACATTATTAACCATAACCCATAGGTATCTGTAGATCGTGGAAATCAGGAAAAGTAATTTCTCACAGACCCATAGTACAAATACATTTTATGATGCTTTTGATGTAACTTTTTTTTTTAATTCAGAGTTAACAGACATGATGACTTTAAAAATTTAACAATTCCTTTAAAATATTTAGCATTTAAAAATGAAAACATAGGGATACATGTAGCAGAAAGTATGTTATAAAACAGAAAGAAAAATATACAAATTGCAAATATATAAAGCAAAAATTAAATAAAAGCTATAAAAAATCATTTAACCCTTTCCCAAACAGCAAAATTTTAAGGTGATCCACTTCAAATACTGCCACAAATGACAAAATGGATGTTATTGAAGGAAGGATCTGTGTAAAATATGGCTCAGAAAATATTGAGACAAAAGGAGAAACTGCTGGTTATCAGCAGTTTCTTCTTTTGTTTCAATGTTTTCCAAAGCCATTTCGATTAGGGACGTCAAAACCAGGTCTTGTTTGGGAAAGGGTTAAAGGTCCCTAATCCTTGGTATAAATTAGCATGCACAAAGGTGAGAAGAATTTCTTTTTAACAAAACATACTATCAAATAAGCAGGCAAATTATAAAGAAAATACATTTGAAACTCCCGAACGTCTACAAAAGACTTACATTTAATTTTGTTATGTAGAATAGGTTTTTCCTCCGTGAATGTAGAATAAAAGAAATATAAGCCACATACATCAAAATTCTACTAGACTACTAAACCTTGACCAAGAAATAGATCCGCAAGTGTAGAAATATAAGCTGATACTACAAAAATGCTCAAAAACTGAGGGAAACTAATGAAAGATTGACAGGTGATTTAATTCAACTCACATATCACATGTGCTGTAAAATGTTAAACAGTTTTTAAGTCTAAAACTTGTCAGTTTATTAATAACTAATTACTACAAGCTGATCAAGTAACATGAAATCAGAGTGCATGTAGGAAAGCTTACCAAAATTGACAAAAATATTTTTGGTTCAGCAAGACAGAATTGACAATATAACATAACCAAAAGCTTCTTTTCCTTTGTGCAAAAACAACTTCAGCTTAAGAATCTGCACTTTTTTGCATTAATTTGCTTAAAAATATATAATTAACTACTATTCTGTGCATAATATTGGAGTTAAAAAGCACAATAAGCGTTCTTACAAAAAGATACTAGGTTGTTATGTCATGAAATGTGAATTTGTGACTTTGATACTGTGTTTTCAATTAGAATGATGCCCATGAATTTCAGTTGGCACCATGCAAGTTGTGAATGCATGCAGTGTATAATCAATCAATCAAATTGTGATTTAGAAGAAGTGCAAGAATCTTGTACCCCTTCCCAAAAAGACCTTGTTTCCACGTCCCTAATGGATGTTTGGGAAAACATTGAAACAAAAGAAGAAACTGCTGATAACTTCCATTTTGTTATTTGTAGCAGTTTTTTTAGAGGATCACACTAAAATTTTCTGTTTGGGAAAGGGTTGATTAAATCAACTAACCTTTAGGTACATCCTCCCATCCTGTTTTAGGGTCTGGGGCTCCACTGTCACTCACACTGTCCTTTCTACGAGATAATTGGGCCTCTTGCCTAATTGATGATGATGTTGCTCCGACATGCTTCATAGAGTTCCCTGGATGATATAATGGATGCGTTATTAAACCTTGGTCACTATCTGTGATCAATAGTTCTATCCCTTTATAGTATAACATTTTCTATGGATTTAAAAGTTATATTTTCTTAAAGCCTTATTGTTCCTATGTCAAATAGATTCACTTTATTTACAGTTGAATTTGTTCTGTTTTTTTTTTTTCTTTTTGCTTATTCACATTTCAAATGTTTATAAAAAATAATATACCTGCAAGGTTTTCCTTAGTGCACAAAATTGTGCGCTTTGGCGCATTTTTTTACATAAATGACCCTCTAAAAATTATAAGCAGGGACATGAAGAAACAACATTACAAAAGACATGACCCCCTAATTTGAAGACCAGGGGGACATAATTACCCCCTCTAGAAAAAGTGAAGGAAAAACTCTGAACCTGTAGTTGGTACATGTTGAGCAGACTGAGATTCTCCACCTGTTTTACTGCCCAAGAATATACTAGCAGACTTGTTGATCTTTGTGTAGGTGGTCAAGACTATAATAATAACATAATACATGTATACCTGTAGTTGGTACATGTTGAGCAGACTGAGATTCTCCACCTGTTTTACTGCCCAAGAATATACTAGCAGACTTGTTGATCTTTGTGTAGGTGGTCAAGACTATAATAATAACATAATACATGTATACCTGTAGTTGGTACATGTTGAGCAGACTGAGATTCCCCGCCTGTTTTACTGCCCAAGAATATACTAGCAGACTTGTTGATCTTTGTGTAGGTGGTCAAGACTATAATAATAACATAATACATGTATACCTGTAGTTGGTACATGTTGAGCAGACTGAGATTCCCCGCCTGTTTTACTGCCCAAGAATATACTAGCAGACTTGTTGATCTTTGTGTAGGTGGTCAGGACTTCTTCCAACTCTGCTTCACTGGAATAGAAGGAAGGGGGAAAATATACACATGAAAATGTGGGAAATTTTTCATCATTTTTTCATCATGAAGTAAGGATGTAAAAACCTTAAAGTTGAAAGAACTGTTTGCAACAGAGCATCATATTCTTAAATTTTAGAAGAAAGATGTTTTTCTATGAGGATTAAAAACAGTACCAATAGTGTATATCAAATTTGTGAAAATAAATTAATCCTTGTAATGTTTGCTAAAACTTTTCGAAATTGCTTTAAAATTTTAGCCCTGATAGGATTGAAACTGTATTTGGGCTTCTCCAGTAAGACACTTTAAGGTACAGAATATGCAATTCTAGCTTCAGAAGAAAGGGCAGGTAGATTAGACTACAGAAGTGTTATTTGAGCTGCCTGCCATAAACAGGAGTATTCAGGAATTAAAGTAACAAAGTTTAACCCATTACCAGATGGCAAAATTCTAGACTTGTCCAAATACACAGATGTTGCGGAAAACAAGAGCTGTCACTGTAAGATGACAATGCCCCCGACACAGCTTTGATTTTAAATTATGGCCAATCTATGTTCAAGGTCAAGGTCATCCAGGGGTCAAGGTCACCAAAGTATGTGCCTACAGAAAGGTAATGTACCAAGGAATATTGTGGTAAAGTATGAAGCGAATATGTTAAGTAATAAGGAAGTTATGGCCAATGTTAAAGTTTTTGGACGGAATGACGGACAGACGGACGGACGGACAGACGGACGGACGGACAAGTCAAATTTATGATGCCTCCCTATCGGGGGCATAAAAATCCAAGAGAACCATTTTTTTCATTTCTTGGTCTTTTTGTATAGAAGATATTGTGGAAGCAATTTCTTGATTTCCCATGATGATTTCCACAGCCTTTATCTTGCGGGGCTTCAAAAGGTATTAGTGTGGTAATGGGTTAACAATGAACATTATTTTTCACCATTTTCTTACCTTGCAGTATGTACAAATCTATCAAACTTGTCATCTTCCAACCCTTCAAGACTTTCCGCTCTCCTCAATGATGTATGCTTTCTTTCTAACTGTCTTCTCTGTCTTAACTGTTCTGTCTCCTGCAAGTATCATACAGGAAAAAGATGCTATACAAATGCTGGTTGCAATAAATATATGGAAGTAGGATGAAAATGCTTTTTGACTATATTTTTGTCTTTTTTCCTGAATTTTAAGTACATTTTTCTAAAATAACTGTGCTGGAATTGATTCATACATCAGGAAGATGTTCTTGTCTGTTGGATATGCATAGTCGGTATAAGTATTATTGCAAAATTAATGCTTACAAAGTCCTGAGACACAACAACATCCACCTTTTCATAACATAACAATTCATTCATTGAGCATTATTGGAAGCAGGCCACTCAACTGAACGCATATAATTTTCTACATAATCTTGTTTGCCAATAAAATAGCAGTGCAAATGGTTTTTTCAATATGTGAACAAATGTCACACTGAATTCCTTTTTTTTACAAAAAGTACTCAAGAGTAAAAGAAATGTTAGTTGAACTTGAAATAAAGTAAAGAAGCATGCTGTTCAATCTCCCTCAAACACCAAATTGAGATAAGTTTAATGAATCAAACATATAATGAAAGTGCTACACATGTGCAACCCACACCAAAAAATGAACAATCAAATCCCTAAGCAAATTTGAAAAATGATGTTTCAGACAACACTATAGATGTTGTTTTAACGTATCATTTTTACATTCTTTACTCCTTCCACAGAGACTATCCTTTTATAAACCAATAAATTTCACCTGTGCTGCTAAAGCATTGAAAGTTATATATTTTATGTCATCTAATGAGTTAGAAATATATTCCTTTAACAAATACCCAAATAAATTCATGCTTGACAGCAGGTATTATTCATAAATAATGTATCAAGATAGTAACAATCTTCAAATGGGGGGCGGGGGAGGGGGGTAGCTAATTGCTGGTAAAAATCGCATTAGCATCAATTCATAGGAGAGTGCTTCCATTAGAAAAGGATAGCACTTCATTTTGTAAACCAATTGAAGTTCAAATCTGCATTTTTGTTTGTTTTCACATTCACCACTTCTGATTGGATTGAATATACTCTTATTTTTGCTATTTAAGATCACACAACCGCATTCTGGAGGTTAACCCTTTCCCAAATGACAAAATTTTAGGGAGATCCAATTTGAAAGCGGATGCAGACGACACAATGAATGTTGATAAAGATAAGATTTGTGTATGATACAGCTCAGAAAATATTGAGACAAAAGGAGAAACTGCTGGTTATCAGCAGTTTCTTCTCTTGTCTCAATGTTTTCCCAAGCCATTTCCATTAGGGACGTCAAAACCAGGTCTTGTTTGGGAAAAGGTTAAAGTCCATCATAGTGACAGAAGTATGAAGAGCAGAGCATTAAAAGTACAAAATACTAGGAAAAAATGCACTTTTCAAGAAACCTACCCTACCCTTACTCCATCAAAATACCCTGATAACCTGTTGATTTCATACAGAAACAAATTGACAAATAGGCACTCAGATTACACTTCAAAAACATAATAATTATTTATTCTATCATCAACTATGAGTCATGAACCCTGATTTTATGCATTTATTATCATTTCATAGAGAATGTACTAGTGCTTCTACCATACATGTATGTCAGGTCTTTATATTTAGGTGTATGATACATGTACTAAATTATGTAAATGTATATATACAAATAAATCCCTAACAGCATTGGATACAAAATATTAGCAGCAAACTATCATCTTTTCAATCTCGGACAACTAACAGTCTAATTGTCTTTTTGTTTTTCTTTTGATTCAATTTTAACTGGTATATCTGTCAATTTGTTTAGCAGACCATTTCACTTACAATAAATTTCTGAAGTCTCAAAAATTCCTGAAAGTAAGTGCTACATTGTTTAAACAGTGTGTAACTATAGTTGCTTTAACCCATTCCCAGATGACAAAATCCAATCAAAGTTAATCACAAATATATAATTGTAATAATTCTACAAATTTCAAATCACTGATCTAGTACACAGCATAAATAACAAACTGCATATACCCATGTCTTAAAAACACCTCCTTCTTTAAACAAAACCACACTTTTTTCTATGCTTCTTGTTAAAGAAGTTAATCCAAATATCTTACATGTTAATACAAATAAGTACGCAAAAATATGTACATGTTTTCCAAATTCTAAGTAGTTTAATATCAGTGTATTTTATATCTCAATTCTTTTTAACACTTTTGGAAATCCTGTTACATTGATAGATTTGTTAATAAGAGAAATTAGATTGGTTTGATAATTCTGGCTCAGGCAATTTTTGTTTTCCTGCCAGTCATTTTGGCTTATAAGTTGGTGTTCATGGTTGCAGGGAAATGCAAGCCAAACAATATGATATCAGGTACTAGTTTTTTTCTTCAGCGAAGGTCAAATTTTTTTAAGAACTTTTTAACAGTGTTTAAGACATGTTTTTTAGCAGTGATTATCAAACAATGACAAAAAAGGCTATCAAAGCTAAACAGCGCTGTCAGGTTACCAAAAGGTCCAGAACCCCTGCCATACATCTCTGAAATCAAAGTTGCCCAGTCTAAACGCCACAGTTTGTGACCCGTAACGCCAAAAGGGACCTTATCCAAACTCCAAAAATCCAAATTTTGACAAACTTGTCAGACCCAGCATAGGTCAACCAGATCCCAAATGCGAAAAATGAGCATATAGTAAGATGGAAAAAACTTTCCGGATTTCGAAAATTACATAAAAGTGAAAAGTGTCGGCCTTAGTCTGGCTGCGCGGACTGCGCAGCTAGACTAAGGTGGCTATTTTTCACACTTCCTATAGGGTCCCTTTTAGCGTGATGGGTCACATATACAAAAATATGTGAGCAAACTGAATAAGATTTTTTTCTCCATAACTTGCAATCTGCAACATCCAGTTATTCATCATTTTCTTATCTTTCATAAAAAGTAATATAGATACATTAACAAAGTATCAACATCAATTAACACGAAAAAAATATTAAATAACTGTCCAATGAGTAAAAATTCCAAAAAATATTTTGAACTATTGTACAAACTTTCACAGCAAATTTCTGCAATAAGAAAATGATAAACATTTTTTAGAACAAGTATAAACTAGAAATCTATCACTGAAGGTGATAAAAATACCCCCGCCACCACCTTTGTTCGGACAAGCATTTTTGTTGATTTAGGAGCCATACTCAGAAATTGTAAATCCGATTTTATTGAAATTTGGTCCAATCAGGGGCCATAACTCAGAAAGTATCAGTCTGATTTCCATGAATTTTGCATCTTGCATATATACAGGTCCTAATCCATACCTGTGCCAAGTATGAAGCAAACCGTTCATTAACTGAAGGAGGAATTGTCCGGACAAGCATTTTTGTCAAATCAGGGGCCATAACTCAAAAAGTGTCGGTCTGATTTTCGTGAAATGTGCATCTTGCACATGTACAGAAGTTAATGCACACCTGTGCCAAGTATGCAGCAAATCAGATAGTAACTAAAGGAGGACTTGTCCGGACAAGCATTTTTTGGTCAAATCATGGGCTATAACTGAGAATGTAATGGTCAGATTTTCGTGAAATGTGCGTCTTGCACATCTACAGGTCCTTATGCAGACATGTGCCAAGTATGCAGCAAATCAGACAGTAACTGTAGGAGTTGGCCGGACAAGCATTTTTGGGTCAAATCAGGAGCCATAACTCAGAAAGTATCTGTCCGATTTTTGTGAAATTTGCGTCTTGCACATCTACAGGTCACAATAAACACTTGTGCCAAGTATGAACTAAATCAGTCCACAAGTGTAGGAGGAGTAATCCGGACAAGCATTTTTGGTCAAATCAGGGGCCTTAACTCTGTAATTATCAGTGCGATTTTCGTGAAATTTGCGTCTTGCACATCTACAGGTCCTAATGCACACCTGTGCCAAGTATGAAGCAAATCGGACAGTAACTGTAGGAGGAGTTGGCCGGACAAGCATTTTTGGGTCAAATCAGGGGCCATAACTCAAAAAGTATTGGTCCGATTTCCGTGAAATTTGCGTCTTGCACATCTACAAGTCACAATGAACACTTGTGCCAAGTATGAACTAAATCCGTCTACAAGTGTAGGAGGAGTTATCCGGACAAGTATTTTTGGTCAAATCAGGGGCCATAACTCAGAAAGTATCTGTCTGATTTTCGTGAAATTTGCGTCTTGCACATCTACAGGTCCTAATGCACACCTGTGCCAAGTATGAAGCAAATCGCACAGTAACTGTAGGAAAAGTTGGCCGGACAAGCATTTTTGGGTCAAATCGGGGGCCATAACTCAAAAAGTATTGGTCCGATTTCCATGAAATTTGCGTCTTGCACATCTACAGGTCACAATAAACACTTGTGCCAAGTATGAACTAAATCGGTCCACAAGTGTAGGAGGAGTTATCCGGACAAGCATTTTTTGGTCAAATCAGGGGCCATAACTCAGTAATTATCAGTGCGATTTTCGTGAAATTTGTGTCTTGCACATCTACAGGTCCTAATGCACACCTGTGCCAAGTATGAAGCAAATCGGACAGTAACTGTAGGAGGAGTTGGCCGGACAAGCATTTTTGGGTCAAATCAGGGGCCATAACTCAAAAAGTATCTGTCCGATTTCTGTGAAATTTGCGTCTTGCACATCTACAGGTCACAATGAACACTTGTGCCAAGTATGAACTAAATCGGTCAACAAGTGAAGGAGGAGTTATCCGGACAAGCATTTTGTTGTCAAATAAGGGGCCATAACTCAAAAAGTATCGGTCCGATTTTCGTGAAATTTGTGTCTTGCACATCTACAGGTCACAATGAACACTTGTGCCAAGTATGAACTAAATCGGTCAACAAGTGTAGGAGGAGTTGTCCGGACAAAGTTTTGGAGACAGACCAACCAACCAACCATCCAACCAACCATCCAACCAACCATCCAACCATCCAACCACTGGACCGACAGGTTGATTCCAGTATACCCCCTCCAAACTTCGTTTGCGGGGGTATAATTATGTCTAAATTTTGATTGAACAATTAATTACTGCTGACATTTCACATTCCGTTATTTTTTTAAATAGAGAATTTTATATGTTGTAATCATATGCATTATTGGCTTGCTGTATGTGCTTGAATTAGGTTATATTACAGTAAGCAGCCATTAAGCGCACCATTAAGTTTCTCCTCCGTATGCATTCACAGTTTACACGAAGCATAAACATATAGATATACCTGGAGACATATAGATTACAACCTAGCCGTGTAAAGTCATATTTGTCTATAGAAACAGAGACCCAGTTAATACATGTACATGTACTAGCAAAGAAATTGTACTAATCTAGATTACCTCTTGGCCTCTAGAAATCAGCTGAAATTTTATAGGAAGGTCTAAAGACTAATATATAATATCATTTCAATGGAAAAGATCAAAGTATTGGTGAAAAGACTACAAACATAAAAAACTTCTAAATATCTAAGTGAATAGGTGAACCAAAATTCTTTATTGAAATCAGCCATGCAGAAAGAAAAGATTTATAGTGGGTTAGGTACATTTTTCAACATGTCCATAGATAACCTGTTCACGATGTGTGGATCTAGAGCAGGTGGGGGGGGCCTCTCTTCAAATTTGGCCAAAGAAAGGGTTATCAAAACAGTTTCGTATGAATTTTTACTGCACAAAGATTGGCTAGAACCCACTTTGGAAAAAAGCCAGGATATTTCACCATGGTCAATTGCAAGAGTTTTCAAGAATGTTCATTTTATTTAAGTGGGAAATAGGTTATGTAGGATGCATAAGCAAAACCAACTACAAAAGATTTGCATGGAAGATTTTTTCTGTTTTGAATTATATTTTTGCAATTTCATGCCATTCTGTGATTTAGGAGGTTCAAAGCTCAACACAATAGTTTCAGACAACAAAAGTATGTTACAGTGGTGGACGGACATTTTGGCCACGGACGTTTTGGCCAGGACGTTTTGACCATGGAGGTTTTGGCCAGCCTTATTGGAAAAATGGAAATTTTGGGCAAACTCAATTTATCCATCCATTTTTCCAATATGACTGGCCAAAACGTCCTGGCCAAAACATCCGCGGCCAAAATGTCCGCAGCCAAAACATCCTACATTCGTTACAGTTCAGGTTACAGAACTTTGAAGATCTAGTTTTAACGTTTTAAGAATCATTTGAAGAAAAAAGTCATCTTTAGAGTATGCCAGGGGCTCAAAAACATATTGTGTAAACAGAAAGGTTAAAATGTAAGAGGAAATTCTGGGTAATAGTAAAAGCTTTTAACTCATATGTGTTGCATCATAAGTAAACATGACTTGAGAATACAGAGAGAATTGAACTTGACCATGAGACTGAAAAGACAGTAGATTTGACACCTTTCAGGTTTGGGTCCTGATAATTTGATTATATTCTTCAAAATGAAGCTAAAAAAATTTCAATATAACCAAAGAACAACTGTGTTACATCTGTCTCTTGTAATTTTATTTCTTTTAAGATAAATAAACCATTTTTTTTTCTTCACTATTTCAAAAATCATATTTGTTGAAGACATGAAGATAAAGTATTTTTTGAGAAATTTACCCTTTCCCCAACAACACCTGATTTTGAAGTCCATAATAAAATAAGCTTTGGAAAACATAAAGCTTTGGGAAATATTTTGCTATAGCCCAATATGCACCAATTTCAAATTCATTTACACCCATTTTTTTGTCGGCAGCAGCTTTCAAGTTTCACTAGAATGAAATTATGATGTTTAAGAAATTAAGCCAGGTTATCATGTGATGCAACATAAATATGAGGAAATTCCGGGTACAGGTTAAGGTAAAAGCTGATTAGTAATATCCTCTACAAACAACCATACCTTGTTGTAGATATGGACAAAATCACCAAGTTGTTTGGCTAAAATTCTCCGTCTGTCATTTAGTGGAAGCTTCCGACTGGGAACCACAACTTTGAATGACTGTTGTAGATTCACTGCTGCTCTCTTTAGAAACCTCAACACTAGGTCCTGCAATTATGGTAAGAATAGCACTGTGCATTTAGTTGTGTAAACAATTGAAGAAAAGTACTGATAACAAGCCTCAATTTTGAAAATGTCTAACTATTGTCTACATTATTTTAGATGTTTGCACAATGTTTGTTCTGTTAAAATGTCACATTTGAGTAAATGTGCACATCTGTGCAGATTACTCTTAGTCTATATTGCCTACAAAAGCTTTGGTCACAACAGGAATATGATGCAAACAACATGAGAAAGGTTAAGTTAGAAATAAAGTTTCTGCCTGTTTACTTACCATTTGTTCATTTAGTCCATCCACATCATCCTGAGATAGTGAGTTACTGTCTGTCATCAGTCGTTGTTGAACGCGGACCAGATACATCGCAAAGGCAGTGCGAGCTTGAACTTTACTGAAAAATTAATTATCAATTAGTATGATATATCGCAAAGGCAGTGTGAGCTTGAACTTTACTGAAAGATCAAATTAAATAGTCAGTTTACATAATCATTAAACTAAATGTTTTAATGGTAATCAGCTTTTGTTGTGAAACAATTTTTTAGATTTATAGATTTTTAATGTTATAAAACAAGAATTCAACTAGAATGGACAAAAGCTTGCATATCAACCACAAAAACAAAGTTTTGTTACATTGTTATATTGTAATGTTATGCTGAGAATTTTAGAGGTTGTTGTGAGGAAAAGCTTATTGTTTAACCCTTTCCCAAACAAGACCTGGTTTTGACGTCCCTCTTAGAAACTGTTTGGGAAAACATTGAGACAAAAGAAGAAAATGCTGATAATCAGCATTTTCTCCTTTTGACTCAATGTTTTCTGTGCTACAAATTGAACAAATCAAATCTTTTTCAGCATCTATTATGTTGCTGCATCAGCTTTCAAATTGGAATAGTCAAATTTTTTGTCGTTTGGGAATGGGTTAAAGAGGACGATCCATCAGCACTTCCGTAATTGTCATAAAGAATGTAGACTTACAACTGACGGCTTTGCAAACATTTGCTGCATGTATTGCAAAGTAGGAATAATCCTTTCCCAGACGGCGATAATTTAGACAATTCCAATTTGAAATCTGTTACAAAAGACAAAATTGATTTTACAGGGAAATAAAATCTGCAAGTTATTGCATAGAAATTGTTAAGGCAAAAGGAGAACTATTATTTTTTGTTAAGCAGAACAGACAAGCTGGAAGTAGTATCTTCTTTTTGCTACTTGGGGGACAGGCTCTCCACTGCTGGGGGATGTGATCTCGCCACAATCACAAGGACCAAGACAGCTTGGAAGAAATTCAGAGAGCTATCATCAGTCCTTACATCACGCCACCTTTTCTATCAGACAAGAGGTCGCATATACAGCACATGCGTGAGGAGTGCGATGCTTCATGCCAGTGAGACCCGGGCCTTGACAAAGAAAAACCTCCAGCGACTACAAGGCAATGACAGGGCCATGATCCGCTAAATCTGTGGCATAAAACCAAAAGACACAGCTGCTGTAAGGTCACATGAGTTTCTGGTGCATCTTGGCCTGGAAGACCTCGCCCTTGTACTGCGAGAGAGACGGCTCCGCTGGTATGGCCATGTACAGAGATCAGACAATGCAATCAAGACAGCATACCAGCTTGAAGCCTCTGGAAAGCGTAGCGCTGGACGTCCTAAAACCTCCTGGAAAGAATTATTGGAGAGAGATGCCAGGGAATGGAATCTATCAGTTACTGAAACCAGCGACAGAAAGAAATGGAGAACAGGAGTTAAATCTGCTATGCGTGCAGCCAGCCAGACAACTGGACGGGATCCTGCTGACGGTGGAACAGTCCCTTCACCTACACGATAAACAAAACACTGATGATGATGATGATGATGAAGCAGCATTTTGTTCTTTTGCCACAATGTTTTCCCTAGCCTTTTTATTTGCGACATCAAAACCAGGTCTTGTTTGGAAACACTTCATCATATACCTACCTTAAAGTGTGCCCTTCTTTCAGTAGTTCCACCACATTATATTTGACCTCTGGTTGCAGAAGGGGTGGAGGCGGGCTGTCAGGATGGGGTGGGGGATCTACCATGACCCCATCTACATAATCCTCTTTATCACTCCCATTTATTCCATCTCAAAGTTCAAAATGCTATATTTCATTTATTGTTAATCAAACCCTATATTGTCGGTACTCATTGGAATCGTATCATCAAGACGATTCAAATGAGTACCCACAACATAGGGTTTAGAATTGACTTTACTCCCTCTTATCTGTTGCTCTGCATATTTTCAGAGAAAAAGTTTTCAAGAAGGAATGTTGCATCAACCACAAATTGGCATATTCTATATTTACCTTAGAGTGTGTCCTTTTTTCAGCAGTTCCACCACATTATATTTGACCTCTGGTTGTGGTAGGGGTGGGGGCGGGCTGTCAGGAGGGGGCGGGGGATCTACCATTACCCCATCTATATCATCCTCCTTGTCCCTCCCTTGTTTTCCATCCGTCCTTTCCGACTTATCACTTTCTGGCTTATTTCTAGCAAGAGCTGCTAAACCACCACCTGTTCTTTTTTCAGTTTTTAAATCCGACTTAGAATCTTTTTCCACCACAATTTGAATCACATCCTCTGATTTGAGTTTTTGAGCACCTTTTTCAAGTTTGTTTTGAACTTGTTCTGATTTTTGTGACAACTGGTTGTTTCGCTCGGAAATGTTTCTTTCCGTTATGGGAACCTCGTCCTCATCCTCGTTTTCTTCTTCGTTCTCTTCATTTTCTTCTCCAGATTCTTCTGCTACACCCTGAACAAGTTTTCTTCTCTCTGCTCTTCCTACAATGAAAAGTTCCTTTGAGTTGTGATCTGCAAAAAGGTCTCTTATAGCATTTGAGACAACCATGTTTCCGAATCAGACTGTTCTTAACCCATTTTCCCATATTGACACTTTGTGGCGCCCCACAAGATAAAGGCTTTGAAAAACGTCCCAAACTGAAGGAATTTACAACAAAATATTTTCATCTTGACATATATACAGTAATGCAAGTTTTCTTGGGATTCATTCATTGAATTAAGTTAAGCTTTATCACACTTTCATCATGACTTTTGCCAAGATTTCTAAACGATCTGAAAGATCAACCACCCTTTTCACGCAGCAAAATTTCAAGGAGATGTAGACAATAAAATCAAAGCAATCAAACATGAAAAAAAATTGTGAGAAAGCATGAAAAGCACTGAAAGAAAAGAAGAAAATGCTGGTTATCAGCATTTTTTCTTTTCCTGCAGTGCTTTTCAAACCTGTCTTTATATGAGATTTCAAATGCATGTCTTGTTTGGGAAAGGGCTAATGTATTTACTTACTGTTCCGACTTTTTCTTCTCCTTCTATTCCTACACCTTCTATTTCCAAGTTTTCTTTCATATCTTTTAGTGCGTAATAATGCTAGTGCATAGGCTGCTGCTAGCTGATAACAGGAACAAATTAAAAATTAAGTGACATATTATTCAAATACAAATACATTTGTATAGCTCAAAAAGTAATATTATTCAATTGCGCTTCACAGAGTTTAATTTACGAACGAAAGTATGAACAGTATTAAGTATTTTGAATAATTCAATCACTGTATATTTGTCTGAATAAAAGGGTCTTTATTTGGAATCTGAAATAGGGATCATGTTAAATAGATTTCAAGTGATTTGGAAGCAGATTCCACCATTTCAGGCCTATAACCACCAGCGATATATCATCAAATTTAGTTTTAAAGCATGGAACAACAAAGTTTATGCAAGTATCACTAGCTGATCTTAAGCGATATGTACTTTGGGCTGGATTGAATTAGTTCCTAGGGTAAACCAACACATTCCCAAGCACAACCCGGGAAACGATGACAAGCACCTTGAGAACAAGACTCTTGCTTGTATAATTAACCAGTGAAAATAAGTTCTAACATAGTACATCAATGAATCTGCATCCTAGCCATGTATCACTGTAAGTTCATTTCCTGGACAAAACAAAACTTTCACTCACCTCTGCGGTAGGTTTGACTGAGTTATTTGCCAGCTGAATATATGCACTCCTGAAACAGAGGAAAATTATCCTTTCACTGTTTTTTAAGGTAGTACACCCCTAATAAGTTTCATGCAACATGAAAATTTTTATCTGGACCTATTTTGGTGACTTTGTAAACAGTCAGAGGTGGAGCTTTCACCCCTGAATGTATACTATTCGCCCCAATAATTCCTGTAGTGTGAATTTCATTCGGGGTAGACTATACCTTAACCATTAACAAAACATAAGATGTAAAATGAACTTAACTTTAAGATTGCCAACCAAGATGCCATAAATGATACCATTGTAAGTTGAGTTTTACAATCCAATGTCTTGAAGAACATTAACTTGTTGCAACAGGAATTTCAATTCATTTTCCTTTGTTTCACCAGTAAGTATTGATTAGCCAGTCACAAATTTAAGGTAGACCACCCCTAATAAGATTCACAAAACATCAGAATTTTTGTAATGTGACCATATAGAAAGAATATGCAACAAATGCTTATGTTGTTGAAAGAAAAATTCCGACGTTGCATGAATCTCATTTAGGGGTGAACAACCTTAACTCTCATGTAATTGTATGAAAGTATTTTTCATTTGTAGTACATATCATTTTTCATACAAAAAATCTTGTCTTTCAGGTCAAAGTAGAATTTCAAGATTTTTAAATGAAATCTCAAACGTTATGCTAGGAATCATCAAGAAAAGTGGTAAAAGAAAGGAACAAGAAAATGCTAATATTCAGTCAATATTGACCTTTAAAGGGGAAAACAATTTGTATAAATGAATATGCTAACTTTCTAATGTAAGTTAAGAGAAAAGCAAAAAGTTGGTACTTTATTCTTGCTTAAAATACCAAAAAACAATTTGGATATTAAAAGTTTGGAAGATTCAAAAGTCCAGATTAGCATACAGTAGAAAGACAGAAATCTAATGTACAACCTTTGACACTGCAACCTTTATTTACCTAATTAATCAATCAATTGCAGCAACCCACACTCTTTTCGCAGAGAAATAATTGCTTTTCATGACATTTGACTTCTTCTTAATCCTTTTCTTATTATTGTCTACCAATCCCAAAGACATAACATTTGTCTCTACTGTTTTGTTGAAACAAATATAACTTAAAATATTGAGTCAACTGTTTGATACAATCTGAACATTGGTCAATTTACATGCAATTCCCCCTAACCAATACTAGCTCTACCATATCTTGCTCATAAAACACAAAGAACACAGAAACACGACCAGTGATTCCTTGTTTAAAGACAAAGTAATGGTTTAGTGACATTGTTTCTTTTGCAACATACAAATCTAAGCAGAGCAAAAGATAACAGGGCTTAAAGGTATCCTAAAAGTGTTATTTCAGATCCAAACCCTATGTTGTGGGTACTCATTTGAAGCGTCTCGGTGAGATGATTCCAATGAGTACCCAAAACATACATTATTGCATTTTGTAAGGGCAATACTCCCTCTTATCTGTACCTCTGACTAAGTTTTTATGTGACAATCTTTATTCATCTTGCCTAGGAGACCGTCTAAGAAACAAGACATTGATTGATTAATCTAAATAATTTATCAAAAATCTTATTGGTAATTGCAATTTCTCACTGACAAACAAATTTAGCCTACTTTTGATACATTTTTATATACTGATCTAGTAAACTATACAGAGAGCTACTTTACTAAATACTTACAAAGTTAGTTTGGGGTGAAAATCCCTATGTAAAAAGATATTTAACACTAAATAAACATCTTTTTCAAAGTGATGTTCTTATATCGCTGCTTTTCAACAAAAAACCTCATAACGGCAGCTTAAATCAAGCTGCAGTTACGAGGTTTTCGTTGAAAAGCAATGATATGTGTACACCTTAAAGAGACCATCTAATTGTAGACAAAAAGTGCTTGCAAGAACTTGAAATATCTTAAAAATAATAATCATAACTGAAACACAAATTCTACACAGATAAAGCTTAAAACATACAACCAAATCCTGAGAAAGAAAATGAAAGACAAATATAGAAGGAGGAAAATAGAAGAATGACCTGAAATTTCAGAGTCATATACCAGTTTATCAATTTCATTACCATGAGCATAATGCTAACTATGAAAATGTAGGCAATAAGTTGATATTTTTATTTAAAAAACTCTACAAAACAATTCTATCATTAAAAGAAGAAACTGTAGACTAATACCAGACTTAAATACAGTCTAATCTTGATCTACAACCTGCTTGCCATCAATCCTCTCTCAAACAACAAACTTAATTGGAAATCTAGATAATTTTGAAGGAAAGGGAAAAAATGCAAATTTCCATCATTTTCTTTTTTGTCTCTCAAAGTTTCCAAAGCTCTATTCTCTATTGGAAACTTCAAAATAAGCTATTGCTATTGTTAACCCATTACCAGACAACAAAATTTTAGACTAGTTCAAATTCAAAGGAGTTGCAGACAACAATTTCAAGTGAATGAAATTATATATTACAAGGTCTTTTTTATGGAAAACATAGTGGGAAATGAAGAAATTGTTTGTCACAAGCAATTTCTTCATTTTCCACAGTGTTTTCCAAAGCATAAATCCTTTGAGGAGTCAAAGAGTTAAAATGTGGGAATGGATGGGTTAAAGAATTGTTAAACAATGGAATTTTAGCTGAATTTCAGGTTTGTCTAAAAGGAAAGAACACAAAGTATTAAGTCACTTACTTGGCCCTTGATCCAGCCGATGTTGACCCCCTCATTACTGTGGATGTAGAACCACTTTTATGTCTGAAAATACATCGAATGTGTAGAGAAAAATCATTTTATCTGTATAACCTGTAATATGATTTATGTGCAGTCTCAATGTTTCTAAAGCTATCTATACATGTATTGGGTACTTCAACACAAGCTATTGCTTTTGTTAAACAGTGAAATTTTATCTGAAATTCCAATTTATCTTAAAGGTTAGGACATAAAAAGGTTAAATTTGCCTACAAAACATGTTTGCTCTAAAAATAAAGAAAACTAGAACTGTCGCAAAGCAGACAAATACCCGCCACTATCACCTTGTCACCGGAAAAGTGCTATAGGTCAAAAGGTTCTTAAGTTGGAGCACGGAAACGAATTTTAAACAAAGTCCAACTATGACCTTGACCTTTGACCTTGGTGACCCAAAAACAATAGGGCACCTCCTTGGATCATGGGCAACAACTGTGTAAAGTTTCATGATCCTAGGTCAACCGGTTCTCGAGTTAGAGCAAGGAAACGGATATTAAACAAAGTCCGATTGTGACCTTGACCTTTGACCTTGGTGACCCAAAAACAATAGGGTACCTACTTGGGTCATGGGCAACAACTGTGTAAAGTTTCATGATCCTAGGTCAACCGGTTCTCGAGTTAGAGCACGGAAACAGATTTTAAACAAAGTCCAATTATGACCTTTGACCTTGGTGACCCTAAAACAATAGGGCACCTCCTTGGGTCATGGGCAACAACTATATAAAATTTTCTGATCCTAGGTCAACCGGTTCTCGAGTTAGAGCACGGAAACGGATTTTAAACAAAGTCTGATTGTGACCTTGACCTTTGACCTTGGTGACCAAAAACGATAGGGCACCTCCTTAATTCATGGGCAACAACTGTGCAAAGTTTGATGATCCTAGGTCAACCGGTTCTCGAGTTAGAGCACGGAAACAGATTTTAAACAAAGTCCAATTGTGACCTTTGACCTTTGACCTTGGTGACCCTAAAACAATAGGGCACCTCCTTGGGTCATGGGCAACAACTGTGTAAAATTTTCTGATCCTAGGTCAACCGGTTCTCGAGTTAGAGCACGGAAACCGATTTTAAACAAAGTCTGATTGTGACCTTGACCTTTGACCTTGGTGACCAAAAAACAATAGGGCACCTCCTTGGGTCATGGGAACAACTGTGTACAGTTTCATGATCCTAGGTCAACTGGTTCTTGAGTTAGAGCACGGAAACAGATTTTAAACACAGTCCGATTGTGACCTTGACCTTTGACCTTGGTGACCCCAAAACAATAGGGCCCTCCTTGGGTCATGGGCAACAACTGTGTAAAGTTTCATGATCCTAGGTCAACCGGTTCTCGAGTTAGAGCATGGAAACGAAAAAGTCTACGGACGGACAGATGGACGACTGGACGGACGGACGGATGGACGGACAGACAGACAGACATGGTGAAACCAATATACCCCCCTCTACTTCGTAGGTGGGGGGTATAATGAAGATTTTTCTTTTAAACAAGGAAACATGTTACTGAATAAGTGCTTTAATTAGATAGTCAATATATTGAATCACAGCAATCATTGGTAGATTTACACATATGTGACTGATCACGCTAAAAGGGACCTTATCTTAGTTATCGGATGTGTGAAAAATATCGACCCTAGTCAGTCTGCACAGTCCGCGCAGCCAGACTAAGGCCGATACTTTTCACTTTCATGTAATTTTCTGAATCTGTAATGATTTCCCTATCTTACTTTATGTTCATTTTTCAAATACGGTATCTGGTTGACCTGTGCTAAGTCTGACAAGTTCGCAAACATTTGGATTTTTTTACTTCTGATAAGGTCCCTTTTAGTGTGACGGGTCACATACTGATTGAGATTTAAAACAAGACATAATTATAAAATGTTTAAGAGTTAAATAATAATATTTACCTTTCTGGAAATAATTTTTGGTGAAGCATAAGGTTATGTGTGGTAGTAAACTGTAGGAAACTCCTGAAAATGGATTAAACAATAAAAACTCTCATTATCGCAATAAAAACTCTCATTATCGCCATGCTTTGATGATTACTTGTAATTTAGCCCTTTCCAAAATTGATAAATTTTAGGGTTGACTACTGCAACAGACAACAAAATTGATGTTGATAAAGAAAATATTTGTGCACAATAAGGACCAGAAAATATTGAGGCAAAATGAGAAAATGCTGATTATTAGGATTTTGCTCTTTTGTCTTTATGATTACCAAGCCTTAATAACTTTTAGGGTCATCATAACCAGGTCTTGATTGGGTAAGGGTTAATTAAATATTCATTGCCTTTATTTTCACTAACAAAGCGAAATATTTAAAAATCAGTAACTAGTTAAAACTCAACAAATATCGCATAAAAAGGGATAAGTTTGCAGTGAAATCTATCAATATTTTGACCTATTCAAACATAATGACACTTTTAGAGGCCCAAAAAGATAAAGGCATGGAAAATATTGCAGCAAATGAAGAAATTGCTTTTGAAAAGCAATTTCTTCATTTTCCAGTGTTTTCAAATCAAAAACATCAATAAATCTTAGAAATTGGAACAATTTAAAATTGCGTTGTGTGGTAATGGGTTAAACATGATCTTATAGAAAATTAATATAGCTTGGTTCTCAAAGCTAAAAACATCCTTACGAGTACAGGTCCCATGAATCAGCTGTAGGAAATATCCTGACCCATCCCCCTTTTCTTGAGTCCTCTTCTTTAACCCTTCGTAAAACCCGGATCTCCTCGCTGTTAAGACCGGCCATGGACTTGCTTGTAGCGCTCGCAGGGTCACGCCCATTGTCTGATCCCTTCTTCATACTTCCCGCCGAGGATGGACGCTGCTTCTGTAATGTAGAATGATTTTTAGAATTTGTGAAATATAAAAGATAACATGGGCTTCTCTTGACAAGCAAACATAATTGACAAGAAACACCTGTGACTCTGAAAAGGAGAAAAGCTAAGTTGTTCATCAAATGTTTTATTACAGATATGAACGAGGGTTGTCCCAGAAAGTGAGACTTTTTAAATATTTTCTAAATGTGACGTCCGATTGACTTTAAATTTACACAGTATGTAATTTAAACATTTTAACACCGTTTAACATACAATCTGTACCAAAACAATAATACTTCTTCAAAATATTGAATGAAAAGGAGCGTGTGGTAAGGGTACCCGGAGCACGTCACATTCTAACATGACAAACGTTCGCAAATTCGAAAGATGATTTGGTTTTCACAATAATAATGAAATCAAAGTTACATCTTCGTGTAGCACACAATTTGGTGATAACTTGCTGACATTTTCATGTAGATGACGTCAGTAATGTTGATGCTCTGTAAAAATGTGTGACTACACCTTCGTTTAAAAATGCGACGTCGGCGAAATCCGCAGAGCAAAAATATTGCGACCAGGGAGGAATGACACCTTCATAAACGACAGTAAGAAGTGACGTATGCTGAATAGTAAGATATAGTAAATCCTACACTTGTGTTCAAGTGGCACAAGCATTATGGTGGTGGGCTGCTACTTACAATGATGGAAAATAGAACAGGACTTAGAATGAGTAAATCTACAAATACGAATTTAAATTACAGCGTTCTCGACGTCGGCCAACGTCAAACAGTTTGTCAGCTTTTTGAATAACCGGGAAGCAGCATATCAGTCTGGGTAACATTACATTGTCGACAATCTACAGAAAGATAGCATGAGCTGATCCAGGTTAGAGACCCCTGGGCATAATCTCCCCTGAAATTTAGCCTAAAAGGTGGTTAGAAAATGGTTTTGCTTCAATTGTTTATGCGCATAGCTTGGTCCGACATCCACCTTCACATGGGAAACTGCCATTTCGGAACACGTTGTCCTTTTTGAAAAATTCATGGGATCGCCCTTGAATATTATGTGTAAGCTGTGACTCGACTTTTGAATGAAGATGATATTACAAAGCCTGATTTGGCTGCAAGTCCTTTTATTTCGTATTTCCTGGCTTTGAATTCGAATTTACATTGGACCATTTTATAAACTGCGGATGGAATTAGAATTTCGTTTAAAAAAATGAAATACGATTAGAAAATTAAAACAGCGTTAATCAAAAATGTATATAAAAATTAGGTTGAGGGTTGCAGAAAGTGTACTGAACGCATGGTACTTCGAAAAGAGTGACATAACTGACGTTATATTTACATGACGTTATACATGACGTTACGTTACCGTGCGCCTTAACTCCATCACTAACAAGCTAATTTTCCGGTTATTTTTGTTAATTTTAGAGATATTCTCTCAAAAATTCACATGCGAGTCACAAACATCTTGTATAAAATGATGATAAATTTATATCAATCTATGTTGACTATTGTATTAAATACAAACATTGTCCCACTTTTTCTGGGACAACCCACGTATATGTACAGTATAATGATTCCTTATATTTTCATTGTTTCTGAAATGTTTCATTTCATTATCAAAAGTACAGAATAAAGTATAAGAACTTCAGTATAATATGCCAATGAATGTAAATCAAAAACTTGTTTAAGCAACACCTTTTTCACTTTAGTATGACATTGTGGGCTTATGAGGTCTCTCAAACAATTATGTATCCAAACTAATCATCAATGGAACTTCAAATGTCAAAATAACACCAAAATGTTTCATGCTGTTACTGCACATATTTGAACACACCTTAAACATGCAAATTGATCTCCATTAATCTCATTAAGCAAAATTTCAAAAAAAGGTTTCAGGAACATTGACAACCTTTCTGCACTCATCAAATACTTTAAATGTCACCCCTTGTGCAATTAAACAACAGTTTTAATTTGGAAGCTATGCAAATGAGCATTCAAATCTAAAGTTTTAATAAGTTCTGATTTCCTGAATTATTTTATCATACTTTGATTAAAAGAAATAATAATACATGTAATAACAACTTCATTTATAGAGCCTACACATTTGGTTGCCCAATCATTCATGTAGGTTTTTATATACATTAATTAAATGTAATCTCTTTTGGAAGATGCCGAAACATATTTGAAGGCCCCAATAACTTACTTTACATAAAGCATGAACTGTAGCCACTGAATTAAGCTTTACATGCATCAAAAACTTTCATAAAATTACGGAGAACAAAATCGAATAGAGGTCAAGATAAGGCTGAATGTCCATTGGATCATTCTTATTCATTTGCAACAGAACAAGTTTTTACATTGTCTTCCACGCTTTCCCAAACTAGACAGCCCTGGCGGTCTGGAAGCGCTCCACAGGCCTGAATTGTTTGTCTTGTTGAGTGCAATTTCAGATGTTAGACTGTGCAAATGCATGACTGCTTTTTCAAAAATGATTTTACTCATGATGTAAAATTCAGATCAAGTTGAACATTACACTGGCAATATCTTAAAGTCACCAGCATTCTGTCCAAGTTTTGTCTTGATTGGTCAATATTTGTAATTGTTAGTGTGAAAATGAAGTGAAAATAAAGACAAAAATGGCAATTTTGTCAATTTCGAGGGCACATAACTCATGATATAAAATTCAGATCAAGCTGAAAATTACACCCAGGCATGATCTTATGGTCCACACCATTCTGTCCTCATAATGTCTTGATTGGTCAATACTTGTATTTGCTAGAGTGAAAACAAAGTCAAAATAAAGCCGAAAACGGCAATTTTGTCAATTTCAAGGGCACATAACTAATGATATAAAATTAAGATGAAGCTGAAAAATATACCCAGGCAATATCTTATAGTCACAAACATTCTGTCCAAGTTGTATCTTGATTAGTCAATATTTGTAGTTGATAGAGTGAAAACGAGACCAAAATAAAGCTGAAAATGACAATTTTGTCAATTTCAAGGCCACATAACTCATGATGTAAAATTCAGATCAAACTGAAAATTACACCCAGGCAAGATCTTATTGTCACTATCATTCTATCAACGCTGTGTCCTGATTGGTTGATATTTGTAGTTGCTAGAGAGAAAACAAAGTCAAAAAGGCCATTTTTTACATTCAAGGGCAGATACCTCCCGATTAACTTCTTCAACCAGAATTCTTTGAAGGAATCTAAGAAAGGGTCACCCAAGGATCATTCCTGGGTAGTTTGATTGAAATCCATCCAATGGTTTTTTGAGAAGAAGATTTTTAAAGAAAAAGTTTACGGACGGATGCACGACCGACACACCGCCATGACAAAAGCCCGCTGGCCTGACAGCCAGTGGAGATAAAAATGAGTATTAGAAGGGTCTTAATTCATTTAAATCAAAGCATGTGCAGACAAAAAATTAAATTTCACAAGAAGCAGAGTACCTTAAAATCATTTATAACAAAGAAAACTGAGGGAAAAGAAGAAAATGATTATCTGTGTTTTCTTCTTCTCTGTTTATATTTCCCATCCTTTTCCCACTAGGGATATCGTGAACATTGCTTGTTTGGGAAAGGGTTAGAAGTTGCCATAATCAAGATCAGAATGACAAAAGAATGCTTCCCCTTATCAAGACCTCTTTCATCAATCTTCACAAATTCAATCGAACTTCAAAATCCAAATTTTTTGGTGAATTTTCAGTGTTGTTACCTGCTTTTTACAAGGCATTTGATCAGTTATTAGTCCAGGATGCCTTACAAGGAGCTTTTGTAACTGTGAACAATTCTCAAATGATAAAATCACAATATATAGGCAGCAACATTAACATATTATAACAAAGAAAGGCTAACATAATTTTGTCATTTTATTTTCATGGTTGGATATGTTCAAAGAGTCTAAGCGTTGACTTGTTTATATTTCAGATAGATTAATTAACAGAAGTAAGATCTTGGATATCTTAAAAAAGGGGAAAATATCTAGTAACATATAGAAAAGAAAATGATCTGATTAAATACATATCAATGATTATTATCCTTCAAACAATTAAAATCAATATGAGTCCAAATTAAGAACAAAACAATTGGAAGATCCTAATTGTGAAATCAAATAATTTTGCACTAAAACATCCTTATATGCACATCAAAACTGCACTGATTTTTTAGAATACATCTGTTGACAAAGTCTTTGTTAATATTATAGTCAAGTTAAAGAATGAGAACAATAAAATTATGGATTACAATCACTAAAATTACTAATCATCAAATTAATAATTATTTTCCAAACATGCCTATCCTATGTTGATTAGTCAATACATTTTACAATTTTATAAATAAGTACCATTACAAAGTTATCATGATAATTTTCCAGCAAGGATTAACTCATAACCAAACCGCAAAATTTTGGACTCTTCCAAATTGAAAGGTGTTGCAGACGACAATGTCAAGTTGATGAAATTTTAAAAATCTTCTCATTTTGGGTTAGAAAATATTGTGGAAAATGAAGAAATTGCTTGTCACAAGCAATTTCTTTATTTTCCACAATGTTTTCCAACGCCATATCCTTATGGGGAGTCAAAAAGTGTCTCTGTGTGGTAATGGGTTAATTAAATTAAGGCAATACCATCTAAATCAATTTTGAATCATTGTTGGTCAGATGATCTTGAAATATTTTTTCCAAACTCAAGTGTCCAAAAAAATGTGATTCTAATTTTATAAATCAGTATTTATTGAACACTTGATTGGATTAAATGGAGTTTTACATCCCACTCAACAACTCGGGTCATATGGAGACAGTATTGAACTTTTGAATCTGCTGCTAAATAGATATGAGTATCTGAGCAATCATGATCAAAATTTAATTTAGGCTGCATTACATGAAGGATATAGTAATGTTAACACAAAAATCCACCATATTTCACATAGGTTCTAACTACATCCATTAATGCTCCAATCCCTTAACCCCTTTCCCAAACAACAAAATTTTAGGGTGATCCATTTCAAAAACTGCCACAAATGATAAAATGGATGTTATTAAAGATAGGATTTGTGTAAAATATGGCATAGAAAATATTGAGACAAAAGGAGAAACTGCTGGTTATCAGCAGTTTCTTCTTTTGTCTCTATGTTTTCCCAAGCCATTTCTATCAAGGATGTCAAAACCAGGTCTTGTTTGGGAAAGGTATAAATATGGGATATTTGACTTGTCAAAATCCTTGATTCTTTCAAGACTTTTTCAATTACAGAGAACCATTAAAAAGCCTATTGCAAAGATAAGACAATCATATAAATGTAAAGTATGAAATAAGGCTATGTAACCAATAAAAATCCTATATGCATTCGAGACTGCATCTAGACATATACACAGTCTGATCAAGATCCATTCTGTTCTCTAATAGCTTCTTCATAACCTGCAGCAACTGCTAGAGAACATCGTGAATCTTGATCAGATTCTACATAGGCACAGGTTCATCTGACATGCAGTATTCTCAAATGCTTAACCCTTTCCCAAATGGAAAAATGGTAGGGTGCTCCTACTTAAAAGCTGCGGTAGACTACAAAATTGATGCTAAAAAGATAGGGATTTGTGTACAATATAACAGAGAAAAATTGAGATAAAAGGAGAAACTGCTGGTTATCAGCAGTTTCTTCTTTTGTCTCAATGTTTTCCCAAATCTTTTTCTGTTAAGGATGTCAAAAGCAGGTCTTGTTTGGGAAAGGGTTAAAGGGTCTTTTTTCCAGATCCCCACTCATTTGCGTTTTTTTTTATTTAAGAAATCATTGTAGAATAAAGATATGCCAGTATTTGAATTCAAGATTTGATCAAGAACAACTTCACAAGGGTACAAACAAGTCCTGAAGGAACCAAGGAAAAGGAAACATTGAAACAAAACGATGTAGAATGAACAATGTTAAACAGTCTGTTACAAAAAATGAGACTTACCAAAACTGTCTGGGCAGTTCTAACCCGTGCAGACTAAAATATGGTATGGACATATAAAAATATGAATGAATTTGTTGCCTTTCTTCAAAAACCTTGTAACTACAACTTTAAACAAGCTGTAGTTACAAAGTTTGTTTTTTTAAGAAAGACAGCAATACGATAGATGAAATACTTATACCATTCAAAACCAACAAACTTTTAGAGTAATTAAAATTCATGTGTTTTACATAATACATAAATATGATAAAGTAAATGTTTCTTAAAAGCAAATGTGAACATGATGTACACATTATTCTCTGTCTCAACTTTTTACAATTCTTTTAGTTTTACAGATTCAAAAAGAAATTTACACATACAGTTCTAACAAAAATATGATATCATGTGACCTGCCGATCATGCCAAAATGGACCTTCTGGGAACTGAAAAAAACTATTGACCCTAGTTGGTCTGCACGGACTCGGCAGATTGACAAGGAACAAAACTTTTCACTCTAAGGCAATGTTTTGGATATGGATCAATTTTCCTCTTACTTTACATTTATTTTTCAAATGTGATATCTGGTTGTTATCCGTTTAGTCTGTTTAGTTCATAAAAATTTAGTTTTATGGACTTATAGTCCATTTTAGGCATGATGGGTCACAAATATGAATAGATGTCCGATGACTAAGCTCAATGTGAGAGGAGCTCATCTATCATAATACCTTATGACAGAGTTATTAGGCTGAGTCATGCAACTGCATGAATAAAGTCCTTTCCACGTATTGGCATAAACTTCCATTATCATATAGGGTCTATGGAAAATAAGGTGTAAATGCAAAATCATCATGGTTAAACCTCATCACAAGGTTCTTATAATATATCATCACTTTTCAACAAAAACCTTGTAACCGCTTAAAACAAGCTGCAGTTATGAGATTTTTGTTGAAAAGCGACGATAAGTCAGTCAAAGAAAAGCTGTGCAATCTAACAACAAGTAAAGTATCAATAAATGATCTACACAATATCAAAGCTCAAAGTAAGAAAAGAATTAAGAATAAAAAAATAATCATAAATATTATAAATATCTTTTTAAACAATTAGATGATATATGGGCAATTAAAAAAAAAAGCTGTCCACTATTTTTAAAATTAGTGTTGAATTACAATGAATACTGTCACAGGCATGTTTATGATAATCCCATGTATTAGATATTGCATAAGTTGTTGTTATTGGGTTTTCTCTTCAAATACCGTAATTATTCTAATAAACGCCCACATTCTAATAAGCACCCATCCCCCAAATGTCGGCTGAAAATCTGCTTGTTTGAAGCACAATTTTTAAGAAAAGGGGTGATTCTAAAAAACGCCCATCCCCTGATTCTGGATTAAATAATTTAAGTCATATATCAAAGATCATTTACAAAAGCAATGAAAAAGGGGATGTCTAGCCCTAAATATATTTGCAATGTAGGAATTTCATCAAAAAATAGTATTTTGCAGTTCTTAATATAACAAAATATGCCAACTTTGACTTCCTGAACTTTGAGTCCATGAATTGACACTTGATTTGCAAATTTTGACTAACAAAATTAGAATACCTCTAATAAACTCCCACTACTTTTCTGTCGACCATGTTTCTAATAAACACCTGGGTGTTTATTAGAATAATTACAGTATGTTAAAATAAGCATTTAACCCTAGATTGGTTTGTCAGATGTCCGAGTGATCTTGAATTCTCTTGCTTGGTTTCCTGAACAAAGTCTTTTGAGGGTTTTCCTACAAGCTTTTCTAAAGATTACAACATTGTGCAAAATTATCCTGCTTTAGCTGCAAAGACTATACAGTGCCTCAAATATAAAGTATGAAATCTGAAGTCTGTTCAAATAAAATCTGTAGATGAAAGTTTTAAAATAAATAAGAATACAGCATGATACAAGTCTAATGGTTGAAAATCTCACCATAATTTCACGCCATATCTTGTTTTTCTAATGATAAATAAGTAAGTAATTTCATTAATTTTGGTCAAACTATTTACAAAAAAAAATATGAAGAAAGGAATTTGGCAAATTTGTGGACAATAGTGGTATCATTAATAGCTTTAGCCCTAACAGCAAAATGAATAATTTATAGTATATATTGCAGATTAATCTTATCATACTCTCATAGAATAAACAAGATGTGTTTGTGAAACACAAATGCCCCCGAAATGGCTATTTTTCTAAAATGTTAAGTTTTCGTGTTATAGTCTAGGGGCCAACCCCAAAAAGAGGCCTAGAAAGTGGTTTTCTTTGGACCAATAGTCCAGAAAGATTCCGATGGTACAGTGAGTTAGGGTAACCATTGGGGCTTTATTTTATGGTGGATGCCAGAACTGAAAGTGGTGCAGATTTTTTCCAGGGGCAGATAACTCTACCCACCCAAAAATGAAAAAAAAACAGTTTTTTAGTTGACCATGAATCGAAATTGTCGTCAAAATTTTTTCTGTGACTTTTTTCCTCAAAAACTTTTATGTTTTTATTAAAATATTATGTATGCCAAAAATAATTAGTAATAGAATAGTCGGTTTTTAAAACACATTTACCGTAATTGCCATAATAAATATTTATTCACCAAAATAGAAAAATTACTCTATAATAATTAAGAAAAGTTTTTTCAAACTTTATTATCTTTTTAAACGTTGATGATAGAAAAGTTTAGACACCATAGGGATATTTTGAAGTCAATTAGGTTTCGTTCCAGGATGACTTTTGCAACAAATGTCGGTGTGATTTTTTTCTGGGGGCAGACAACTCTTACCACCAATAAGGGCATGTTCAAAGAAAGGCTTTATGACAAAATATGTTTACAATCTAGTTCTCGCAAAAGTAAACCAATATTCATTAAACTTAAACAGAACAAGTATGATAATAGGTTCTTCAATGAGTTTGATTATTGGCGAGATCGGACGAGAAAGTCCTGAGTTATCTGCCCTTGAACATTAAAAATAGCTATTTTAGACTTTGTTTACCATCTAGCATCCACAAATATTGACCAATGAAAATGAAACTTCTACATAATGATAAGGACTATAAGATCTCAAATGAGTGTGATTTTCGGCCTGATCGGACAAGAAAATTATGAGTTATTTGAAATTGAATTTGACAAAATTGCCGTTTTTGACTGTTTTAGACTTTGTTTACACTCTATCATTTATAAATATTGACCAATCAAGTTGAAACCTAAACATTATGTTGCTGACTATAAGATCTCTAAGGTGTTTAATTCTCAGAATGATCAGAATAGAACATCGCGAGTTATATGCCCTTGAATTTAACAGATTTGCCATTTTCGACTGTTTTCGACTTGATTTACACTCTAGAATCTTCAAGTATTGATCAATCCAAATAAAACTTATGCATAACGATTGGAACCAAAAGATCTCAGATGAGTACAATTTTCAGAATGATCGGGACATAAATTCATGAGTTACTTGCCCTTGAATTTTACAAAATTGCCGTTTTACGACTATTTACGACTTCGTTTACACTTTAGTATCTACAACTAGAGACCAATCAATTTGAAACTTGGTCATAATATTGTTGACCATGAGATCGCGACTGAGTACAATTTTCAGAATGCTAGGGACTTTATGTCATGAGTCATAATGCCCTTGAATTTTACAAGATAGCCATTTTCAACTATTTTCAACTCCGTTTACACTCTAGAGTGTATAATTATTGACCAATCCAAATGAAACTCATACATAGGGATTGGGACTATAATATCTCGATTGAGTACAATTTTCAGAATGATCGGGACATAAAGTCATGAGTTATATGCCCTTGAATTTTACAAAACTGCCATTTTCGACTATTTTCGACTCCGTTTACACTCTAGCATGTATACTTATTGACCAATCCAAATGAAACTTATACATACGGATTGGGACTATGATATCTCGATTGAATACAATTTTCAGGATGATCGGGACATTAAGTCATGAGTTATATGCCCTTGAATTTTACAAAATTGCCGTTTTCGAATATTTTGACTTGGTTTACACTCTAGCATTTACAATTATTAATTAATCCAAATGAAACTTTTATACAATGTTGGTGACCATAAGATCTAGGACGAGTATAATTTTCAGAATGATCGGGACTGGAAGTCATGAAATATGCCCTTGAATTTTACAAAATTGCTGTTATAGACTATTTCCGACTTGGTTTACACTCTAGCATCTACACTTAATGACCAATCCAAATGAAACTTGGACTCAATCTTGGTGACCATAAGATATAGAATGATTTTAATTTCAGTCAGGCAGGATCAGAAAGCTGTGTTTTTTGTGCCCTTGAATTTGATAAAAACTGATGTTTTTTACTTTGGTTTTACTCTAACAACCACAAATTTTGGCCAGTCGAGACAAAAAACTAAAACATAATGTTGGTGACCATTCTTATAAGGTGAATACAAATTTCGACATAATTGGACCAGAAGTTGTTAAGTTATCTTCCTTTGAATTGATCAAACTTTCCATTTTGACTTTATTTTCAGTCAAATAACCAGATAGATGGACAGATCAAGACGATATTTGATGGGTAGAATGTTTCCGATGTTGTTTTTACTCTAAAAACCACACATAGTGAACAATCAAGACAAAACTTGGACACCAAGATAACGACTACGAGAGTTTGGATTAGTTTGGCATTCAGTTATTTAGTCAGGATAGAAAGTCTAGATTTATTTGCTCTTGAATTCTGTAAAATTGACTTTTTCGATCCTGTTGTCACCCTAGCTACCACAAACATTGACCAAGCTAGACAAATCTCAGTCTGTGACTGTGAGATATATTTTATAGTGTTAATGTGAATCTGACATCCTGAGTTATAAGCCTTTAATTTTGACCATTTTTGACTTTGTTTTCATTGCAAAAGACACACATGTTGATCGGTCGATACAAAACGTGGACAAAATGTAAATGACCACAAGATATGGTTCAGTTTTCAGCCTGATTATGATCCAACAATTTTAATTGCTTAATTTCCCTTGAACTTGACAAAACTGCTGTTTACGAGTGTTCAGTTTTGCAGTCACAAATATTAATTGATTTGAATAAAACTTGGGCTCATATTATCTTGGTTCAGGTGAGCGATTTAGAACCATCATGGTCCTCATGTTATTTATTAAGAATATCTGACAATCAAAACTCTTTTTCAAGGATTTGCGTTAAATGTCAGTTCAAAACGGCGAAATTCGCTAAGTTACAGGTAAATATTGATTACGTTTTAAGCACACAAAGTTTGGGAGATGAAAGACGTACAGACGATCGGACGGACAAAATGGACAGTAGAATTCATTAACATATTCTAAATTGTCTCCTTCTACATTACTTCTATCAGTCTTTTTCGATGATTTTGGTGCAAAATTGTGACTTATCTGAATTATCTGCCAATAAATAAGCTACCAGCCATTTCCGACAGAAAACTTCAAATTTTCAAAAAATATATCAACTTGCGGACATGGATTAGACATATTTTCATCAAATGACATGTCATGTTAGAAGTTTAAAAACATTTCCGGGTACTTGGAAATGCATTTTCACAGTTTTAAGCAGATCTATGAGTTTTTGGCTTTTTAACGACATCATGAAGTAGAAGGGGGTAGACATAGCTTAAATTGGTGGGTGGGGCAAGGACAATTGTAGATTTCTTAGAATTCAAGACGATTTTTGGTATAAGAAAATTACAGTCACGAAGACTATTCAAATGTGATTTCTTTCCATAAAAATGATTTATCAATTAGATAAAAATGGTAGTATAGAAACAATTTCTGACGACTACTATTTAACCTTAATTTCAAGTGGGTGGGGTAAGAAAAGTGCTTGTAAAAAAAATTTGCACCACTTTTGATTATGGCATCCACCTTATTCTAACGTCCCATTGAACTAACAATCACCTGGTACCAACAGATTTTTTCTGGACGATTGGTCCAATAAAAATTTATTTTGCAGGACGGGCCCCTAGACTATTAAGGGTTGATAAGGGTTACCAGATGACCTTGAGGAAGATCATATTGCATTTAACAGAAAGATATCACTGAAAAAAAGTTACATACCAAATTTTAGCATTGTATGTCAAATACTATTGGAGAAATGGCAAAATGTTAAGTTTTCCGATAGACAGACAGTCGGACAGATGGATAGACAGACGTACATGAGTAAAAGAATATGCCCCCGATCTCTCCATATGCGGGCATAAAAAGTATATAAACATCAAGATGTGTCTGTAAAATACTGATGCCCTTGAAACTGTCTGTATGACAATATGACCTAGATATTTGGCCTTGATCATAGCATCATAATGAAAGGTCATGTCATCAGGATTGCGTGTGTAATATGAAAGTCTCATCATTCACAGTTCAAAGGTTATTTCTAGTGTACATGAGACAGGCAAAATAGACAGGGGAAAAAAATACCCCCTTCCCCCAATCTATCCATGCAAGGGATGTAAAATGTATGAAATAAAAAAGATAAATGCAAAGTCACTTAATGACGATCGCGGCGGTTCAATCGTGCGCAACGTTTTGCGCATCATAATTATGACGTCAACGTCGTTTTTCTGCGTTCCCGCGACGTTGACGTTCCCGCCTTTCATTGGACGTCAAGTTATCTTATTTGGTATTGAGCGTCTCTTACGTTGTAACAACATGGGTGCACTGCTTTTAAAACTCTTTGTATTTGAAAGGTACTTCAGATAACACGAAAATAATGTGGTAAGAGGAGAACAAGAGCCGTCACAGACGGATTATGCTCCCCGAATAAGTGTTTGTCACAAAATAAAAACTATCATACATTAAGCCCCCTTTTCCCATGACAGCCTTTTTGTACACACATTATTTATAAAATATGGTCTAGAACATCCTATTTATTACATAAGTACAAAATTTCATTAAATTCTGCCCATTAGATGAAGAGAAATTAGAGAAAAACTAATTTTTACACTAAGGCCCCTTTTTCCATGACGCAGCCTCAATTTAAGAAACGGAGAAAAAGGTCCCTAGGTATTATCCCAGGGAATTCACATGTGAAGTTTCATTGAATTTGGTCCAAGGGTTGCTGAGATCTGGCTGTGGACGGACGGACGGACGGACACACGGACGGACGGACGGACGGACGGACAGCCGAACGGACGGACGGACAGCATGGCGACTATATGCTCCCCCGAAATTTTTTCGGGGAGCATGAAAAAGTAGATCTAGTTAAAACATTTTATTCTGTTGTGTCTGCGTTTTCCTAGGCTTTTTTCCACTGAGGTCTTTCAAATACATACTTGTTTAAGTAATGTTTTAATTTTTGCCAGAATTAAGAACAGAAGCATGGGTGGTTCCAATTTGACCCCAAACTAAACGACAAAATAAATCTACTTGGATTGTCCAATTTGAAAGTGTGATGTGTGGTAGAAAATAAAGAGGGAAAAGGGAGAAAATGCTGAAAATCAGTATTTTGTTATTTTCGTACTGCGGTAAAAACTGATAATGTTGCAGAAGTAGGGAGCAAATTATTGAGATAGAAGGTAGAAGGAGAAAATGATCATAATCTACATTATCATCTTGTTTGAATTTTCAAATCTAGTTCATATTCAAATTTTAGTGTCTGCACCAGCGTCTGTGTCGTAGACAAAAAACTTTAACAAATGTGATCCGTCACGCTAAAAGGGACATTTTGGGAAATACAAATTTGGAGAATTGAGTTTATTTGGGGTTTCACGCCGTTTTCAACAGCCAGGGTCATATCGCGGCGGCTGGAGCACCTACCCATGGATTCCTGTTGTTTCTCAAACCAGTACTACCACAACACCCTCACCGAGCCTCCAGCCACTCGCTCCCTTAGGTTAACGATTTCAAACCCATTGGTGGGTGACAATTTTGTCAGAAAGGGTATTTACTGCGGCCAGCAAATTTGGAGAAATGGATCAGACTTAGCAGAGGTCAACCAGATGTATTTGGCAAATGAACATATAGAAAGACAGGGGAAACATTTTACATTCAAAAGATCGTATTTGAGTGAAAAGCTATGATCCTAGTCAGACTTCGCGGAGTGTGCAGGCTGACTTTGTCGATCATTTTCATACTACCTATAGCCTAAGGTTCCTTTAGGCGTGGTGGTTCACACATTTAAATCGAATGCGCCATTTGCAACACACGCATTGATTTATTATAAGAGGCATTTAGGCCAAAAACATGATTGGTTCAAAGAAATTGTGCATTTTGTCCAAATTTTTAGCGATTTGTAGGCCTACAAGAAACAACAGACTTTCGTCCCGGGCCAGCTAAAATGTGGTTTCTGACAAAAATAACAAAAAGAAAATTTAAATTATTAACATCTGTTTGCAACAAATAAGTAGATCTATCATGATGTAGATCGGGAAAAATGGCATCTATCAATTTAAAAAAAAACTAATTGATTAAAAAATTAGCATTTTCCCAATTTTCACCACTTTTTACATAAAACAACACAATTTTACTATAAGAATTATTGACGGGGAATAAATTGTAATGCAAGCATTTTCATTTGGTAGATTTTTTATTCATCTTTTATAAATCATGATAGTCAATAATCCCTTTTTGGGGAACGGAATATTAAGGTGACACAAGGACAACACGAAATACTGTCGGTGATTAGTGCTGTCTGTTTACTAGGACACTTGCAGAATAACCGCAATTTTGCAAATTTTAATCAATTGCTGGCTTAAGGTTAAAAAATAGCTATTGATAAATTGATATGCCATTTCATGTTAAACAATTTCTATTTAGATATAAAAAAATCATTGGATAAAATGTATATGGAATAAACTCCCCTCTTAATTGATTTTCCCCGTTTTGTCAATGCAGGGTGGTCTAGAATTTTGCGATTTTTCAAAAAAGTAGCACGATGACCATATGTTTTTTATAGCAATATCAAACGAACATATAATTATCTACAAAATATAGAAAAAATGAAATTTTGTATCAGAACGTTCTTTCGGAATTTGAAAAAAAGTAATATATTTTGAAAATATTCGAGTGAATTTTAGATAAGTCAGATTTGACTCAAGGGAGGAAAATACGATAAAATTCCTAATTTTTACCTTTCAATCGACAATTATGTATTATATTCAGTGCAAACTACTTCAAATCTTTGAAATTAAATTAAAAATTGAAATGAATTATACACATAGATTCAATTGTTTTATAGTTTTATGTCAATACCCAGAAATGAAAATCCGCGTAAATATCAGGCAAAATTTTGCTCAATACCTATGTGGTTCTATGACGTTTTGCAGAAAATCTGATTCGACGACCCCCTTTTTTCTTTTCATTTATGAAATCGGCATACTTTAATCTACAAAATATCAAAAAATAAAAAAATCTTATCAGAGGAATCTAAATCCCGCAATCGTCTTTAAATACCATGCTTTTTTGAAAATCATGCTTATGTTTTGGAACTGACCCATAAAACGCAGAAGTCACAAAAACATTCCACAAATCACCCATTAACACTAACGCAGTGTTGTATTCTATATAGAACCTATACAGGGTAAATGTAATTTAAAAACTACAATGTATTCTCTCATGCCAATTTCCCACAAAATATTTCTAATCAGTAACCACAAAATAGGATTTGACAAATTCAGTGTTAAAATGACTTCACTCGGACTCCTTGTTTGTGAAATCCTGTTTTGCAAAACATTTTAACCCTAATTTAATGCTAATTCCAGAATATTGCAGTCGCTTTGGCAGGCAAAATAGAACAAGACCAGCCTGCACATTATTTGCAGTCTGGCCATATTCTATACTGCCTGTATCTTTGAATTCAGCAGACCAAGAGTTAATGTAAATCACCTACCTTTGCTCTGGCTGCCATTTTTGAAGCTACATCAATATTGCGTCGACTCTGTTGCATAGTTCTCATCATAGGATCATGACAAATAATACCTGTAATAAAGTATCAAAGATTGGGTAATAAATTGGTTGAAAAAATTGAAATGAGTAAACTGACATCAAACAGGAACATTGTATAAGCTAGAATTCATTTAAGTATTTTTTTTGTAAATTGGGCTTTGTCACTTAGTTAGGTGATGTGAAATGAATAAACTTCACACAGTTCAAAACTACTGACAAAAAGTCAGGTTTTGTGGTCACAGAATAAGCGCTACAGAGCCCTTTCAAAAACATTCTCTTAAAAGGATTACAAAACAAGGAATTGTCTGGAAAAAGATTAGACTAAAAAGAAGTGATCTGAAGTTACTATGAAAATCCGAAAGTTTCTCAATGGGCGCCATTTCATTTGATGATACAAATTTTCAAAGATATTCAAATTCATACATCTGATATAGGACTCTATACTGGCATGGTGATTATATATGAGACTACACTGAAAATTGAAGTGAAAAGTGTCAAATATGCTTACCAGTCAAGCTGAAGAGATCACACAGCATGTTCCCTTTGATTTTCATGTCTAAAGGACTATCACTGAAAAAAACAAGATGTGTTTGTGAAACACAAATGCCCCCGAAATGGCTATTTTTCTAAAAGAATTTTTTGTGGAGTAAAGGGTTGTTAAGGGATAAGGGATGACATTGAGGAAGGTCAATTTGTTTGGAACAGATAGATATTATTGAAAAGAAGTTGCATACCAAATTTTAGCTTTGTATGTCAAATACTTTTGGAGAAAAGGCAAAGGTTAAGTTTTCGGAGTTTAAAGGTTAAGTTTTCATAGAGTAAAGGGTTGATAATAGTTATCGGATGACCTTGAAAAAGGTCAAATTGCATGGAACAGATAGATATCATTGAAAGGAAGTTGCATACCAAATTTGAGCTTTGTATGTCAAATACTTTTGGAGAAAAGGCAAAGGTTAAGTTTTCATAGAGTATAGGTTCGATAAGGGTTAAGGGATGACCTGGACAAAGGTCAAATTGCATGGAACAAATAGATATCATTCAAAGGAAGTTGCATACCAAATTTTAGCTTTACATGTCAAATACTTTTGGAGAAAAGGTGACACAAATGCCCCCGAAATGGCCATTTTTCTAAAAGAATTTTTTTGTGGAGTAAAGGGTTGTTAAGGGATAAGGGATGACATTGAGGAAGGTCAATTTGTTTGGAACAGATAGATATCATTGAAAGGAAGTTGCATACCAAATTTGAGCTTTGTATGTCAAATACTTTTGGAGAAAAGGCAAAGGTTAAGTTTTCGGAGTAAAAGGTTAAGTTTTCATAGAGTAAAGGGTCGATAAGGGTTAAGGGATGACCTCGAGAAAGGACAAATTGCATGAAACAGATAGATATCATTGAAAGGAAGTTGCATACCAAATTTGAGCTTTGTATGTCAAATACTTTTGGAGAAAAGGCAAAGGTTAAGTTTTCGGAGTAGAAGGTTAAGTTTTCGTAGAGTAAAGGGTCGATAAGGGTTAAGGGATGACCTTGACGAAGGGCAAATTGCATGGAACAGATAGATATCATTGAAAGGAAGTTGCATACAAAATTTGAGCATTATATATCAAATACTTTTGGAGAGAAGGCCAAGGTTAAGTTTTCGGACAGACGGACGGACAGACAGACGGACACGAGTAAAACAATATGCCCCCGATCTCTCGATACGGGAATACGGGGGCATAAAAATGTGTTTGTGAAACTAATGCCCCTGAAAAGGTCAAAGTTAAGTTTTCATGTTAAGTTTAAGACTGACAGACGGAGGTACAGATAGACAGACAGACAAGGGTAAAACAATATACGCCTGATCTTTCCCTATGGGGGCATAAAAATGATTAAGCCAAGTTACTTAGAGGTTTCCATAGTTTTGCATAACTGTTTCTTAAATAATTGTGATAAACATGATTTACTGAACAAACTTGGTCATTCACTAAGTCTACATCAATGGACATCAACAGTTGTATTTTTTAGCTCATATTGCAATCATGTTGTGGAGACAATTGATTAACTCTTTCCAAAATAAGACCTGGTTTTGACATCCCTTATAGAAAAGGCTTAGGAAAACATTGATGCAGAAGTAGAAAGTGCTGATAATCAGCACTTTCTCCTTTTGTCCCAATATTTTCGTAGCTATTTTGTACACAAATCCAACCTTGGGTAACAATCACTTAGTTGTCTGCAACAGCTTTAGAGTTGAATTTCTTTAAAATTATGTCATTTTGGAAAGGGTTAAGGAAGTAGTCCTATAATTCATTTATCTTTTTTTTTACTTTGTTTCACAAATACATGATATTGAATAAAAACAAGAGGACCATGATGGTCCTATATCGCTCACCTGAACCAAAATGATATGAGCAACACTTTTGTTCAATTCAATTAATATTTATGACTTTAAGACTGAGAGTGAACTTATGGTCAATAGCGTTGTGAAAATCCAACTTATACAAGATCTTATGGTGCCCAACTGTGTCCAAGTTTTGTCTTGATTGATAAATAATTGTAGATTCTAGAGTATAAACAATGTCGAAAGCAGCCGAAAAAGCAGTTTATTTTCAAATTCAAGGGCACATAACTCTCGACTTCCTGATCAGCTCAGACTGAAAATCGAACTCATCTGAGATCTTATGGTCCCAAACATTGTGTTTTGTCTTTACTCATTGTAGAGTCTAGAGTGTAAAACAGGTTGAAAACAGCCGAAAATGGCAATTCTATCAAATTCAAGGGCACATATCTCTCCACTTTGTGATCAGATCAGACTGAAAATCAAACTCATCGAGATCTTATGATCCCCAACATTGGGTCCAAGTTTTGTCTTGATTGATTAATAATTGTAGATTCTAGAGTGCAAACAAGGTCAAAACCAGCCGAAAATGGCAATTTTATCAAATTCAAGGGCACATAACTCTCGTCTTTCTGGTAAGATCAGACTGAAAATCAAACTAATTCAAGATATTATGGTCTCAAACATTGTGTCCAAAATTTGTCTTGATTAGTCAATAATTGTAGATTCTAGAGTGTAAACAAGGTCAAAAACAGTCAAAAACGGCAACTTTGTCAAGTTCAAGGGCACATAACTCTCGACTTTCTGATTAGATCAGACTGAAAATCAAACTTATCCAAGATCTTATAATCCCAAATATTGTGTCCAAGTTTTGTCTTCATTGATTAATAATTGTAGATTCTAGAGTGTTAACAAGGTCGAAAACAGTCAAAAATGGCAATTTTGTCAAGTTCAAGGGCACATAACTCTCACCTTTCTGTTCAGATCAGACTGAAAATCAAACTCATCTAAGATCTTATGATCCCCAACATTGTGTCCCAATTTTGTCTTGATTGATTGATAATTGTAGATTCTAGAGTGTAAACAAGGTCGAAAACTGCCAAAAATGGCAATTTTGTCAAATTCAAGGGCACATAACTCTCGTCTTTCTGGTCAGATCAGACTGAAAATTGAACTCATCCGAGATCTTATGGTCTCCAACATTATGTCCAAGTTTTGTCTTGATTGATCAATAATTGTAGATGCTAGAGTGTTAACAAGGTCAAAACTAGCTATTTTTGACATTCAAGGGCAGATAACTCCGCACTTTCTGGTCCGATCAGGCCCATAATCGAACTTGTCCGAGATCTTATGACCATACTTGCTTTGACCAAGTTTGGTCAAAATTGGCCAACTTTTGTGGATGCTAGAGTGTTAACACCAAATTGTTGACAGACAGACAGACGGACGGACGGACAGACAGACGGACAGACGGACGGACGGACGGACGGACGACGGACATTGAGTGACCACAATAGCTCACCTTGAGCACTTTGTGCTCAGGTGAGCTAAAAATGCACCATTAAGACAAATACTAAGACTCACCATGCTAAAGAAGGAGAAAGGTTGACTTCTAGTACCCAGGGTTTTAAATTATCATCTATCAAAATGTCAAACCCATATAATTCTGAAACAAAATCATATAGTAAAACTGATTAAGAGCTTCTCAAAGAAGTTGAACAAGAAAGAAAAAAAAAAATACAATTCTACTGACATCTAATTAATTCATTGGCATATTTTTGAGACAACAATTTCAAGAGAATTAAATTTCATATTTTTTGTCTTAATGGGAAGAAATCATAGTGGGAAATGAATGAATTGCTTATAACAAATAATTTCTTTCTTTTCCACTTTTCCACAGTGGTATGTGGAAATTGATCAATATAGCAGTTTACAAGAAGATAAATGAATAATAATTGAGTTCTCTCTGGAACAAAATTTCTTTTTTCTGTGTTTATGTACACAAATTTCAACAGATCAAATTCCACACACACAAAAAAATTCAAACCAAATGACTGGATACCATTACTTACCAAAACAGTTGCCCCTAAATGGCATAAACATCTTACATGCAGTAGCGATTGGCAGTTCTACAGATATCAATGTCTTTATTATCACATCTTCTATCTTCATCATTAAAGCTGTGAAAAATAGAGAAGGACAGTAATACTATTATTTCACATTAATTTTACACAATGGTATAGAACAATATCCCCCCCCCCCCCCCCCCGAAAGTCAGTATTATTTCTACTTTTGGCTCTGAAAGTTGTCAATTAAACTCTTTCAAAAATTACAAAAACATGGACCAATCAAAATTGAAAGAAGTTCAGGATGACATAATTAATGTCATTTTGTGTATAGAATTTGTAAATTGCAGCATGGACAGCATTGAGGGAAAAGGGAAAATATTGAATTTGAGTCCTTTTTCTCAATGCTTTCCAAAGTCGTTGACCCTTTCCCAAACAAGACCTGGTTATGACGTCCTTACCAGATAGAGCTTAGGAAAACATTGAGGCAAAATGAGAAAATGCTGATAACCAGCATTTTTTTTTTTTTTTGCCTCAATATTTTCTTAGCTATGTTGTGTACAAATTTTGTCTTTATCATCATCCAATTTTTGGTCTGAAGAAGCTTTTAAGGGAAGCACCCTAAGATTTTGTTGTTTGGGAAAGGGATAAATGACATAAAAACCAAGGATTGTTTTGTAAAGAAAGAATCCAAATTTGGTCTCACCTGCTGTGTCTTTACCATTAGAGCGTAGATATCTTAACATAGCACCGAGTGACCATTTGTTGCCGTAGTCTTCCACATCTGCATCATCATTTCTATAATAAACATATAATATCATTAACATAGCAGGGTTTTCCATGACACAAAAATTATGCGTCAATGTCGCAATTCAAAACAAATGATCCTTTTGAAAATTACCTGAGGGTCATTAATGACGCAAGTTTTAAATGCCAAACTTTCTTATAATACTTGAGTCCTAAAGCATTTTCAAAATTTGATGCACAAAATCAGAAAATTACCTCAAACTTTGAAGGCAAGGGGGTCACAACGACCCCTAAATTCTTATGCATAGGGAAAACCCTGACATAGACTACCAATAAATCATTCAACCACTAACCCTTTCAAAAAAAGATCTGGTTTTCACTTCAAAAACAGAAAAAGATTGGAAAAACATTGTTGTTGTTTTACCAATGATCTTTATTATCATCTGATTCTGAACAATGACAGTCAATCTTATTGGCTGTGACATATGTCTTGTCCAAAATCTATGTCTCATTCAATCAAGTTGCTTTTAAAGTAATTTAGGTCTACAAAATAGAGTTAGAATTAATAGATTAGGGCGGAAGACAAAGTTCAAACTGATGATGAAGATTTCATCCATCAAATGTGGCTTATTTTGTACAAACAAGTGGGCGACATAAATGATTTGTTGCATGGTGTTTAATGCCGAGCCTATTTTAACAGAATCTAAGCCATTTCATGGTGGCTTGAGCACCTACATGTAACCATGGATACTTGTTGTTTCTCTCACCAGTACTACAACAATATAATTCAATCAAATACAACTAAAAACTTCCATATAAATCCAACATAATGTGGATGAAACACAAATTGAAGGGACAAAATTACTTACTTGACATATTCATCATTTTTCTTGTTCACACTATAGTTGGTGAGATGCATGCATTGATTTCTCATATGTCTGTTACTCTTCTCATACTTCACAGTGGCAAATCTGAAATAGTTCAAGCAAATTTTACACAGATCTCTTTACTCAATGATAACATGAGTCACAAGACAAAACTACACTAAAGTTTGTGTATCTTTTTGTCAGTGGGAGAACAAAAGCTCGTAACTTAAGCCTTTTCAAGCTGTAGTTACAAGTTTTTGACCCCCAACTAGATTTATTACAATTCTTCTCATTTACAAGAATGTCAGGATCACAATATATGCTGCATTTTTACATTAACCCTTTCCAAAACCACCAAATTCTTCAGCAGTTCAACCTGAAAGCTGCTATAGACAACAAAATTGGTGTTAAAGAAGATAACAATGGGGTACAATATAGCTTAGAAAATATTGAGGCAAAAGGAGAAAGTGCTGATTATCAGCACTTTCTTCTTTTGGCTCAATGTTTTCTCAAACCATCTCTATTAGGGACGTCAAAACCAGGTCTTGTTTGGGAAAGGGTTAAGCCACTTTTTTCTGTGACACAGTATCTAATGGCGAAAGCCAAACAATGGAGTTACATGAGGATGAAAAGATAGAGGTGATACCAATATACACCCATGTTTAAAGAATTTTTTTGTGTGTGACAGTTTGACAGACAGCCAACCTTGGGGATCAATAAAACTTCAACCCATTACCCAGATGCATTTTACCGCCTTCAAGATAAGGCTATGGTAAATGTCACGGAAAAAGAATGAATTGTTTGTTTCCTCTCCAGAAAGACAAAAAAATAAGATATCATTCACTTGAAATTATTATCTGCAACATCTTTGAATTTGTACCAGTCCAAAGTTTTGCCATCTGGTAATGGGTTAAACTTACCTAGTAAGGCCTTCTTCAAACAGATATATGGACAGTGGATCATACGATGTGATAGAGTTTGCCAGTCTAGTGCATATACCAAAAACTGACATGGTCTTCTATCATTTGCACAGGCTGATCATGGTTGATACTTTTCACAATTACACAACTTCAAAAACACACAAAAACCTACCTAGTAAGGCCTTCCTCAAACAGATATATGGAAAGTGGATCATAGGATGTGACAGCTACATACAACCTGACATCAAACTTGAAACCATCTATCAACAGGGGGTTGGACAAATACCGGCTCACAATGATGTTCTCATCAAGTGGAATCTGATCAGGCTGAAAAGATTATTAGGAAGGATGATAACATATATCAGTCTTATATTTTAACCTTCATAAGCTTTTCAACTGCAAATAATGATTTAAGCAGCCTCTGGCATCATATTCTTCACTACCTGCTTGCTTTATTTGAGCATGAGCAGGGTTGAATTATCTAAGAAAGTAAGAAGAGCCGTAAGTTCATTGATAGCATTGGCCAAACCATCTACAAAGTTTGTAAAGCATCTGACAAAGAGGTTTCATTTAGATGCTTTTGGATTGAATGGAGTTTTACTTCTTACTCAACTGCTAATGTCAAATGGAGACGGGACCTCAGTTTAAAGTCAGTCCGAAAGACTGGAGGGGTGGGGATTGAACTTGCAACCCCTGTATTACAAGTCCAGTGTGTTACCAATGCATCAAATCTGCCCCTTGATTCATGTACACATAACATAAAACAATGTATCGGTTCATCAAAAAGTACTGATTTAGTATACAAAAAGAATAATTGCAGAAAAAAAAACTTACATGATTGACCAGAAAAATACCCCTTCCTCTAGAAGATGCCACTGGTTTGACTATCCATGGTCCTTTATCTTTTAGAAATGCAGCTGAAAAAATGGGGGAAATTCAAAATTAAATTTTCATATGTCAAACATTCTTCACTTGCATCATTAGTATAATGTATGCTTTATTGTTCTCTTTCTATCTATTTCTGCTTTAAAATTGCTTCAATTCAGCAAAATTCAATGAATTGAATTTTTACTCAACAGTACATCTAATTGTAGATTATAAGTAATGTGCCATGATTCACATTTGAAAGCCAAAAAACAGTTAATTTCCCCTTTTTTTCTAAAATTTTCCTATATGCTATGCTATTCCTTTGCTATGCACATTTTCTACTTTTGGTATAAAATATTTTGTTTGTTCAAGTCCATACAAAGTTGACTAGTCTAAAAAATGTTGCTAAAATTTTCCTCTAGATACTCACTACAAAATTCCTGGTACTCTCCTGGCAGTACAAAGCTGTTTGGAACAATGTCAAAATGTTTGAAACCCTGAAATAAATAAAAAAGGAAATTCAATACCATTTCGTTTTTATCTCACTAGATTGGGTTTATTTATGCAATCAACAAATTTTGTTATCTTTAATTTTGTATCTGCATTATCTTCTGTTAGTAATGATGTAAATTCCTTACATGCAATACCTTTTGATTTAAACAAGTCTTATCAATTTTCCTTAGTCAGAAAGCTTTAGATAATTTGTGAGAATTGTATGTTTATTCTATCTATCTAATTAAAGTTTTCTCTTTGTATATGACATTTTACACATGGGAAGGCTAAGCCATGGTGTACCTTTAGTAATCAAGTAACAAATTGGCCTACCTTTATTTGTTGCATTCTCTGTATATTCTTGAACAGTCTGTCTTTTCTTGTTAACTCATAGGACCTTAAAAGTAATCATAAAACACAAATTGAATTATGTTCAGATCAAACTATACACAAAATATATCTTATATAAATGTGATTTGATTAATAGGGGTTTTAAGCCCTTTTCAACTTCTATGGTTATATCATGTTGGCTCTAAAAATGTGACCTATCACGCTAAAATGGACATTATGGAAAGTGTGAAAAGTATCAACTATAGTCAGTCTGTGTAGTCTGCGCAGTCTGTGAAGCCTAACTATGATCGAAAGTTTTAACTCTAATTAATTTTTTGAATGTACAATGTTTCCTTTATCTTGCTATGATGTTCATTTTCAAAATACGACATCAAGTTGACCTCTTCAAAGCTTGGTCCATTTCTCAAAATTTGGTTTTATGGGCTTCCAATTAGGTTCCTTTTTAGTGTGACGGGTAATAGGGCTGCTGCGAGTATCCGAGTACTCGGATATTCACGAATCTAATCAAAGATTCGAGTACGATTAATCGTCACCTAAGAGATTGCTGGATCGCGAACTTTTACAATAAAGTAAACAAACATGTTTGACAGACTCAGTTAAAACATAACAAAAAAGATCAACAGTAAGGCGTTTTATTCTAATTTACCCGAACTTTAACTGTCAAAATAACAAATGATGTAAGGTAGAGCTAGTTTCCAATTATAAATACGAATGTAACTGATAGTGGCACATTTTTTCGTATCACTAGATGACTTTCTAATTCACGGGTTTTTTTTTCAATTCTATGTTTCTCATATCACATTACGGTTAACAAAATAAAAAAGATATATCATTACATTTTTCATGCCGAAATCAAAGGAATCGCCGCCAACACAGTTGTCATTTTATGACATAGTCAATAGAAATTGTATTGAAAATACTCTCATAACAGAGGAAAATTCCAGTCTCAATATAATCACATGACTTTTTCAAGCGGGTGCAGGTCATCCAAATATGGCTATGTTTACTACGGTTTGTTGACAAGAAATGCGCGTGCTAATACGCGCGGGAAAAAGGATGACGTAATGAAAGCATTGTTGATTTGATATCTCTGTTTTACAACCAAAACTTCGTAACTGCAGCTTAACACAACCTGAAGTTACTGGGATTTTGTTGAAAATTGACGGTATGCTGGAAAAACACCGATGCGTCCCCTCTTTCCACCGCGTGATTACACAAAGGAATTTGTAACTTGCGTGCATACTAGACCGTTTAGACGATGTCAATCACAGATTATCGACTTTTCATGGTAAACAATTAAGTAAGTGTTGACACGCTTGTTAATTGGTGATTGTTTTACGGCAAAAAAGTTGGAGTCAAGCCTTCGAGCCATATTCGTTATTTTGAGCCACATTTTCTATATTGTCGCCAATGGCTCAAGTGGCGATCGCCAGCGTGAGCCCTACATATGAAAACCCTAAGGAGAAATGAAGAAAATGTGAATAACTGACACTTAATTTGTCTTCTGCAACAAGATTTCTGACCACTTTTACAGCTGTAGAGATTCGTTGATCGATCCGTGAATCGTTACTCATGAATCGTGGATCGGATCGGATCGCCACTTACCCAACGATCCACAGCCCTAACAGGTAACAAATAAATCAGCTTCCAGATGATAAATTGTTTTAATTGTTAATACATGTATACGTAATAATGAAATATGAATATACAAGACACTATCAAGTGTTCCTTATAACAATAGTAATATCATTATAGTACTCAGAAAAAATTCAAAAAATTCCTTTAATTCTAAATGTCTTAGAGTTAATGTAGTCTATCCCTAATGAGATTTTACGAGATGTCAGAATTTTTTGGGCAATTTCGTAAACATTCGGCAGTGGAAAGGGCCGAATTTTTCTAACTCGTAATGGCATCTCTGACTTTATTGGATATGTTACAAATGATAGGATGTTGCTAGAAATCAAACATCGCATGAATCTTATTTGGGGATGGTCTATCATAAAGATATAGGAAGGAATATAATTTGAATGTAAGTAGTTCATTACCTAGGAAAGTGATTAATTTTCTGAAACTCTGTGAGACCTCTGAGTGTGAATGGTTTAAGATGAGCCCCTGTCCACACAAGGTTGTAGTCCGAGCTGTTGGGATGAACTTCATGAAAACCGTGCGAGTTGAAAATGTTGCGGACTATCTTACACTCAGAGTTCCCAAACTTGTACGCCATGTGGTACCGTTCTGAAAAATATATGTACATACATGTACAATGTTATGTTCTGAAAAAATCATTGGGTGCATTCAGGGTTCTCACATCGGTAACCAAGTGTTTTTACCATCGGCTACCGATGGCACCGTCGGCAACCAACCAACTCTGAACGAGTATTGTGCCGATTGGTAAGAAAAAACATGGCGGATAATCCGACACCGATATTATTAGAAATAAATGGCTAAATAAAATAACTGTTGCTCGAACTATTGCAATAAATTCTTTCAAGAACGGATAGAGGGCGATGCGCTTGATAATGTAAAAAAATATGACTGTGATCGCCGTAGTTGGGTTGTTATCCGCCATCTTTTGTAACCAAAACGAGGCTACCGACGCTACACGACTTGTCTACTCGCAGGACAATTGGTGACAAACAAAATATCCTTCGGTATACCGATGGCTACCGATGGTTACCAACGGTGCCGTTGGCTACCGATGGGAGAACCCTGAACGCACCCATTGCAATGTGTTGAGATTAAGGTAGAATCTAAAGTAATCAAGAAGATGATTCCAATGAGTACACACAATATAGGGTTTGATGAACATTTAATAATTTATTGCACTTTAAAAAGCAATTACCTGTGGTAACTCACCTCATGTGTCAGATTATAAATTGTAATCAACTTACCCCCCACTGTGCGCATATTCAGTCTTTTGTTGAAAATGCATTCTGAGTTGAACATAATAATGGGTGTCTTCTTTCCATACCCTGTCCACTGTATGTTGAGGGTCGGTTTTGATCTGAATGGAAAATTTAAGTGTTCTGAGTGTTCAATCCTTTCTCTAAAACCTGGTTTTTGATGTACTTGCTAGAGAAAGCTTTGGAAAATATTGAGTTAAAAGACGAAATGCTGATAAGATAATCAAATTTCAAAATGGAATTTAATATATTGAACGCCAAGAACATTATATTGAGAAAGTACTGTTAACAGCAATACCGTAAACACCCATCTCCCATATCTCAGCTGAAAATCGGCCTATTTCAAGCCAAATTTCAGCGAAAAGAGTTGATTCTAATAAACGCCCATCCCCCAGTTCTGGATTGAAATAATGTAGTCATAAACAAGAGGCCCATGATGGCCCTAGATCGCTCACCTGAAATTTTTTGCCTTGTTGAAATAAACATTTTGACCTGTATAGCAGCAAATTAAGAATTTTGCAATAAAGCCCCTTTTCCTTAGTTTTTCAAAAGAATGAAACAAAATTCAGCCTTTTCAAAAGTGTTTGCTCTTTTGCCCTTTTTCTGATGCCCCTGCATTAAGAGCTTTGATATTAATCAAATTCTTATAACAACTTTGAAAGCCCTTCACCCAAAGATCATTCATGTGAAGTTTTAAGAATATTGGCCAACTACATGTAGTAAGCCAGAAGATTTTTAAAAGATTTGGCTATTTTCCATTTTCTCGCCGCGGCAGTCAAAGGCTTTGATGGAATCAAAGTCTCTCAAAAACTTTGAAAGCCCTTCACCCAAGGATCATTCATGGGAAGTTTCAAGAATATTGGCCAACTAGTTGAAGGCAGAAGATTTTTACAAGATTTGGCTATTTGCCCCTTTTCTCATGCCACGGCAGCCAAAGCCTTTGATGGAATCAAATTCTTTTAACAACTTTGAAATCCCTTCAGCCAAGGATCATTTATGTTAAGTTACAAGAATATTGGCCTACTAGTTGGGCAGAAGAAGATTTTTCAAAGATTTGGCTATTTTCCCCTTTTCTTATGCCGCGGCAGCCACAGTCTTTGACGGAATCAAATTCTTTTAACATCTTTGAAAGCCCTTCACCCAAGGATCATTCATGTGAAGTTTCAAGAATATTGGCTTGCTAATTAGGCAGAAGAAGATTTTTAAAAGATTTGGCTATTTTCCCCTTTTCTCATGCCGCGGCAGCCCAAATCTTTAATGGAATCAAAATCTTTTAACAACTTTGCAAGCCCTTCACTCAAGTATCATTCCTGTGAAGTTTCAAGAATATTGGCCAACTGGTTAGGCAGAAGAATATTTTTAAAAGATTTGGCTATTTTCCGCTTTTCTCATGCCGCGGCAGCCAAAGTCTTTGATGGAATTTAATTCTATTAACAACTTTGAAAGCCCTTCACTCAAAGATCATTCATGTGAAGTTTCAAGAAAAATTGGCCAACTGGTTAGGCAGAAGAAGATTTTTCAAAGAGTTGGCTATTTTCCCCTTTTCCCATGCCGCGGCAGCCAGAGTCTTCAAAAGATGGAATCAAATTCTTTTAACAACTTTGAAAGCCCTTCACCCAAGGATCATTCCTGCCAAGTTTCAAGAAGATTGGTCCACTGGTTTGGGAGGAGAAGATCTTTAAAGAAATTGTGGACGGACGGACAGACGGCCGGCCGGACGGACGACGGACAACGACCGATCACAATACCTCACCTTGAGCACCTTGTGCTCAGGTGAGCTAACAAAAATCATTTCCAAAAGCATTGAAAGAGATATTTCCAGAATCTCAATTCAGTTTGGAACCAACACATCAATTTCATCCAAAAATCATACTTTGCAGTCCTTATTACGAAACTTTGGCAAACTTGACTTGCATAACCTTGTGTCCATGACTTGACACTGAATTCACAAGTTTTGACTGACAAAATAAGAATCCCTCTAACCCCCAGGGCGTTTATTAGAATAATTATGGTAGGCCTACATCTTTGCCAAAAATTTCTGAAAGCTTCTGAAAGAAGTTAAAAGATTATTTGGTAATAATATTTCTGCTTTTAGAAACACACTTCATGACATAATAATTGAAAAGACTAAGAAAAAAATTATAATTGTGGTTTTCTTTCAGAATTAGCAACACACTATATGTAATCGTCCAATGCTTACAAATTGTCATCATCATCATCACTTCCATAGTCTGAGTCTCGTTCACTTCGTTCATCCGAGTCACTGCCATCTGATGGTGTGAATGATCCGCCGTCAGAGTCGACGTCTTTGGTTGATGCCATTTTATATTACAGCTGTCCTTCAATTAAGTTTGACAGATTGTGTTTTCTGTTTGACTAGATCAATTTTGGAAGTGAGTCTCATTCTTTAATTTTCTTGGCTACATCAGGGTTGCTCAGTTACTGCAAAAGAATCAAAATGCGGAAAAAATGTGTAATATTTTTACAAAAAAATTTAGAGGCCCTTTCAAGACTTTACCCCATTACCAATCTAATTGTGAAAAAATTCTAAGGGTTGTGATGTACTTATGTAATGTGCACAATGATGCCGGAAACTACACCAGTATTTGCACCAAATGTGGTGAGCCTGTGGGCCAATGACATGGCATGCATCAGAATGTGTCTCTTATAATGAGTAAGACAGGTACAAGAATACTGTTAGATTCCAGTTCGAAACCTTGGCATTATTCAGGCGATGCCATACATATTCCGCAATGGGAAGTTCCACTGCCGAATGTATACGATGTTTGGATTTGTAACAAAAGTTAATGATGTCGCTCGAAAAATTCTGATGTCACATGAACCCCATTTTGGTAATCCGAGTCTTCTCTGATGTAAATACGCTCTTTGATATTTTGATTTTTCGCTATTTTCATCAGAGTGAGTAGCACGTCGAAAATATCAAGAAGTTCTCAACTCGATGTTGCGCATCGTTCACCGTCCGATCTTAAACGCTATCGTTAAAACCCCTGATGATATCGATCAATGAACCATTTATTGTCATACATGTTGAAAAATTTACGACCAAAAAGTATTTCTAAAAGGTTTATAGGCAATGTTATGCAACAACCCTCACCTGAGCAGCCTTTGTTTACCTTGACCTTCCATTCAAAACAAAAGGTTATACTCTTCCAGCAGGCCGATTTGAAATGAAATTTTTGGTCAGGTATGACAAAAAATGATTTATTGATCTATACCCTACAGTGTTTTACCGAGTGATTCGATATGATACACAAAAACAAAGCTTCACTACTTGTAACGTTACCAAACTTTCCGCTGTTTTCAAAGAGCAACGCTCTCTGATGTAAATAGCGAAAAATCAAAATATCAAAGAGCGTATTTACATCAGAGAAGACTCGGATTACCCATTTTGGGTGGACTTCCTTAAAAGTTTGATGTCTATCTGAGACAACATATTTGTAGAAATTGCATGTTTCAGTTCATAGAGTTCATAGAGTTGTAGAGGCCTGGATGTACTCAGTACATAAGCTTTAAGCTTCTGAAGGCCCTTTTGGTTCTGTTTTCCCTGTCGAAGTCTTGACTTTCTCCGGAATCCGGTGGACGTCTATTTCATTGGTACTCTTCTCTTCATTATTTTTCGCATACATTTATCACTTCTCACAATTATATACACTTAACACTAGGTTGTCTATTAGCTTCCAATTTTTTACAATGTGTTTTGTTTTGTATTATTTTGACACATCAATATTTACATTTACAATCATAAAGCTAGATTATTCACTATTTTTTCTTTTTTTTTTTTTTTTTTTTTTGTAATATGACTGTTTGTACATTCACATGGCTTATTCCTGTTGTTATCAAAGCCTAACATTAATTGTACTTGAATGTCATATTAGTTTTTAGCATGATTATTTAAAATAATGTTCAAATTGTTTAAAAAATATTTCCATTTTTTACATCAGTTATTTAACCCTTTCCCAAACGACAAATTTTTTGGGTGTTCTGATTTCAAAGCTGCTGCAGACGACAAAATTGATTGTGATAAAGACGAGAATTGTGTGTAATATAGCAGAGAAAATATTGAGACAAAAGGAGAAACTGCTGGTTATCAGCAGTTTCTTCTTTTGTTTCAATGTTTTCACAAGCCTTTTCTATTAGGGACGTCAAAACCAGGTGTTGTTTGGGAAAGGGTTAAAATACTTCAATATTTGTTAAAATCTGCTAAAAAATAGTTTTAATATATTTAACACACACTGATTCTCAAGTCTGTACCTTGAGTTACTTCCTACTAGTTTTGTCTAATTAATTATTGCTGTAACAGGCAGCTTCAAATTTGTTTTGAGCCTTCCACTTTTTGTTAAGGCGTGATTTAAAGGCATTAATAGATGGTGATTTTATGACATCCTTTGGCAAGTTGTTCCATAGGTTAACAACTCGGTTTGCGAAGCTATGTCTCTTGACTTCGCTTTTAAATCTTTTTTTGTAAATTTTATGACTGTGTCCTCTAGTATTATCTGTTTCTCTCATAGCAAATATTGGTTTAGATGTTTTATCGATACCATTAATTAGTTTATATGCTTGTATTAAATCGGCTCTATCTCTCCTATACTCAAGAGTGGGCAGTCCAAGTGATAAAAGTCTATCCTTATAAGATTTAGTTTTTAGGCCTGATCCAATCTAGATGAGGACAGTGAACATTACCTTACTAACATGACAAAAGGATGAAGAAGTGCACCCTTAACCCTAGTTGCAATAATGTAACCGAAACCTTTTTGAATTTTGATCTGGGTTTCGGTTACAATTCCTTCCTATTCGTTGCAATGGAGCAGGTGCTGGAATGATTCATTCCAGCAAGTTTAGCATAGTCAAACTTCAAAATAAAGCTATGGAATGTAGTAAGAATGTTACCTGACAACAGGTTAACTATTTTTCTGTCAATCCAGCATCGTTTTATGTTGAAATCACTTTCAAATGAAGTTCAATTCAATTTTGAAGCGGAGTACCCACCCATTTTATTCTACTGAGACTTGAATTTTCCATTGGAAGAAATAATTGATAACAATTCTTGCTGATACTTTTTAACTGAATTTGTGCCATGGAATATCTTTTTATGGGATACACATCTGATTAGATATGTCAGTATTCAAAAAATTATGCAAGAAAATGTGTTTTCCACTCTTTTATCTTGCTCCACAAGAAGGAATAGGGTGGACTCGTAGCCACAAACCAATACCCATCATCAAGTTTGTGGCTACGATATCGCAGCTACCTTAACCCCCATCTTTAGAAAAAACAGTAGATCTACAAAATCAAGAGTTTCTCTGTACAATTTAGGTTTGAAAAAGAAAAAGACTTCGTTTGTTTGAACAAAGGAGACTTCCATGAATTCGGTTCTAAAATTGATTAGACAAGATCTACATCAAACAACATTTGCGAGGGAATCTGACATATTATTGACAGTTGTCAAGGAATCCCTTCAAAAGCATCAAACATGGAGGTCAATAACACTTCCGGTCAATAAAAACAAGATTCATTAAAGATTTAAAGACAAGCCCATCCCATAATCTAATCTTGAATTATAAGAATGGAGTAATATTTAATCATTCTTCACATACAGCGCATTTTCTACAACGAACAAGCACGTCAAAGACGACATACTTTCACTTTATATCCCGTTGCGAGGAACGCGTTTTCAAACAAATTTACCACGACACCGGCGTCACGCTGAAAAGCCTCAATTTCACCTGATTAAAAGATAAATAGATCCGCTTCTGGTCCATTGAGATTTAAAAACAATGGTATTTCAATCAAATGACCTCGCACCACCCAAATTAAAAGCAGAAACCCTTATCACTTCATGTTATGAATCGTTACCCTGCGAGTTCGGACAGGTGCACCGAAGAGTTGCATGACGGGAAAAAATGGCTGCTGCTGCAAAGCGGTTTCTTCTCCGAGTTATTCCACAAACAAGGACCACTAAACCTCAAGGAACAGTGTTATTTTTACACGGATCAGGTTTCTGCTATTCACAATTTTACATTTTATCTGCAATATTTACCTTTTCATCCCGAAAATCCCAAATTTGAACAAAGCGGTTCCCAGGTAACTTTCACCACGATCATTTAATCCGTTAAAACCGAAAGTAGAAAATGAGGTCAGCCTACTTAACTTTTCCTACGGTATACATTTGATGTCATTAATTGAAAAGAGTCTGGAAATGTATGCTTTACTGATTGAATCGCTGTTAACAAGTACGCAATGTTATTTCCATCGATATTCTCAATGTGAAATTAATGAATTGTCAAATTCAATTGTATGAAAAATTCTGAATTTTGTAATGTCAGTAAACACAGATCAGCAACTGTACTGTACTTAGAGCTGAAACGAGTATAAGACTTCATAATTTTCAGGCGTTCCTGTGAACGCATTTACTTTACTCAAATTTCTTCAACTTATTTCAATTCCTCTCGATTGAGCTTCCTGGAAACCAGTATTCGGGCCAAATATGTGGGCTAATGAGAAGCCAAGAACAACCTTTGCTACCAGGATCGAACTCGTTACCTCTTAGTCGCAAAGCTGACGCTCTACCTATCGACTACAGACACCACTTCTACCCAGGGCACCCATCAGACAAGTACATAACCCATGGGAACCCACACAAATACATTAATTCTCTGCTTTTCTAATGTCCATTTTTAGCTAACCTGAGCACGAAGTGCTCAAGGTGAGCTATTGTGGTCACTCAATGTCTGTCGTCCGTCCGTCTGTCTGTCCGTCCGTCTGTCTGTCAACAATTTGGTGTTAACACTCTAGCATCCACAAAAGTTGGCCAATTTTAATCAAACTTGGTCAAAGCAAGTATGGTCATAAGTTCTCGGATGAGTTCGATTATGGGCCTGATCGGACTTGGAAGTCTGGAGTTATTTGCCTTTGAACGTAAAAAATAGCTAGTTTTGACCTTGTTAACACTCTAGCATCTACAATTATTGATCAATCAAGACAAATCTTGGACATAATGTTGGAGACCATAAGATCTCAGATGAGTTCAATTTTCAGTCTGATCTGACCAGAAAGACGAGAGTAATGTGCCCTTGAATTTGACAAAATTGCTATTTTTGGCAGTTTTCGACCTTGTTTACACTCTAGAATCTACAAATATTAATCAAGTAAGACAAAATTTGGACACAATGTTGGGGACCATAAGATATTGGAGAAGTTCGATTTTCAGTCTGATCTGATCAAAAAGTCGAGAGTTATGTGCCCTTGAATTTGACAAAATTGCCGTTTTTGACTGTTTTCGACCTTGTTAACACTCTAGAATCTAAAATTATTAATCAATCAAGACAAAACTTGGACACAATGTTTGGGATCAAAAGATCTCAGATGACTTTGATTTTCAGTCTGATCTAATCAGAAAGTTGAGAGTTATGTGCCCTTGAACTTGACAAAGTTGCCGTTTTTCACTGTTTTCGACCTTGTTTACGCTCTAGAATCTACAGTTATTGACTAATCAAGACAAATTTTGGACACAATGTTGGAGACCATAATATCTTGAATTAGTTTGATTTTCAGTCTGATCTTACCAGAAAGACGAGAGTTATGTGCCCTTGAATTTGATAAAATTGCCATTTTCGGCTGTTTTTGACCTTGTTTGCACTCTAGAATCTACAATTATTAATCAATCAAAAGAAAACTTGGACCCAATGTTGGGGATCATAAGATCTCAGATGGGTCTAATTTTCAGTCTGATCTGATCAGAAAGTGGAGAGTTATGTGCCCTTGAATTTGATAGAATTGTCATTTTCGGCTGTTTTCGACCTGTTTTACACTGTAGACTCAACAGTTAGTAATTAATAAAGACAAAACTTGGACACAATGTTTGGGACCATAAGATCTCAGATGAGTTTGATTTTCAGTCTGATCTGATCAGGAAGTTGAGAGTTATGTGCCCTTGAATTTGAAAAAAACTGCTTTTTCGGCTGCTTTCACCCTGTTTTACACTCTAGACTCTACAATTAGTATTTAATAAAGACAAAACTTGGACACAGTTTGGCACCATAAGATCTCGTATAAGTTGGATTTTCAAAAAGCTATTGACCATAAGTTCGTTCTCAGTCTTAAAGTCAAAAATATTAGTTGAATTGAACAAAAGTGTTGCTCATATCATTTTGGTTCAGGTGAGCGATATAGGACCATCATGGTCCTCTTGTTTAGAAAGCTTGAGCAGATGCTACGGAATAAAGGGCAACACGCAGCAATGAGAACTTTATTCCATTTATTACATTTATTTTTTTTGAGATGGCTTTAATTAAAATATGATTCATATTAACCCTTGTGTTGTACTCTAGGAGATTCTGGAGCTGGAATTCAGATGTGGTTAAACAACATTGTGAAGAGTGGAGAATTCAGCTTTCCTCATCTACGAGTCCTCTTTCCAACAGCTCCTGTCAGGTATGACCAGCATTTTTTCCCATAGTCTAGGGAACAGGTCAAAAACCAGCCAAATTGGGAAAAATGTGCCATTTTTGCTAAAATTGGGAAAAACATCATCACAAAATGGAAAAAAACTTAAGTCCTGTTTAGTTCAGTATAGCTAAATAAATAGAAAGGAATTCCAGTTAAGATATTTTAGCTCAACATATGAAAAGGGTTGGAGCAAATTTTCTTTAAAGTGACATTTCAGAATTTTTTCTCATAAATATCACTTTCATTTTTATCATAAAGAGCATTATTTTCTTATGAAAATTCTGAAAATTTCAAGCCAAAATATTGCGCCGTTTACGAGAAATATATATTTTTGTGTTAAAATTAAACAAATTGTTGTCCACAACAGTTCAGACGTATATAGAATTTGTCGTTTCTGTCTCAACTTTGAAGGCGTGTTTATCGCCTATCATCAACAACTTCAAAAAACTGATACCATTTATACCCATTAGAAAAATCAATCTTGGCATCAAGACATACTTTAAAAAATCAAAATGAGGATGAAATGTCCCTTTAAAAAACAAAGTCGAACTTTTGTATTGGGAATTTTCTTTTTATATTTTGGGAAAAAATTACCTTTTTTGGCATTGGGAATGGGTCCGTTCTACGGACCCTTGCAAAGAAGGAGAAAAAACACTGATGACAAACTGAGATTGAGAGCTATAAATAAGAGGGAGTGAAGAAATAAAAATTCAAAATGCAATATTTCATATATTGTGCATCAAACCCTTTGTTGTGGGTACTCATTTGAATCTTCCTATGAGACGATTCCATTGAGTACCCACAACATAGGGTCTGGAGTTGAAATTAGATATAATAGAATGTCTTCACCCATATTTATCTGTAGCTCTGTATGAACATGAGTTGACGGACAACTATTGTTCTGCTGTCACAAAATTATATTTTTGCAGACCTCAAAATAAGAGGGTGTAAAGGCTTTGCAAAATTCAATATTTCATTTATTGTTCAACAAACCCTGTGTTGGGGGTACTCATTGGAATCGTCTCATCGAGCCAATTCAAATGAGTACCAACAGCATTGGGTTTTGAGTTGAAATGAGAATTTTAGAATGTCTTCTCCCCCACTTATCTGTGCTTCTGTATGAACATGAGTTGACTGACAAATATTGTTCTACTAGGTCACCAAATTTTATTTTTGATTGATGGGAAAATGAAATGAAAAGTCATTTGTCTCTCACCAATGGTGTGAATCATCTATGTGAGAGAACAGCTGGAGGCTCTGTTTGGATATTGTGGTTGTACTGGTGCGAGAAATACCAGGAACCCACGATTAGGTGCGCCAGCCGCCATGATATGACCATAGAAGTTGAAAATGGCATAAAACCCCAATAAAATAAATAAAATGAAATGACTGGGGGAATATATTACGAGTTATTTATAAGAAAGTGTAATATTAGCAGGTGCTGCCTCAGAAAATGTAAATTATTATTCATTGTTTCTCAAACCTGATAGATGTGGGTCCTTGTTGGAATCATCCCATTTTTGGCGATTTGAATGAGTACCCACAACATAGTGTTGAAACTGTAAATTCATAAATTATCCCATGAAATATTCATAAAATATCAATTTTATAAGACTTTTATGAAAGTTCACTTAATCCATTACCAAACAACAAAATATTAGATTGGTGCAAATTCAAAGATGTTGGAGACAACAATTTCAAGCAAATAAAATTTGATATTTTTAGCTCACCTTAGCACAAAGTGCTGAGGGTTAGCTTTTGTGATTGCTCACCGTCTGTCCGTCTGTCTGTCTGTCCACAATTACTAAAAAATCTTCTCCTCCCAAACTATAAGGCCTAGAGTCTTGAAATATTGTGTGTAGAATCATCTTAAGGCCCTCTACCAAACTGCTTCAAATAATTGTGATACAAGGAAAATTGGCCCTATGTTGTGGGTATCAAATTTCATATAGAAACTAAGAAGGAAATCTTGTACAATCTTCTTCTCCTGAACCGTTTGTCCTAGAGCTTTGAAATTTTGTGTGTAGAATCATCCCAAGGCCCTATACCAAATTACTTCAAATTATTGGGATACAAGGAAAATTGGCCCTATGTTGTGGGTATCGAATTTCATATAGAGACAAAGAAGGAAATTTTGTACAATCTTCTTCTCCTGAACCATTATGCCTATAGCTTTGAAATTTTGTGTGTAGAATCATCTCAAGGCCCTCTACCAAAATTCTTCAAATTATTGTGATACAAAGAAAATTGGCCCTATGTTGTGGGTATTGAATTTCATAAAGAGACAAAGAAGGAAATCTCGTACAATCTTCTTCTCCTGAACCGTTATGCCTAGAGCTTTGAAATTTTGTGTGTAGAATCATCTCAAGGCCCTCTACCAAAATACTTCAAATTATTGTGATACAAGGAAAATTGGCCATATGTTGTTGGTATCGAATTTCATATAGAGACAAAGAAGGAAATCTTGTACAATCTTCTCCTCCTGAACCGTTATGCCTAGAGCTTTGAAATTTTGTGTGTAGAATCATCTCAAGGCCCTCTACCAAAATTCTTCAAATTAATGTGATACAAGGCAAATTGGCCCTATGTTTTTCTCTTTTTGTGTATAAAATATTATGGTAAATGAAGAAATTGCTTGTAACAAGCAATTTCTTCATTTTCCACAATGTTTTCCAATGCCATTATCTTATGGGGAGTCAAAAAGAGTCATTGTGTGGTAATGGATTAAATATGGTCCTCTCTGCATACACTTCCATTGTTGAATCTAGCCTGGCCTTCAAGGGCCCTATTGGCCCACAGCTTTGGGTCGAGGGGGTCATCCAACACAAATACTTAACACCCATTCTCATTTTTTGGGCCGAAAACGTGTCACAAGCATTCTAACCATTGGAAAGGGACATTGTTAGTGTAAAATATACTTGTTCTTCATGCCATATTTTTGCTTAACCATATATCTGATAAATTCATATCAAACAACGGCGATCTAAACTTCCGTTTGATATTAACCAGCGATTATATAACACGACCCCCCGTAAAAATCAGTGTCACAACCCAATTTTCCGAATTTCAAAAGGTTGGTAAATCTCTGTCCAGAAAGCGATATACGCAGAATATGTTTCATTCGACACGTGGTGTATAAGAATATGATAAAATTACCTGGAATCATAAAATAAATTTACTGTTTTGAAAAAAATGTCTTTTCTTGCTCTGTCACAACTCAGGCGAATTCTACGTGACTATGTTTTTGTATGCGCACTAAATTAACAACAGAAGCAAATTCATACCACTTACCGCTTTTTTAAATCAATTATCCATATAGCTATTGCCCCAGAATATGTGCATCCAAATAACGGAAGTATTTACTTCGTGGTCGACATTTGAAATAGCTCGACCAAGTGTCGGACTTTTTTGCTTGAATATGTACGTGACAGCGATCTTTCATTTATGGTAAAGACCATGTCTAAATCTTTTTAAGTATATCAAAGCCTTTAGTATATACACACTATTGACACACAGTACGACAATATATTTTGAAACCACACTAAGTCATCCTGATTTAAAAGTAAGTTTTAATTTTACGTGACTGAATACAACGTGACACTGAAAAACAAAAATGACCATAACTTCGTTTGACAACAACCTAATTATTAATTATGACCTTTACTTGTACTATGGCGTCAAGTTTAAGGGGTTTTCCATTCATTTTGAAATTCAACGACAGTAATCCGAATACGAAGGACGGTTTTGCTGGATTTACAGCCATGTACATTACTGGTTTAATATCATAATCTTCTGACAGGTGTGATATTTAAAGTTTGCATTAAGAGTCAAAAATAGTATTTCTCTGATACACTTGCGTGTTCTGAATGTTTATCCCTTTAAACAGGCCTTTAGCTGCAATCAGGATCGTCACGTAATATTCACTGTTTCGTCAAATTAAATTACACATCCGCTTCTCAACCTTTCAGACATTAAAACATTTTTCACTATTCTTTCCATGAATTCCTTGACGTATCTATAAAAGATAAGAATTTGGACAGCTTTAAAGTAAGAAATGAGACAAAAGAAGCACCAGAGACGGACAGTATACCCCCATACCATATGTGCTTGTCACAAAACCACATTTCTATTAGCAGTGACCTGTGATAGAGCCAGCGGTCCACGCTACATGCAAAAATTTAAATATATTGACCCAAATGCAGATAGAAGATTCCTGAAGGATCTACATGTATATCTTAAGAATTCGAATAGTGATAGACAGTGAATATTACGATAATAACGCGGGTAGCAGACAAAATATCTTTATCTTTATATCTTGGTATCTATGCCTTTGTTTCTATTTAAAAAAACGAGAACCCGTACCATTATGTAAGTTTTCATTGCATAGTGATAATTTGAAATATTATTGTAGGAAGAGGCGATAATGCACACTGAAATCCAAATGGCTTAATGCTTTAGGAGAAGATTGAATTGGATTTCTTTCTTAACGTCTATGTAAATATCAATAACCCACAATGTAGGGGTAATTTTCATTTCATGTAAATAGTATGTATTTCAAATCAAACAAATGTTTGTCTTTTAATTTTTAACTAATTTTACTTTCAAATAATACTACTCAATTAAAAAACAGGACTTGATTCTAACGCAGTTACTTTCACTGAATATTACGTGACAAAGGATCAAATTTCGTTACGTCGACATATTTTTTTTATTTTTAGCAAATACATGCTAATTTGTTTTGAGTTTGATAGAACATATATTGCTTAAAGAAATAATTAGTCTTATAAACTAATTTGTTGCCATCATAAGTTACGAGAGGAATTAGAAGTAAGTGTTTTAAATATTGACTGTTTTTGCACATTAGTTCTAATAAATCCCATACTCGCGGTGCTTCTTGTTCTTACATGTCTCGAGTTTATGCAAGTCATTTGAATTTCTAATATACAGCTATATATCGCCTGTTGAATTACCAAAACATTACGTCCTTTGTAATTTACTTGAATGTTTTTTTTACCAGATTTGGTATAACACAGTCGTGTCACGTAAAATTAAATGGTAGTTTTGGGGGTTCTTCAAATCATTGATGCAGGTAAATACAGACACCTTTAAAGGAGTGGCCATCATTTATTTTTTATTGTATAGATGTTATACTATCAAATTTTAATAAAAATATTGCAATTCTGTAAAGTCGGAATTTTGGAATTTTGCTGGTGGTTTTCGGCCGAAAAAATGAGAATGGGTGTTAAACAAATTATTGAATAACTAAATGTTATGTGAATAAACAATAATTAACAATTATTATTATATTAATATATGGTAATAGGCCTTTTAGAAAAGTAAAGACATTATTTGCATGTTTTCATTCAGAAAAGACTTTTGGATCTTTTAACATAAATGAGCCATTTTTGCCCAGACTCCATTCTGGAGGGGGCCATTTTGGATTTTAGGGGGTCAATTTGGCCATGGCCCCCTCTAGATTCAACACTGCGTGACATCTAATTTTTCAGACCATACACTGCAGCCGATGGTCTACCTATGAATGTGTGGTATGATAGAGCAGAGATTTCTCCAAATGCTGCGGAGGAAGTGTCAACAGATGAACAAGCCGTAGCTTTGGGAGAATTGATCAAGGCTGAGATCGATCTTGGTGTGCCAGAAAATAAAATCATAATTGGTTTGTATTGCATTCAGAGCTAAAGATGAGAGGGGGTTATGGATTTTGAAAATCCAAAATATTTTTTTCAATGTTTTGATCACTCTCTTTAAGACAATTCAATTCTTTTATTCAAGTATGAAGGCCTCTGGCCCATATACAAAACATATATACACAAATACAATCAACAAAGAGTGACTAAATTTTACTAAAGGAAAAAAGAAACGCAACAAAAAATAAATTTGATCATACATATACGTTTTATTTTTGTCTTTCTCAAAATCAGCCTTATTCAAGTACTTTTTTCAATGCATAGTAAAATTTCATAATTTGACTTTCTAGCGTCAAAATTTCATCAAGGTCACAGGTTTTATGTGCCCTAGATATGCGCTTAAATCAGAGCGATTTGGCGTCAATGTTAAATGCGTTCTTGCATGCAATCCAATTTGACGTTAACGATTCCTGGCTGAAATTGATTGCTGTACTGTCCATGAATAGCATTAACAGTTTCTTTCAATAAGAAAGACAATTCATATTAGTTCAAATTACACAGAGTTAGGATTTGGAATTTAGAATTATCCCTCTTATCTGTTGCTCTGGATTTGCTCGCAAAAATGTGTACTGTTACAATAGGGGTTTACACAAATGAAAACTCATAAATTTTAAAAAAAATCAAAGGAGATAGATTTCTTCTTACTTTAATGAATGAGTGTTAGTTACAATAGTTAAGCTTTTCCAAAACAGGGTCTGATTTGGTCATCCCAAATAGAATAAGCATGGGAAAACATTGAGACAAAAGAAAAAAAATAATCTTACAATCTACATGAAGTGAGTTTATTTTCCTAATCTGCATTTGTCTACTCTGGCTCCTTTATTTTGACAAGAATTAGATCAATATTGAGAGCCACAGATAGGAGGGCTAACTGGCTTTTAAAAATGCAATATTTCATTCATTGTTCATTAAATCCTATGTTGTGGGCAATCATGGGAATTGTCTCTTAGAAACAATTTAAATGAGTACACACAACATTTATGGCAATGTCAATGTTATGGATATCTTCAAACCGCAAAAAATAATTTTGCAAATCATTACGTCACGGAAATACATTATACTAAATTTCATTAAAACAACAGTACTTGTTATTGAATTACACTTAACTCCATACAGTTGTTATTGATAACAGAAATGAAATGAACTTGTGCTCAGAAATCACAAAAATTGAATGTTTCATTTTAGGCCATAAGTAAAATTAAGCGGTAAAAAAGTGTACCTGCAAAAGTTACCAGTTATAAGTATTCAAATTATGACAAATTTCAGGGGGATTTTCAATGGGAGGAGGGATGGCATTACACCTTGGTTACAGATACCATCCTAATGTGGCTGGGGTATTTGCTCTGTCCAGTTTCCTTGCAACAGAATCTCGAGTTTATGAAGTGAGTTGATTATTGACATTGACTCTTTCACCAATTAGGACAGAGACCATGTAAGACTGTTTTGGAAGTTGTTTCTTGATTTTTTTTAAAGTTAATCCTTTTACAATTCATAGAATTCTATCTTGCTTAACCCTTTCCTAAACAAGACCTGCTTTTGACATCCTTAATAGATTTGACTTAGTAAAATATTGAGGCAAAAGAAGAAAGTGCTGATATCCAGCACTTTCTCCTTTTGTCTCAATATTTTTTTTAGCTCTTTTGTACACAAATCCAACCTTGATTAACATCCATTTTGTTGTCTGAAGCAGTTTTCGAATTGGATCACCCAAGAATTCTGTTGTTTTGGAAAGGGTTAAATAGCAAAGATTTAGTATTCAATAAATATTTCAAATAGTTGAAAGTTTGAGAGTGATAGCATGAACAATATTGAGAGAATAGAAGAAAATGCTGGTCTTCTGTTCAGCATTTTCTTCTTTTAGCTCAATGTTTTCCATATAGCCTTTAATGCTCTTAATGTTATAATCAGGTCTTACTTAGGAAAGGGTTAATTGATAAAGATGAAGAGTAATTATATAACAAATATACATATACCCTATATTTAGAATGAGACAACTTGCAAAGCTCATGCTTTTCAAGTTAAAACAAAGCTGGTAAATCCAAATCAATCAATATCCTTTTTTCTTGCCGCGGCCTTAGCGCAGTTGGTAGCGCATCTGACCCTCATTCGAGAGGTCCCGGGTTCGATACCCAGCCGCGGCTAGTATAGGTAGTACCCTCTCTGACAAAATTGTCACCCACCAATGGGTTTGAAATCGTTAACCTAAGTGGGCGAGCAGCTGGAGGCTCAGTAAGGGTATTGTGGTAGTACTGGTTTGAGAAACAACAGGAATCCATGGGTAGGTGCTCCAGCTGCCGCGATATGGCCCTGGTAGTTGAAAATGGCGTAAAACCCCAATAAACTCAAACCTTTTCAACGCAAAATTTTGGTGTTTTTATTGAAGGGCTTGAAAAATTAATGACAAGCTGTCATAATCTTTATTTTCAGGCATTAAAATCCAAGCCAGACAGACTCCCGCCATTATTTCAAGCTCACGGAGAATGGGACGACCTGGTACTCTATCCCTGGGGTAAAGACACCCACAATAAACTGACCAGTCTGGGTGTCAGTGGAAAGTTTCATTCTTTGTCTGGACTTTACCATGAACTAGATCCACAAAACGTTGCCAAGTTAATTACATGGATTAACGAATTAGTGCCTGAAGAAGCTGATGGTACTTGATGTATGTGCTTTAATAAGTTATAAGTTTGTTAAGCAGATATGTATAAGGCAAGTATAATAAGAACATGTGATACTATGGCCTGTGTATAAAGACAACAAACTTTCCCACATGATTTGGCCCATTCCCACACAATAACTCTTTTTGACTACCTATGAAATAATGGCTTTGGAAATTATTGTGGAAAATGAAGAAATTGCTTGTGACAAGCAATTTCTTCATTTCCCACAATGATTTCTAACCAAAATGATAATGAAATGTAAGAAAAATGTAAAATTTTCATCAACTTGAAAATGGTCATGGTGAATAGGATGAGCTGGTACTCTATCCCTGGGGTAAAGACACCCATAATAAACTGACCAGTCTTGGTGTCAGTGGAAAGTTTCATTCTTTGTCTGGACTTTACCATGAAATGGACCCACAAAACGTTGCCAAGTTAATAACATGGATTAATGAATTAGTACCTGAAGAAACCAATGCTACTTGATGTATGTGCTTTAGTTAGTTATAAGTTTGTTAAGCAGATCTGTATAAGGCAAGTATAATAAGAACATGTGATACTGTGGTCTGTCTATAAAGACAACAAACTTGTCCACATGATTTGGCCCATTCCCACACAATAACTGAGCTCTTTTTGACTACCTATGAAATAATTGCTTTGAAAACAATGTAGAAAATGAAGAAATTGCTTGTGACAAGCAATTTCTTCATTTCCTACAACGATTTCTAACCAAAAAGATAATGAAATGTAAAATTTCATCAACTTGAAAAAGCTCACGGAGAATGGGATGAGCTGTTACTCTATCCCTGGGGTAAAGACACCCATAATAAACTGATCAGTCTGGGTGTCAGTGGAAAGTTTCATTCTGTGTCTGGACTTTACCATGAACTAGATCCACAAAATGTTGCCAAGTTGATTACGTGGATTAATGAATTAGTGCCTGAACAAGCTGATGCTACTTGATGTATGTGCTTTAATAAGTTATAAGTTTCTTAAGCAGGTCTGTATAAGGCAAGTATAATAAGAACATGTGATACTGTGGCCTGTGTATAAAGACAACAAACTTGCCCACATGATTTGGCCCATTCCCTCACAATAACTCTTTTTGACTACCTATACAATAATGGCTTTGGAAATTATTGTGGAAAATGAAGAAATTGCTTGTGACAAGCAATTTCTTCATTTCCCACAATAATTTTTAAACCAAAAAAATAATGAAATTTAAAAATTCATCAACTTGGAAATGATTACCGTAAATGGGATGAGCTGTTACTCTATCCCTGGGGTAAAGACACCCATAATAAACTGACCAGTCTGGGTGTCAGTGGAAAGTTTCATTCTGTGTCTGGACTTTACCATGAACTAGATCCACAAAACGTTGCCAAGTTAATTACATGGATTAATGAATTAGTGCCTGAACAAGCAGATGCTACTTGATGTATGTGCTTTGATAGGTTATAAATTTTGTAAGCAGATCCGTGTTTGGAAGGTACTGTCAGAACACCTGATGCTGTATTACTCTGTCCTGTGTATAAAGATGCTCACTACATGCAACAAACTTGACCACATGGATAACCCATTCCCTCACAATGACTCTTTTTGACTACCTATGAAATAATGGCTTTGAAAACAATGTAGAAAATGAAGAAATTGCTTGTGAGTTGTGACAAGTAATTTCTTCATTTCCTACAATGATTTCTAACCTAAAAGATAATGAAATGTAAAATTTCATCAACTTGAAAATGGTCAAGGTGAATAGGATGAGCTGGTATCTCAAGGGTAAAGACACCCATAATAAACTGATCAGTCTGGGTGTCAGTGGAAAGTTTCATTCTGTGTCTGGACTTTACCATGAACTAGATCCACAAAATGTTGCCAAGTTAATAACATGGATTAATGAATTAGTGCCTGAAGAAACCAATGCTACTTGATGTATGTGCTTTAGTTAGTTATAAGTTTGTTAAGCAGATCTGTATAAGTCAAGTATAATAAGAACATGTGATACTGTGGCCTGTGTATAAAGACAACAAACTTGCCCACATGATTTGGCCTATTCCCACACAATGACTCTTTTTGACTACCTATAAAATAATGGCTTTGAAAACAATGTAGAAAATGAAGAAATTGCTTGTGACAAGCAATTTCTTCATTTCCTACAATGATTTCTAACAAAAAAGATAATGAAATGTAAAATTTCATCAACTTGAAAAAGCTCACGGAGAATGGGATGAGCTGTTACTCTATCCCTGGGGTAAAGACACCCATAATAAACTGATCAGTCTGGGTGTCAGTGGAAAGTTTCATTCTATGTCTGGACTTTATCATGAACTGGATCCACAAAACGTTGCCAAGTTAATTACATGGATTAATGAATTAGTGCCTGAAGAAACCAATGCTACTTGATGTATGTGCTTTAGTTAGTTATAAGTTTGTTAAGCAGATCTGTATAAGGCAAGTATAATAAGAACATGTGATACTGTGGCCTGTCTATAAAGACAACAAACTTGCCCACATGATTTGGCCCATTCCCACACAATAACTGAGCTCTTTTTGACTACCTATGAAATAATTGCTTTGAAAACAATGTAGAAAATGAAGAAATTGCTTGTGACAAGCAATTTCTTCATTTCCTACAATGATTTCTAACCAAAAAGATAATGAAATGTAAAATTTCATCAACTTGAAAATGTTCACTGTGAATAGGATGAGCTGGTACTCTATCACTGGGGTAAAGACACCCATAATAAACTGACCAGTCTGGGTGTCAGTGGAAAGTTTTATTCTGTGTCTGGACTTTACCATGAACTAGATCCACAAAATGTTGCTAAGTTAATCACATGGATTAATGAATTAGTGCCTGAACAAGCAGATGCTACTTGATGTATGTAGTGGGTTATAAGCAAAGCAACGGATAAGAGGGGGTAAAGACATTCTAAAAGTGTTATTTCAAATCAAATCCTATGTTTTGGGTACTCGATGAGACAATCAAATGAGTAGGCCTGCTCACAACAAAATGTTTGATAAACAATGAATAACATATTGCATTTTGAAAAGCTAATTTCCCCTCTTATCTGTAGCTCTGGTTATAAAGGACTTTTGAAAGCAGATCTGTTTAGAGATGGTACTGTATAACTCGGCTGATTGAAAGTATCAAAGTACATGTACACATTTTCAGGGTATTGTCTTATAAAGAACTAAGACAAATGTTTAAGTGCCAAATTGTATTTGATACAACAGTATGATTGGACCCTTTCCAAAAGTGTAAAAAGTGTTGACAAATTCAAAACTAAAGGAGTTGCGAATTATAAATTCATAACATTTGTGTATCCCAATATATAGAATCCCTAGATTTTGGTATAGTAAGACACGCATTGAGTGTACAGGAGTAAATGTTGCATTACTGTTGAACGACTTATGCCAAGAAAATATTGAGGCAAAAGGAGAAACTGCTGGTTATCAGCAGTTTCTTCTTTTGTTTCAATGTTTTCCAAAGCCTTTTCTGTACGGCACATCAAAACCAGGTCTTGTTTGGGAAAGGGTTAAATTGTAGCCTGATCTAAATAAAAGGAAATGATGTCAAAGATATTTTTCCTTTTGTGTTGAATTTGAATATTATGAACATGGCTTGGAAGGGATTGAGAGAAAATAAAGAAAACGCTGCTTTTCATAGGGGTACCCATGAGATCATACATAAATATTATCCCCAAACTTGTTTTTAAGGTGTTCCATCCATCTTTAGATACAAAACACTTTGTACATATTCTTGTGTTATCCATGGCCACGGAAATTTACACTGGTGTCTTGATTATTAAAACCCGATATCCTCATCCTCGTCAATTTCTATTGTCACGGATGATGTCCGAAGTTGCGCAAAGTGATTGGTATTGTAAACAAAGTGGATTTTCTTAAGATTCTTTTCACAATGTTCGGATATGAATGGATAATGAATAAATAAGCCTCAGGTTAGTTCTCTTTAAAAGTTACCTTTTAATTTATTTATTTTAGAATTTGTTGTAATTTTGAAGATTGTCCAAAAGATCTAGATAGATGTTACATCAAAGACTCTGATAATCAAACTGATCCAAGTGCCAGGATTTACCCCTTATATAAACTTTTGATCACCTAGGTTACACCCTCATTAACCAATCACAGGTAATGGAAGGTGTCACTGAGCCAATCAACACGTTCCTGGCAGTCCAGGAATCCTGGCTGCAAACAGACAATTCCTGGCCATTTCGGCCATGTTGCCAGGAGCAAATCCTGTCACCTACAATTACTCTTAACATGAAAAAGATATGGAATAATCATATGAATAATTAGAAAATACACATAATAAGCTAACTTTTGATACCCTACATTATAGGCAAATGACTCTGATAAAGGAGATTGAGACCCTTGAAGTGGGAAGGTGGAAAGGATTCAAACTTTCCCTCCTTCCAAACTTCCAAGGTCAGAGCCAGGAATGGAATTACACATTTAATACCAAATTCCAAGAAAATCCATTCCTGCAAAGACAAACTATAGACAAAATAGCATGTATTTAACCATATGAGGCACTCTGTAGGTAGTTAGTGTAGATAATATTGTAGTTTTAAGTTTAGGTCAAAGGGAGATAATCCAAAATGGCTGAATTTACCAAAATAGTAAATAGGCTACGTAGACTGATTGTAAGAGTTAGGTAGGTAGGACTGGTCCTAGAAATGTGCAGAAAATGCCTAAAAACCCAACAGTAACAAAATATCAATCAATAAAGCTGCGATAAAGTAGAATGACCAAGGCCAGGAATTGATACTGTAACGTGCAACGGCTGAAACGCAGGAAACACCACGAGACCTGCCACCCACCGCTGCAGTACATAAACATGCAAAGGGGTCAGCGGGCAGAAACAAACCCTAACAGATGCAAGACTCAAGCTCACACCATCACCGAGAGGCGTTTGCTTCCCCCTAGTATTACCCGACCATCTACCAACATTAGATGGTCAACCCCCTTTGCCTAATAAACTATACCAACGTTTCGCTAACGTTGAATGAACATGCTACTGCTAAACTTCTTTAAACGTGCACCGAGCGGATTATGCACATCCTAACTAGGGTATGGTATGGACGTAGTGTCAAACGGCCTGCTTCAATAACATATGGTATGAAACCTCTATGAGACCTACAGGTATGAAACTAGTATGAGACTTTATTAACCTAAACGGGGTATAAAGTACAATCAAGTTTGGGACCCTTGTGCAGAACGAAGTTGGTCTCAAACACTAGATTTGGGGGAGATAAATAGGTATGAGCTAAAATACTAATGTGTCAAACCAGAAGAAGTATCGCGGTCTTAAAATGCTTAAAATGTCAATCCACCACCATCATCAGCTTGGTGCCCGCTGTCATCAATGTTTCGGCCCTTATCCAAGAACATCTCGTAACGGGTGGGCCCACCAAATAAATGGTGTGGGGTGGATTGCTTAAAGTTCTAACCCTATCTTAAAACGAGTTTGAACATAGAACGGTTAAAGTCTAGAAACAAGTATGAGATAGTATGAGAAATATTATGGGACAGTCTGAGAATTAGTATATCACCCTGCATAGTTTCGTACAATGATTTGCCGTACCGGTTACATACGGTGGCACAACCCTGGACGAGACCATGCCGAGTTAGTATAAGACCAACTGTCTATACAAAGACAGTATGAGCCTAAAGCTAGAACTGTTTAGTTTGGGAACCATGTATAATATCACCAAGCACTGCATCGCACAACGATTGTACCGTACCGGTTACATACGGTGGTACAAACCTGTACGATGCCATGCCCGGTCAGTATAAAACCAACAGTCTATACCAACACAGTTTGAGCCTCAAGCCCAACCTGCTACCGGCCAGAGCCTATACCTTGTATGAGACTATGTCCTGTCCGACACACAGGACGAAACCAGTCTCAAATTGACATCACACAAGTCAGTATGAAACAAGGCAGTCTGGACCATCTTGTCAAACGTGGTCCAACACCTTGTACCAACCAATCCCCATGCTCAAACGACCGTGCAAACCGGGAATAATGTCTATAGTGGAGCAAGTATGGTATACCAACTTAGAGGTTCGAGACCACTGTAGTTGGTGCCGCAAGTATGACCACCTATAGACTAACGTGCATCCCAAATAAGCACACCCGTTAGTTAGGGAGAGAGTTCAAACGCTATTAACCACTGACAACGCGAACTGAAGCCTAAAAGGGAAAATCAGCCTATTTTATACTGGTACACCACGTGACTTTAAACGCATGAATGCACATCATATAGACTAGATGACAACCCTTCCTCTTTAATCCTTATACATGGGTTCCAGCCCAAACCAGTAAGCGTCTACAAAACCAAGACATATTTGAGCGACTTTGACGTTAAATTACGGCGATAAAACAATGTGTCAAGAAGTTTATATGGTCTGAATCGCTTCCAACTCAAGTTCTAAATGTTTTAAAATCATTGAAATCACCAGACCAATCTTTTTAAAGGTTTAGCAACGGTTTGTTTGAATTGATCGACGGAAGAAATCTTTGAAACGCTTGACTATATCAAACTAACGAAAAGGAGTCAAATTTACCGGAACGGACAAACATGGCAAAGCCGTTTCCGTTACACTACCCACGCCTCCGACTTCAATCGTCCCGATTGACAAATCAATCAT